>JAKZZE010000022.1:600000-1014676 GCA_024220505.1 Rhizopus arrhizus
GCTGCTTCATTGTATCTTTCTTGATAAAGTCGGACTTGGGATACAGGTGGAAAGCCATTGACTCTACTTAATACTAACCTTTGTTTTTGATGATGCAAGTAACCACGAATATATCCCTTTTACAAAATTAATATATATTATATGTTGTTTATAGCATTAAAATTACCTGGCTGACAAGCGAAACAAGTATACATTCAATTTCATCCATTGTATATTCACATTCTGGATCACATAATCTAAATGCCTTCAAACAATCTTTAAACAATACAATCGAATGTGTTTCACTCTTTTTTGTTAAAAGGTATCTAAGCAACCAATACATTAAATTAATTTAAAGATCCACAAAGAGGAAAGTAACTTACACTTTCTTTACTAAGCAACGCCATGCTAATACAATGCCTCTGTCTTTTAAAAGAGAGTAGGTATGATTGTTGTAAAAATAATCAAAGTATATCTCCAAATGCGTTGAATATCCAGCAAGATCTCCAGTCTTTAATGCTTGTAGTAAATTCCAATACTGATCAACTAATTTATATTTCTCTAATAACTCTTTCTTTGGAAAATAGCCCATGATGATGTATGTAGGTATCAAATGGTGAAGTATCAATCTCTTGTTGTGCCACTGTTCTGCATGACATCTTTTAAAAGCAAACATTAAATGATCTTGTGCCTTTTAAACAGTCAGCTCTTTTATTCTTCCTTTTCAAAACATACTAAATACCTGATGAAGTTTAACATGATACAGTGCATATCTGCCTAGATAATATCTATAGGTAACCTGCTCTGAAATTGGATATTGCTTCAAATCGACACCTCCAGTTTTGATATTGTTCATAAATGTTTGACACATTCGAGTAGTATTTAACTTAAAATAGACTTTAAATGCTAAATTAGTCACGTGAAATATGCCTAATCTTTTGGATGTTTCCATAGGTGATCTAGCATCTCTACTTTGTCAGCCACCCTTCTATTTCTGTTGTTCCTTTTGTATTCTGTTTTACCTGTCAGCCAACATAATATTAAACATTTTTGATAATAGTCGAGCGGCAGAATTTGCTTTACGCGCTTTTCCTTTTAAGCCATATGAATCGGCCTGTGGTAAGTTAGATAATAATAATGGTAGGCTATGTTTTTCGTTTACTTCAAAAGCAAGCTGTACTAAATAGCTTGATAACGTATTAATCAGTGGAACCATATAAAAAGTATCTTGTCCATTAAATACAGGTATTGTAGAACTATATTATAGAATTAGACTTTTATGTCCTATAGTGTGTGCTTTTAATAACAAACCTATAGAAATTGGCATAGATATCAAAAAAAGTTTGTACGTCGGAATTCTGAAAATGCACTACTGCTTCTAGATAGCTATTGACACATTCAACAAGTGCATTGGAAGTATCTTCTAATATTGATTCCACTGTATTTTTAATTTGGTTTAAATCTGTCTTTTCAGCACGTTGATTAGTCTCTTGTTTTCGCAAAAAGATCCTTTATATTTCGTTTTACTTTGTCAAGTTCTTCTCGTAACTGCATCGTGATTGGATTAGAAGGATCTACTGAAAAAAGGTGATAAAACGCTTCGGCATCTTGATTGGTATAACCTTCTATGACTTGTCTGCAAAATTCTAATATTAATGACATTTTTGTTTTTCTGAAAGGGAAAGAGAGAGAGAAAAAAAGAGAGGAGAGTCAAAAAAAAGAGAGCGGAGAAAGTCAGACAGACAGACACACAGAGAGAGAGAAAGAGTTTTTGCTTGTGGGGGTTGATTTTTTTACAGCTTCGTTATTTTTTTTATACATACTGTTTACTATGACTAATGCTCGTGATAAATAAAATATTATCTAGGATTTTTGATGGAAGAAGGACGTTTTTTAGTATTATAATACCCTTTAAAGTTCCTTTCTTGTCCTCCATAAAAAAAAACAGTAGTAAACATTTCAGTTAAATATGAAAAATATAACTTTATTAGCAACATTTCTTTTGCTCAAAAATAATTTTTTTGTTGATTTTATAACTAGAAGTGGAAGTAACCCAGTAATAAAAAAGAAGTAAAGACTTGGAAATTTATTAACGACGGATAACACCATATCTGGATACTATTTGATCTGAATACATTTTACCAGAGGATCTATAAAAGAGACTTAATAAGAGTGATTTTTTTAAAAAGACTTTTCTTACGAAGAAGATGCGGATGATAAAATCGAACCAAGTTGATTGGCAGCGTAGTTACGCACTGAAGGTTTGTTCTCTCTCAAAACAACACGCAAATATTGTCCTTTTTTAATATGTTATTACACACATTTCTATTCTTTTCAGTCAATCAACTTACCATCTGCCTTTATATTATCAAGTTTTGCCACACAGTTTAATGCAGCACTTTTCGTACTGAATTCCACTTCTGCTTCTCCAAATGATTCACCCATGCGATTTCTTAATACTTCGCACCGCAACACATTACCAAAATCTTCGCATACAATCTGTAAGGAGATCATCAGTTGAAAGCTTTTTATCTCTTCTAACTAACTTACCCTGACATCTTCTGAGTTTGTTCCACGATCCAATCCACTTATCAAAACTGTCGTTGGTCCAGATTCACCTTTGATAGAGAAACCAATAGAGGAAGAAGCTGTGTTGGATCGTCCACGGATAGAGATACTTGATCGTTCTTCTATAGCCGGCCTCTCATAGACAGGCTCTGCTATCATCCTTTGTGTTGGTGCTAGTTGCTGTGGTTGCTGTGAGCCCAGTCGACTGCTTACTATACTCGTCCCTTTCACAGCCCTAACGTTGCCCATGTTCTTTGATACTGGTTTATCCTTTACTCTATTTTTGATGGGTTGAGTGGAGATAGCTTTGGTGATGATGATTTGAGAAGGGTCTGCTTTTAGAGTAGGTGTAAGACCAGGAGTGCTGTTTTTGGTATTTTGAGACGTGAAAGAATTAGATTTTGGTGTTATCGACTAAAGAAAGTGAGTTTTTAAAGAATGCCTTTTTTTTTTTTCAAAGAAAATAATACCAATCGAGAAATTATGTTGCTCTTGCCACTTTTAGGGCCCATTGGTTTTTTAATTTTCGCCCTTGTTTGCAAGTTTAAATTGGATTTGTTATCTTTCTTTTGCTGCTTCTTGAAAGCTTGGTTTTTTTGTTGCTCTTGGTGTCTTTTCTTTATTTTATTCTTTTTTTGTTTTATAAGGTCATCAAGTGGGCGGTCAAGATCCATTGAACTCATTTTTCGCTTTTAATTTTTCCACGAATTAAAAAAAAAAAAAAAAAAAAAAAAAAGAGGCAATTTTTGAAGCTTTTTCATGGAAATTCGTAGCCAATCAAAATCAAGCAGGCCAATGTTCGAGTGGACAGGCCTTGCTTTTGACAATTGACCAAATGATTATGGATAAAAGAAGAAAGGATCTCTGATGGTTTTTATCACCCTTTCTTTCCTCCTTGTAAGAATAATTGTAAATGTGGAGCAAAAGATGTAATATCATGAAAATCAAAGGGTGAGAGAGTCCAACAAATACACTCTTATTTACCCCTCATGAAAGAGAATAAATTTTACACATTTCGAACAGAATAAAATCTAATTGGGTACATGATCCTCAATAATGTATTTCAGGAGTTTTTATTATTATTATTTGTTATCAAAACTGGCTTTAGTAGCATGATACATGCGGCCTATTGTCTTGCAAGATCTCAGGTTTATGATTATATATTCCCAAAGTGTATTTTTTTTTAAAAAAAAAAAAAAAAAAAAAAAAAAAAAGAAACCCAAAAACGAAAGAATAGGTCAATGGGATATTTCCTATTTTTATTGAAGCTCATTTAGAAATGATGTATAGTACTATTTAAAAAAAAGTCTTTTTTAAAGAAAGGATTGCTGTGGAGATGAAATAGAAGATGGTTTATAAGAGTCACTGGTAAAACTTTCACTAAAACAATCCATGTTTGATTCTTTGCTGTTGTTATTATAACTAAGACTACTTCCGCTACTGTTACCATTGGAACTACAATCCGCCGTATTACCGCTTTATACTATTGTGTCAAATATTTCAAAATATAAAAAAGAAGATTTTTAGTTTAGTTTACTTTTAGTTTACCTGCTACTTGTAAGTGAATCTCTTTTAAGTCTCTTGCGTTGTCTCGTGATTCTTTTATTTTCTTCATGCTGTTTGCTTTTAAAATCTGTTAAATAAAGTTGGTAATCCTATGATGATAATAAGTATAGAACTGTATTTTATAACAGTAATTTACTCTATATTTTTTAGTTTGCTTATATTTTTCAAGTGCATCTAAATATTCATCTTTTGCTCTCATCGCATTACGTTCATAAATTTTCTTTTCTCGACTGCCTAGATTTTTCCACTGATCGCCTACTATTTTAGCGATATCTGAAAAGGATAAGGATTGATCCTTTAATTGAGCCCTTGCTTCATTAGAAAACATGACATAAGCAGAAGGAGGTTTTATGGGAGCATTGATATCTGGTTTAGGATGCCTTTTGTATTTTCTTGTGTATTTATTCTTCATTGATTGATCGCTGTTTTCTTCATCTTCTTCATCAAACGATGTCTTGCCACTGTTTGCTGTATCTTTTGTTGTATTTGAATCAGTTGTAATGAATGAGAATGGGGAAGAGGATTGAACGGATCCATAACCACTTGAATTTTCTTCTCCTGTGTCCTTTTTATGTATATGCTTGTAATAAAATGGTTTTATAGGTGGAAGATGGGGAATAGAATCAACCAACAAAGGTCGATGAATAGGTATTCCATTTAATAAGGCAATCTCTCTTTGAATCAACCTTCGATGACCTCTTTTTACATTTAATGCTATAAAGTCTTCTTCTCTTATTTCATTTACCTTTTTATTATTATTCGTCAGATAAATAAATCTGTACATAAAATACACAATGACTTACCGCTTCCATTGTATCAAAACCTTCTTCAATAAACACATTTGTATATTGTTCAAGCTGACACCTTTTTAGGAACTCAATCACTTCATTTTCTCTAGATTGGACATTATTATCATTAAAGGCATTTGTATATGACATTCTTTCATAATCAAGCAATCTTATATTATAGCAAATAAGCTTCTTTTTTTTTCTTTTTTGATTCTATAAAATAATTGTACCCTCTTATTGAAAACTAATAATGAAATTTATTATTTTCCTCTCCTTCTTTTTTTTTTTTTAATTTATAACAAAAGAAATAGAAATAAAATAAAATAAATAAATAAATAAATATAAAAAAAAAAAAAAAAAAAAAAAGAAACGCTTACCACATCAAAAATTGTTTGGATTTAACGACTCTAAAAAAATTTTTTTTTCCATTGAGGAATAGAATATTTCCAAAATAAGAAATAGAACAATCATCTAAATTCCAGAATTTTCTTTTTTTGTTCATTCAATATTACTCGGCTAATATGGCAACTTGCTTCATTCCTTCTATTGTTATATGCATTAAATCGTCATGATACTATTTTCAATATAATAAAGTTATTCTTTACAAATGTTGTTACTATTCACTGATTGTGATTAACAAAAAAGGAATATTCATTTCATATTATCATATTCTCTCAAAAGTAATAAACATAGAGTATTCAATTAATGCATGACATGATCTTGCTTGGGTTTAATACAAAAAAAAAAAAAAAAAAAAAAAAAAAAAAAAAAGTCTATTTCTTAAAAACGGGTTTTCATGCCATTGCACAAGTACTCAGGGGTACATGTAAACTCCGATATAGATTTAGTATGTTTGATTTAGAATTCGTATCAGATACATACTATGATTGTATTCAGTCTCACTGACTCTATTTAATCAAGAGTAGATAGAGACAGAAAAGTGATTATGTTCATTTTGCTTTCATATGTCGTACAGTACTGTTTATTGTACGAAAAAGTGGCTTCAATCTCATGTCGTCCAAAGGTGAAATCAAGATAAAAATAGTTTCACTCTAATCCCAACCGTCTCTTATTCATATTGTCTGTCTCTAAATCATGTTGACACAATCAATATTTAATCCATTCTGACTTTTATAATTAATCATCCCAGAATTTAATTAATGATCCTATCCTATTTGAATACCTACAAAAAAGGCAGCTTGTTACTCTCACAATCTTTATTAGAATCCAATCCTTTTTCCATCTATTCACTCCCATTCCAAAATGAGTTCCTTTTTTTATATTTTTCTTGTGGGTCATTGTTGTGACTTTTGATCAACCTTGACGAGCTTCTATTGAATCTCAAAGTAGAATAAAGAGAGAATGATCTTTTCTGATATTTGACTTTTGTTTATATGATTGACATCAGGGATAAATTGAACATTTTTTGTTTTATTTCGTATCAAAAGACTTGGAGAGCAAATAAAGTCATGTCTGTCTGTCAGTGGGATATCGATCAGTATCATGACATACCCCCCCGACTCGTAGGCTAGCTTTAAAGTAGAAAGGGATTAATTAATTTGATTGAATCATTTAATACTTTTGTGATTTCTTAATAACCAAAGTTATCAATCAACCAGTTTATTTATCCTTTTTCATAGATTGTCGTCAGTCCTAGCTTGTGGAGACACTACATTCAAATCTAAAGACTATAACTCTTGTCTCTTTCAGTTTTATATAAATGACTTTGTTGTCATGTAAATCAGTGATATAATCTTATTTGAAGTCTATTTAATCACTTTTTATGTTTATTGTTATTCAACTACATTGAACAGTTGCAAAAAGACAAGTAGAAAAGGATACCAAACCACGTCTTTTTTTTTTTTTTTTTTTTTTTTTTTTTTTTTGCTGTCATAAAAATATCTGAGACTTAATTAGTTTGTGTTCAAAGTTGATCACATTACTTTGTGAATTTAATCATCACAAGAACATTGGATGATGAAGGATAAAGGTAATTTGAAAAGGAAAAAGTCATCAAGTTCATTCACAGAAACAATCCATTGGATACAGAAAATCAAAGCCTTAAAAAAGAAGAAAGATTTCAAAGTCCATGACAGGTTTACAAAAGAATCTGAAAAAGGAAAGCAATAATAAAAACAAACCAAAAAAAAAATGATTGTTTCCATCTCGGAGGTATTGCATCTCCTTTATTTTCCTTTTTTTTCTTTTTTCTTTTTTATGTAAAAAGAAAATGAATAATCGAAACTTGTATAAAGCAAACCTAGTCTGTGAAAATTCAAATTACCGCAGCCATGCATCCAAACCGCGAGACTCTCAATTTACCTTTCCCGAAAATAACAGCGCTTCTACTGGTTTTCAAGGTAATATAACCATTTGATTTAAAGCTCGAGTCAGATTTATTTAAGAAAAGGATCCAAAGGGCACTTTCAAGCTTTTAAAAACATATTTCAACATAATAAAGAGGATGAGGATGACAGTAGCGAGTGGGACTCTGATCCTGAGTTAAAAATAGCCAAAGTCAAGGAAGCGACGAGGATACAAAGGAAGATACCTTCTATACAAAGAAATAAGAGTCAAGCAAGTCGTAAAAGTAGTACTTTTGTCAGATCAGTGAGCAACACCAAAAGTGATTCCCTTTATTCTTGTCAAGAAATCGGTCCTCAACTCGATCTAGGTTATCAGTGGCCTCAGCAACAACCCATGAAAGCAGTCCAGGGATTTGTAAAAGTGTCTGCTGCAAATACCCACACAAGACAAAAACAAATCGAACGGAAAATGTTGGCAAAGAGACAAAAGGTAAGAGTGTAGAAGGGTGCAGAGAGTGAAAAAGATCAACATGACTCTATAGAACAGGAGTTTGCTTCAATCATTCACAGTTTACGTTAAAGAAACATACAATAATCTTAATCCTAAATTTACATTTGATCAAGACAAGGCACCCAAGAGAATATTGACAAGGCCAAGTTTGCCCTATAGAAATGAAGGAAATGATAACGAGAACTTTGACTATATTCTTAAAGTAAACGAGATCCTTGGTCACGATCCAAATTATCAGTAAGGATGTGGACTGTTAAAGCATTTTCTGATGGTTGAATAGATATAGAGTGATCGATCTGTTGGGCCAAGGTACCTTTGGACAGGTAGTGAAATGTGAACGGATCTCGACAGGAGAATTATTCTCGGTAAAAGTAATAAAGAACAAGAGTGCATATAAAACGCAAAGTTGTATGGAAATTGAGATATTGAAAAAGGTAAATGGTAGAATCAGACATCGGATCGAATGACTGACTCTTTGAGAAAAACAAGCTAAACAAACAGTGGGATCCTGAAGACAAGCATCATATCTTACGACTTCACCACATATTTTCTCATAAACAACATCTCTGTCTCGTCTTTGAATTACTTTCTTACAATCTCTATGACTTGATAGGTCATAATAGGTACAGAGGATTCCCTGCTGACAAAGTACGTGCGTTCGCAGTACAGATATTGGATACACTTGCGCTTCTAAAAGAGGCCAAGATCATTCACTGTGATCTCAAACCAGAGAATATTTTGCTGACAAGGTAAACAGAGCACTGGCCCTGCAGATGAACTGATTTTATTCCTAGTGAAAAGTCACTGACGATCAAAGTGATTGATTTTGGTTCTTCTTGTCATGAAGCCAACAGAATTTACACTTATATTCAATCGAGATTTTACAGATCACCCGAAGTTTTGTTGGGTCTGAGATATACAGCTTCGATTGACATGTGGTCTTTTGGTTGTATTGTAGCTGAATTATTCTTGGGATTACCCTTGTTTCCTGGAAGTTCTGAATACAACCAGCTGTTTAGGATAGTCGAGATGTTGGGGTAAGTGATGCTCGTCCCTTGTACGTCTATCGTTCACAATTTTTTTTTTAGTGTCCCACCTAAAGATATGCTGAGTAAAGGTAGAAATACGCATGTGTTCTTTAACAAGAAGATGACAGGACAAGACACGTTTGAATATGAGCTAAAGAGCCGGGAACAATACAGCCAAGAGAAGAACAAGAATGAGTTGCCTAGAAAAAAGTATTTTCCTCAAACGGTCCTAAAGGATATCATTTTGGAGTTTAATGGCAGAAAGCCTATTTTATCTAAAGAAGAGCAAGAAAGAAGGAAGGCATATGGTTCTTCTTTTTATTCCAGAGAAGAAGAAGAGCAAAAGAAGGGTAAGAAGGGTTCTTTTTTTTTCTGTTTGCTGATGTTTGGTATTTTAGAATATGAAACTAGGTTATGCCTATTGGACTTTTTATATGGTGTCTTGGAACTCAATCCGCTGAAACGCTGGACACCTCAGCAAGCTCTTCAACATCCTTTTATCACACAAAAGCCCTTTACTGGACCGTTTCAACCGGATGCCCAGCTACCTATTCTCTCCAGTGAGGCGAAGGTGACCAAGAAAGCAGGTAAATTGAAATCTTTACAAGTCAATTTAATTCAACTTAGGCGATACACCAGTGAACAGTACACGAAAGAGGTCAGAGTCGATGAATAAACCAAGAGCGCCTGAACAGATCAAGGTGATCGCTCAAGAGATTCAAGAGCCCATCTCGAAATACCGTAAAGAAAACGTACAACGACTGGAGGAAGCAGGAGGTCCTTTGGGGAGTTATCGACAACGTCACACTCGATCTCAGGGCGACTATATCGGTCTGATGCCTCCAGACATGCCCAAGAAAAGCAGACTTCAAGCACAGGACAGCTCAGAGGTACGCAAGGTAAAGATATCACCCCAAGTCAAAGTCAGGACGGGTTCTCATGATTCCCTCAAGATGCCTCCTAGCAGTGGACAAACCGTGCGGGGTACGATGGATGGCGGGAAATCAAAACGGGTGAACGTGCGGAATGCGCATGCTGGAGAAGCAGCAGGGGGTCTGCTGATGATGCGTCAAGTAGAAGGAGATTCGTTTGTACAGAAAAAGGAAGTTTTAAAAACATCAAGAAGTAGTAGTAAATTAACAGATGCTTTTAAACGTCGCATGTTTTAATAAAAAAAAAAACAAATTTTGTATGAAATTGATTTCTAAACACCTTACTTACAACAGATTGAATGTGTAAAAGCTCAAATGATAAACATCTCTCCCACTTTATAAAAGCAATTCCCAAAAGAACGTCACTTTTGGAATCCCATTGTTTTCTCTAGAGAAATTCAAATAGTAGACATGATTTTAGGTGAGAAAAACAAGGGTATGGTTCACTTGATGTATATCAGTGAATACTCTTCTTGTCTAAATCTTTTTTCCCCTAAATTCTCTGCACAGACATCTCTGGTTGATTGAACAACCTATGGGCTTTTATCATCCGTATCTGTCCTGAAGATGTCCTGCCCCTCATCTTTCAAGGTCTCACAGTCTTTAGAGCAAAGGATTTGGTGTCATATAAAAACCACCAGAGAGTCTGATAGGGCCATGGCATTCCTTTGTCGACTGTTCATCTATCCTGTCAGTACCGAAAAAAGAATGAATGAACCTGTCTTCATGCTGTATTCACCATGTTGTCTGCAGCCACCTCCTTGTGATGGAGTCACCAAACAATGTGGATGCTATGAACACTAGATTTCTTTCAAACAATTTACGTTTTGATCAACAGGAACTTTTGATGATATCCTATTGCGTATGCCAAGCTCGCATTACAAATAAAGGGCACATGTACCCTTTGAACATGTAAATTGCGCATAACTTATGACAGCAGTAGTAAAACATGATCCGTGTCATCTCACCATGTGCTAGAGACACATTCATGCTTACAACAAGCCTGGGAAAAGCACGAGTAAAAAATCATGTATTTTCTCTTTTTTTCATTGGTGACATTCTTGATTGCCTCAGCATCTTTTTTTTTTTTTACATTTCCTTTTCTAGTGTCTTTTTCTTTACAAAAGCCTTTGCCAAGTCGTGTTCATGTCTTACTAAAGCAGAACATGTGCTTCACTCGGACTCGATCGATTTCCAACGAATCATGATGCAAGTTGCTTGAATAAAACAAGTACTTTTAAAACATGAAACACACACTTTAGTTGAATGAAAAAAAAAGGGGGGGAAGAGAGAGAGAGAAAGCAGTCTGCATTTTTTTTTCCCCAAAGCTTTTTGCATCATATTTCATGAAACAAATGCAAAAGAAAATTGGCGCCCTTTTTTTTTTTCCTTACAACATCTGCATATCAAAGGGAACATGCCCACGTTACTGTTACCTTGTGTGCTGCTTCTTGTATGCTAAATGTACAGTATGAGCGCTTTCCCAATATGTCTGATGAGGATGTGCACGGATATTGAATGTATGCAACTATTTTTTAAAACCTTAAGCTTCTCTTCTTTAATAGTAAATCCTGTTGTCTATAAAAGTCATGAAGGTGTAAAGCATGATGCTTTAGAATCTTTCTTGAAATTAATTTATAAATATTTAGTTTTGAAGCATATAAACTATTTATAAATTCATTGGTCAAGACAATAAACTATCTTTCTTTTAACAAATGATCTTCTAAAGAAAATCTTTCAAAGGGGGTTCTTTTTCTTGTTCTTGAAAATATAGCTTGTTGCTCCCCCTTTTTGTTTTTCCATCTTCAAGGGATCTTTACTCCTTCCCTTTCAAGTTCAAGTGGATCATCCTACGAGTACATAAAATGATGAACAAAAGTAAATGATGCAGTGATATTTGTCAATAAATCATTTAATTTCTGTTCTGTATTTGTTTAAAGATTAAATAAACAACATCTTTATGAATCGTACTCCGTTTAATAGTTTCTGATAATCAACTGTAAGAATTTAAGGGCTTTTTATTATCAATATTGATGCGCGTGTAGTGTAACAAACGCAGTGATCAACCAAACATGAAAAATAAAAGAAAAGCTTCATGTTGCATTGAATTTGTTATTACTGTCTTAGTCACACAATTGGTTTATTTAAAAAAGTGATTTTGCTACCAAATTTATATAAATTAAATGATAAACAAAACATGAAATATATTTTATTTTCAAAAGAAAAAAAAAAAAAGGAAACTTTTAATAACAACGTCACTTGTGTTCTTTATGAGGCTCATTTATTAAAATATCTTATTTCAGACCATTACGATCATTTGACAGTTATTTCCATTTATTTATTTCTTAAAAAAAAAAAGCGAGAAAAATGGGCTCGGTTGCTGTCTTGCATGTTTGTTTTGAAAATGGAACGGAGTGCTTCGCAAATGTAGAACAACTTTAAAATTTCACAACAAAAAAAAAAACATTCTAGTTTTATCTTTGTGAATTACGCTATAATAAATATTAAAATAAAAGGGTGAAAAAGAAAGAGAGGGGAGGGGGGGGGCTAAGGATGATCCAGAAAAGAAGAATTATAAATATGACTAAAAAGTATAAAGTTTGTGATTTTTGTATCACTTGAGTGCTCGCTTGACTTTCTATTTGTTTTTTCGTAGCATTTTGAGAAAATTCATTTTCTAAATAAAGATTTCTTTTTTAATCATCTCCTAATAAAGCAATCCACACTTTTTTTATGAACAGCATCGCTTGAAACCTATTTCAAGGAGAATACACGGAGGGAACTAAACAGAAAGAGAAAAAGAGAAAAAGAGAGGATGAGAAAAAGAGAGAGAGAAATCGGAAAGAGTCATAGAAAAGTTTACAAAGGAGTCAAGGGGGGGTCAGAGAAAAAAAAAAAAAAAAAAAGAAAACGGGGCTAATAAAAAAGCGCCAACCAAAGGGGATGATCTGTTGGTTTAGGATAGGATAGGTTGAGTGGCAAAGTAAAATGATAAAAATGAAATATTATTTTATAAAAAGAAGGGCAATTATGATGCTGTTTGCATAAACAAATAGATAGAGTATTTATTTAGATTAGTAGTGTAGTTAGTAGTCCCCCCCCCTCCCTTTTTCCTCCTTCTTTTTCTCAAGCCAATCATATGGATCGCCACACAACTCAAAATGCCCTTTTGTTTGTTTGAACATCATTTTGGAAAAAGGTATTTCAATGATGAATTTTTTGCTTTCTTTTTTTTTTTTATTTCTTTTCTCTTTCTCCTTATTTAAACAAACCGTATCACTTTTTTAAGGTAGAGGCAATACAGAAGCATTTTTTATTTTATTTTGCTTACATTTATTTAGTATGGAAGGACTATATCAAACCTTGCCTTATCCTTATTTATCTCAAACTTCAGCTCCAGAATATCCTTCTAGTTCAACTAACCACTCTGGTAGCCCTTCCGGAACGCCACTCATGATGTACAGACCCACATTAGAAAGACCTTTCCCATCCTTAGATGACCACTCTTCCCCTTCAAACACACTCAACTGGTCACCCTCTCATCCCTACCATCACCGCCACCATTATCATCATCATCACACACAGGCCTCTCTCAATTCACCCAATTACAATTACTATGGTAACACAAATTCAGTTGTCATGGCATCGTCGTCACCAACACGTCCTAAAGTCAGCACAAATATTTGGGAAGACGAAGGCACACTCTGTTTCCAAGTGGATGCTAAAGGCATTTGTGTCGCGCGTCGACAAGGTAATGATGACCCACTCAAAGAATGATGGAGTATTAATCTGAACATAGATAATGATATGGTCAATGGTACTAAACTATTAAATGTCGTTGGTATGTCTCGCGGTAAACGCGATGGGATCCTGAAGAACGAAAAAGGCCGTGTGGTTGTGAAGGTAGGAGCTATGCACCTGAAAGGCGTTTGGATTCCTTTCCAAAGAGCAAGAGATCTAGCCACAAAGTTTAAAATCGTTGACTTGCTCTATCCCTTGTTTGCCGATGACCCCTCTGTCTTTTTGTGTAATAACACATTGGCTTCGAATGACACAGACAAGTCCAAGTTGATGACATCAAATACCTTTCAACAGCATCGTCCTTCTATGGATTACAGCTGGAATAAACCCTCACATTACTTGCAACAGCATTATCCTCAAGGTACAAAAAAAAAAGAGAGAGGTGCAAACGAGAAACTAACCCATCCTTAGTCATCCATCGAAACAGCATTCACGGTGATCTGTCTTCAACGAGCAGCCCTATACCTAAATTAATGACGCAAGCTTCAGAAGACAACAGTCATGACGTGTATGAGCAACCTCCTTATGATTACAGCAGACCTTTTCAAAGCCGTAATAGCATCAGTAGTATCTCAAGTCATCATTCTGCTTACCTCTATCATCCATCACATGAAACACACCATCAAACTGAAGAAAAGCTCACAATGGAACCATTCTATTCTACTTCATTGAATGATAAAGAAAAGGAAGGACCCACCACCCCTTCATCATGGTACTCACCAGAGACACCAACAGCTGTTCTCTATCAGCAAAAGAAGCGTAAATCGTCATTGTCAAGTGATGAATCAAAGGTTTATGCTCGTACGACAAAGAAAGTGAAAGTTGTACAGGTCGAATAATTAAAAAAAAAATCTTTATAAAGTCTGTCGTATACCCCACAATCATCATCCTCTTACAACTCAATTCCGCACCCTTACTTTTTTGTTCTTTTTTATATACGCGTATTATCTATTGAAATAAAAACACAACTGAATTTTCTAATAAAAAAAGGACGAACCATGTGCTTTTAATAATGATCCGCTTCCCTTTCCGATTTGTGTGTACAAAATATAAAAATGAACTCTTCCTTTTTTTCTCCCCCTTCCCCCCCCCCTTTATTTGTATCATCCACCTTTATGCTGAGTTTTTTTTTTTTTTTTTTTGCCAAGCTCTGTTTACAAGCACCAACTGGCATGCATAAATGAAACAATCTTGAAGATATCGCAATGCCGCAGAATCTCTTTTATAAGCACAGCTGGTCACTGCCTGACTTTCATAGATTTTTACAACCCAAAGATCAAACACAAAGTTTCTTTGTGGCAGTGAAACAGTGATTTTTTCTATTATCTTGAAGAAAACCGGTTCTTTTTTTAATCTTAAATGGGCTGGTCATCAGGTTTACATCAACTCCCTAAGGAAAGGAAACAGTGTGACTATTTCCCCCCCTCCTTTTTTTTTTATTTACTTTGAACCCATTTCATGTACTTCACTACAAGTTGATCTAATTACAAAACTAATGAATAGTCCGCTATCTAACTTGGCGGTAGCTAATTATCATCTGTTATCTGATTGTGTAAGATTTCATGGTGACTACTTGTCTTTATGCTACGCGTCAAAAAGAGTACTTCATATTTGCGTACACGCATGAATCTGTGGATGATGAAGAACACCATCCGATCCAAGACACCATTACAAAAACTCTTGTCTGGAGCAATCAAGTGTTGTATCTATTCATATGACTACAGCAAAGCAGGGATTTATGCTTTTTCAAACTAGTTGTACTGGTGTTTTCAAAGACAGTCAAGCTACAATGTTGAAGAAACCAATTCAACAGTACAGCGATCAACTAATGTAAGGGAGGGTATGCAGATGAGCATCTTTAAATGAACTGCTCGAGTTTTTTTTTTTTTTTTTTTTTTTTGAAAACGATAAAACCAAACGGTATTTAGAAGGATTTTAGCAATCATTTAATTGGTTGTTTCAGGAATTAAGAAGAAAAAAAAAATGCATTTAATTTAATTTACTGAGCGAACCTAATAAAATAGTTTTTATACAATCTATTCATTTCTCACTTAAAATGAATCAAACAAAATCCTTTTTTCACTTGTAATCCGAGCAAGTAGGCATGAGATGCAAGTAACACAATCTATTAAAAGTGAATCAAAGTTAACAGAAACGCATGGCAATAATGGTAAAGTATCACAAAGAAAAGGACGAATAAGGTTTGTAACCTCAGCTATGAACAAAAATCGATTTCTTTTTCCGTTTTGGAAATGTACTATTTCGTTTGGCTTTCCGTAACATTTGAGAAAAGCGCAGCATGAAACAAAAGGGAAAATAGTCGAGATGGTTTATGAAATCAAAAAAAAATACATACAGCCAAACTTGGTCATTTCTTCATAGTAATAGCCATTACACTGAAAATTTATGAAAAATACACGGCTGAATCAATCCTTTTCTTTTAAGACAATCAAAACGTTTTGATTGTCCATAAAAAGGAAATTGAATGCACATTTATCTTTCACACTAGAAATAGAACGGTCATTGGCTTATTTTTGTGTAAGTAACACGAATATTACAAGAATGATAAAGATCTCTAGAACCTTTATAAAAGAAGCAGCCCAAGAAGATGAATTGTCCTAGCAAGTGTCGTAGCTATTAAAGAGAAATAGTATGGCACAAAAAAAGATGTTCTTGATGAACAAAACAGCCAGAGACAGTGCCTTGCAATAATTATGCTGCACTTATATCGGCAAACATGAGCCCTGTCGGACCGCTTTCTGCGTGTTTATCACAGGCGCAGTCCAAAGGTTCGTTGCGAGCAACAGCCAATGATCCAATTGCTGAACCTTCACTTTATGACGAGCAATTCGTCTGCTGTGAAGAACAAAATGCAAAACGAATTGGAAAATTCAGAGCAATTTCAGCTCGAGTAAGTCTGCAGAAATCATGAATGGGAAACATGTATTCTGGATAACTGACATTTATCGCACCGGAGGCTTTTGACTTGCTTTTTGGATACCCTTGAGCATTTCGTTCACTCATATTTAACAATTATATTTAAAATGCAGATTTTATTAAATAATTTGATGAACTTGAAAAGAGGATAATAATATCAATGGTTAATAGGTTTCACTTTGAGCATTCAAATCAATCCTTTTTATTAAATAGGCGAAAAAAATTTATTCTGATTCTGATGATGTGAATAGTATCTTTTCTACAAAAAGGTTTTCTCTAGTCATCCTTTTCTTTTTCCATACGAGAAATCACACAACAAACGATAACCTAAAGTAAACGATTGAACAGCTTGTCGATAAGTAGCAAAAGCAAGCAAACAAACCTCTCAATCAGCGCCCCGAACAAGACGAGAGCCAGCTTCAACAATAGGGTGGGTCTGTTTATCACGAATGGAAATGATAGATGAACTAGTAAGAGCTTGACAGGTTCTAGTAGCACCCCAAGCACTAGAAGAATAGGTTGCAGTGGCCAATTGAGGAATAGAGTAGCTAAGCTTGTAAAAACTGGCCGTATCTGCAAAATTTACAGACGTGTGACGAATAAAAGGACGGGCATGGACTTCAGAAACAATCAAACTGTCCACTGGCGCTTTTATCAGCCGGTTATTCCATAAACATCAAAACAGAGGTAGGATCAATAATTTCAAGTACAGATTACTGCCACCAGCTCAAAAAGAGACAGTGATGATAGAAATGGGAGGGTCGAAGCCACTGAGAATTTGAAGGCTACCGGAAGCATCCTTATCTATTCATCCAAAGGTTCTTGAGGACATTGAGTATGAGCGAAATGCTCTTCAGACCGATCATGATCGATAAAAAGGACAGTAGAGCTTCAGCTAGGGCCATTCATGACAGCATTGACTACATGTTGTTTAGTCAAGAGTTAATCAGAGTATTATTTGGGATATTCAACTAAATCATGGAGGTCAACCGTGATGGAGAGCTGTGTCAAAACACTATTATTAACAGTAGCATAAAAGGCGTACAACTCAAGGTGATTAAATCCTTTTCAGTGCTAGCAAAAGAAAGAAAAAAAAAATCTAGCACTGGAACTAAAAGCTTCACTGTCAATTTTTCAACATCTTAATTTTTCAAGGAATACTAAAACTTGTTTAAGCTTAAGCATAAGCTGGCCATGATAAAGTTGCAATTTCACAATTACCCTTTTGAACTTGGATCCTTAGAGAGTATATGATATCCAGACAACAAGATTGAAATCGGTAGAATCTTGAGCAGATTAAAAGTAGATATGAGTAATAGTGAATTCATTAGTAAGACTGTAAAGGAAAAGTATTTGCACTCTATTCAAGTAACTTATAGAAACAGCAGAGTTGCCTTTGGGTCATTTATTGTTCAGATATTGAACAAAGATAAAGACCGAGCGTATTCAGCAAAGGGCTAGGAATTTCAACTTGAATGTTCTCCTCTACTGCTACTATTTTCTTTTTTTGTATTTTATATTTGGGAACAATTTATGATTATTATAGTGATCAAAGGATGTCAAAGCAGACATTCTTCTGTCTCATACTCCTCAAGCTTATGCATGATTACTACTGATGACTGTTAGCATCTTGAAATGTATTAGACTAGACGTCCTGAAAAAGCAATTGATATGAAATGGTCTAATATTAATTATTTTGACTTTGATAAGAATTTGAACTCGTTTAGAAAAAAAAATAATGCTTTGTCTCAATTTGCTCCCCTTTTTCTAAAAAATAGAATTGTCTCGTTTTAAATTTTAAAAACCATCTCATTTCTAGTAAATCACTGTATAACCGAAAGTACGCGCGGAGTAAAAGAGGAAAGAAAGAGAGGGGGGCGGAAGGTATATTCAAGGAATCTGTAATAAATTTGAATTTTATTGTTTGTGTCTGTCTAAATGATTGGGAGCCCAACAGAATCTCAAGAGAGGATGTGTTAACGTCAAATATGACAGCCACAGATCATGTAACTTTCTTTTTACTTTTATATAAACATAATACTACTGTAAATAATCAATAGAAAGTAAACTTATTGAAACTATTGATATATTTCTAATCAAGTTCTTTGTCAGTATTACAAGTACAATTATTTTTTTTCTTCTTAAAATCCGCTAAAAAATATATTTAAAATCTGTTTTGGCTTATTCCGTTTTCTTCATTCCAAATAAATCCTACCAAAATATATTTATATACTTATTTAGAATAGAAAAAATTATGATCAAAGATCGTATTCACATTCAATAAAATCGGAGCGTAAATAAGCATTTATTTTTTAGTGGCACAATAAATTATCACGACACTTTTATTATGATTGTTTGAGAGAAAATGAATACTTGTGAAGCATATCTTTAATAAATACGGAACTTATTCAGTTTATTGATAGATGCTTTGTAGAGAAGAATATAAAAAAGAAAAAAGAGGTCACACCCCTTCTTTCCTTTCTCTTTTTGGGTCTATTAGGTCTTGTGTGGCGCGGGATATAAAAAGCCACATTGCTCGGCTTGGCGTGGTTACAAAAACTGTAATTTGGTTTTGTGGCACATAAATTTTACCTGAAGGAAATAGTTTTTCCTCTTTTCTCCACTTTCTTTTTTATTTTATTTTTATTTTGTTTTATTTTTACCCTTTTTTTTCCCTTTCTTTTTCTATACCAAAAAAAAATATATATAAATGACATCTAGTGAAATGAATAGAGAAGAACAAGAGTTAACGATTAAAGAATATGTGCCAACTAAACATAATACCCACCAAAATAACCCGACTACAGTAAATGATAATTCCACTTTTCCAAACCTATTGAACAATGACAACACTGATCAAGATATCATAATGACAAGTAATACTATTGAACCTATTCCTGCAATAAAAAAAGAAGAAGAAATGGATGATAATACGACAGATACAAAACCATACAGTTGTCCCAAATGCAACCAAACATTTAGTAGACCTCACAATTTAAAATCTCACCTTACAACTCATTCTGAGGAACGACCCTACCAGGTAATAATGATAAAATATTATAAAGGATGTGTGTTTATAAGCTTCAAATAGTGTGATGTATGTAATCATCATTTTAGAAGACAACATGATTTGAAGCGCCATCAAAAGCTACATACAGGAGAAAGACCTTATAAATGTAAAAACTGTACTCGTTCATTTGCTAGATTAGATGCATTGAATCGACATTGTAAAGCGGAAGGTGGTTCAGCTTGTACCCTTGTCAAACAGCAGCAAATGAAACAGCAAGAGCAAAAGATGACACGCATTCACCATGAGGCACCATATCATCATGAGCAGAAAAAGAGAAGATCCGAGTACGGCAGTGACTCAATAACAGAAAAAGCGGCTTCTATGACCATCACACCGCCTTCAGATACATCTCCACCTTCAACCGCTAATTCTTCGCCTGTAGCTAACCGGCCTGTCATTCCTCAATTACAAATCCCTCATCCAGCCTCTCACTTGTATCCAAAAAATGCGCATTTTATACCTCCCAATAACAATCAACCCACTCCCAACCATCAATTCCTACCTTCACCTAATGTTATTTTGCCTAAAAACTTGACTCCTCCTGTCTATACATCACAAAAGGCCTTACCCATCACACCTTCATCCCCTCCACCTCCACCTGGTCAATATCAGCAGCAATCAAACAGTAAATCTCCGCTTTATGCCGGTTCACCATGGGCCTCACCGTATTCACCACGGCCTACACTACCTCCACTACCAGCAAACTATGATATAGAAAGACTCATAAAAGAAAACGAAGGATTGAAAAAAGATATTAATCAGTTAAGATCAATGGCTCAAAAGGAAGCCACAAGTTTAAAATCGAAAATACATGATTTACAAGTTGAAGTAAGTTTATTATTATTGTAAAACAAGAAAATAATTAATGCTTTTAATAGAACAAAGTTTTGAGATCTTTAATTCATGGACCAGCAGCAGAAAGTACAAATAGTAATCAATAAATTATGAATTAATAAAAAATTTTCTCATTTTGGATTATGTAATGAGGTATTAGTGGAGGATGAGGGGAAAAAAAAAAAACTTTTTTTAGCACTGTGGCTCTACAAATGTGTTGTACTTTATGAGTGTAACATTTATTATGAGGTCATTTTGTTTATCGAAATATCTCATTCTTTATCAATCATTATTTATTGAATAGTATCTAGACAGATCATCAACAACAAGTTCAATCCTCCATTCGTTTCTTTTCTCCGTTCTTTATTTTTTGTGATACACAAAAGCCAAAAATAGTACAAAGATAGAAAAGCAAAAAGATGCTCCTTATACAAAAAGCGCATGTATATTTATATTTCCAGTGTGTATATGTGCAAATAAAAGTATAAATTGAACTAAAGAAAAAATAAAAAATATACAAGATTTTAATCATTAATTTCTTCTTAAACTGTAAGTGGCAAGTGCTATCACTATAGAACACAGGAACTTTGTAGTACAACAAGAAGGTTTTTATCTTTTGTCAATAGCATCAAGTACAGAATTATGGCCTCAGGTTATAGTAAATATTTATGATACGATTTTCTTTCTGCAGGCATATTGGGCGTATATTTAAAAATGGTCAATACGCCTTGCGTACATGTAAAACTTACCTTTAACCAATCATTTTTCGATGGCCCTTTTTTTCTTTTTATTTTTTTACATAGAAAAGCTATTCCCTTTTTGGTTCTACTCAGTTCTTCATTTCCTACAAGAAACTAACCTGAAATTATCTCTTTTGTAATGTGTTGACAAATTTGAATATATTAAAAAAAAAAGGAAATGTTTTTTTCATACTTCACTTTACATGCGCCATGTTTTTATCAAAGACAATAGATAGTCAAACGCCTAAAACTCAGCTCGGTGAAAAAGGGCAAAGTACCCGCCCCTGGGGCGCATGGTAATCACATGGTGTTATCCAGCCTCTTGTCCTTATACAAGCCATTTTCAGCAAAAAGAGCGCAAGGCGCATTTTCATAGTCTTGTGTCTCTCCTCATTCGTTACAATATCAGTGAACTCTGGCCGATTCTTTTGGAATTCTAATCCTTTTTTTTTTTATCGCTGTGGCTCTAGAGTGGGTCATACATTTTGCTTAAACAAGTCACGGTTGATAAATAACCAATTGACAATGTTTAATAAACCTTGTATTTATTCCTATTTCATATAAATTTAAACTTATCGTTTGGGTTAATTAAGAAGCTATTGACCTTCTAAAATGAGGACAATGCAATCTATCGAAGGGTGTCATTATCTATTTTCCTCTTTCTTGTTGTTGTGTATACCTTCGTTCTCCTATTGATAAAAAAAAAGGAGGGGGACTATTTGCTTAATACTTGGACAATATATCTTAAAATCAAAGAATCTATATTTAATTATTGAAAAAAGTCAAACAATAATAAACCAACTACGACTATATCACAATAGAGTCATTAGCGCTTACGACTTTTTTTTTTTTTTTTTATCTTTACAAAAATTGTTTAATAAAAGACAGTGAATAAACAAAATGATGAGAAATTCCATGTCAAAAATTGTGTCCTTTGGGTATCACACTACTATCAAACAGTTACTATAAGCCATAAATTGATGTCTATTATTATTCAGATTGGTTTTGATATGATAGAACGACATATGTACTTGTAGTATTATCAAAGAAAGAAACAAGCATTGATAGACATGAGAAAAGATAATTTTCATTGTGGTATTAATCTGGTTCATTTTTTATAACGTTCCTTGTATGAAAAGTACCTATCTTTCCAAACATGACCCTATTTTGTTTTGAACCCAAAATATTTACTCATTTATTCGTTTTATAGATCACTTTCAAAAAAATAAAAAGAGAACGAGTATCTTTTAATCAAAAACTACAAGTCTATAGAACTGGATTCTTTTATTGTCTAATGATGGTATTGCACTGACATCAATAAAAAAAAAAGAACTTAAATTTGCAGTAGATCATCTAACAATGATAAAGAATAGCCATCTTCACATTCTATGTTTATGAACTATTTACAAACAAGTTCCAAAGACTTTTAAAACTGACTTTTTCTTTGAACGTAAAATTCAATAGAGACATAAAGACTCTGTTAGTAGAAACGTTTCCTTTCTAAACTTTGAAAACAAAAGATGTTGGTGTTTGATTGTATAAAAAGATTATTTTTTGTTCCCCTTTGCAAATGAAATTAAATCAATTTGTTTATATGCAACATACACTCTTTATTTGTAGTTTTAGCATTAATCTCTCTAGTGAATGAATATTATGTTACCTTTCATTATATAAGAGAATAGTATTCTTATTACTGCTATTGTCAAAAAAAAAAAGATCTCATTTGATTCATGGGGCATTCTTTTTTACTGCTATGGACTCTACTTTTGAATCCCTTTTTGGTGCTGTCACAAATGAATAAGAGAAGTAATAATTTTGTACATGAAATTTGCATGAATGAAACGATCAATTATTTCATTATTGTAGAATGTTAAATAATTTTGTCATGTACTACAAGAAAAACTGCATAGAAAACGTTGCTTCTTCTCTTTATAGTTACCCCCCCCCCTTTTTTTTATAGAAAGATGACGGGGTAATGGATACAACGACGCTGTATATTTTATTTTCTTAATCAAATTGCATTCATTGTAATGGACTTGAAGCATTTTCCCCTGCTTCATAGTCAACAAGCAAATTTTGATCAAGTTTGTGATTGGAATTTATTTAATCAGAATTTTAAGGGCCTTCAAAGTCTAGTAAAAAAAATACATATTTTATTTCTAAAAGCAAATAGTACAATATATAAAATTTAAATTACAAGGAACTCTGCTTTTGGTCTATTAAATTATAACTGAACCAGCAGATTTAAGACGAAACCTTAGCATATTTTTTATACAACTTGCGAGTTTTTTTATCTTCTGCAATCGTGTTCATTGCTTTAGCAACGCCTTCACCGTCAAAGTGGTCAAGACCAAATAAATCAGAGGCAGTGTATTCAGTTTCAAAATTTACTTTTCCATCATTATTAGCTTTGTCCAAGTCAATGTAGTACTGCTTCCAATCAAGAATGGTACCAACAGGGTACTTGTCACCATCAACTTCGTAGTCGTATACACGAATAGCAGGGTTATGCACTGGAATAATGGAAGGTGCATTAAAAAGTCCAACAGCATTCTTGCTATCGACCTTATTATGCTTACCAGCATGTACGATTTTATATTCGCCATCGTCTTTAACAATTGCATTCAAGTTATCATCTAATGGCATTTATATTAGATCAAAAGAAGACTGGGAATACGCATTTTATACTCACTGTTTGTATGACCAGTAAAATGGCCAGCGATAATATCGCTGTGTTTACCAAGTAAGCTGATGTATTTTGAGTAACAAGCCGATTTATAAAGCTTTGATCCATCATCATCCACAGGAGGAACGTGTCCCATCAAATAGACTTGGTGCTTTTCATTCTTGCTAGCGTATTGATCCAACGTATTTTCCAACCATTTCAATTGAGCGGCACCAGCACTGCTGGCCTCGTCACAATCAGAGGTATCATCATTTTTCTTGAAGAAATACATAGAGTTGATATTGATCACAGACAGTTTATCTTGTATGACATCCTGAGCAAAGTAGCCTCCAAAGGTAAACTCTTTGGTCAAATTGAGCTCGAGAGGTTTCCATATTGTTTCCAGTTTGGTAAAGATCTTGTCGTGCTTACCAACATCATTGTGATCAAGGCCATCATTGTTTCCGATAGTTGGAACCTAATAAGAAGTGATGAGTTTTTTTTTCCCTGTAGTCCAAAAATGAATATGTATAATTTACATAAGGGGTATGCTTGGTATTATAAGCAGATTTAAAATATTTCAAAACAGTTTGGTGGCCATTAAGAATATCATCATTACTTAGAGGTAAATCATCGTCTCTGTCCTAGAAGTAATATTTTCTTCATATTAGTTCATGTTACACTAAGCAAATTAAGAAGCTCTTACATGTCGTGCCGTATCACCAGTATACAAAATAAAATCAATATCTTGCACCTTGTCTTTTAAGAAATCAAACGCAGCTTTAACAAGAGGCACGGGGCTGTCACAATCAGAACCGAGTGCACCATATTTTCCTGCTTCTTTGGATCGCTTCTTACCGTGTCTGTGGCAGAGTGAGGAGGGATCAGCACCTTCGACATAGTGAGGATCCAAATGAATATCTATTGTGATAGTTTATTAAATCAAGGTATTTAAGGAGATCTTATGGTTTCGACATACCTGTGATATGAAGGAATTTACCGTGCAATCCACTGCTTCTTTTAACCAAAGCACGATTCGTGTTGAGAGGAACAGCATTAACAATGGAGGACTGTAACAATAAGATACAAACAGATATACAAGCAGCAGAATGAGTCCAGATCATTTTGAGATAGAGGGTATGTTAAAAAGGAAAAAGGAAAAGGAAATCTGAAAAAAGGTTAGGAATTCATTTTGATGTATTGTAATCATTCGCTCCTTTTATAAGAGTTTAATCTTTTTGATGTGATTTGCCGAAGTCACGATTCGTGAAACAGACCTGTTCAATTAATTAAAGCAGGTTCTCTATTTTTTTTCTTTCTCCGCTGCTGCTGTAGCGCTGCTTTGGAAGGAATTGCAAGCAGGTTTACTCTTTATACAATACAAGTATACATTTAAATACCTTATACAATCATAAAATAATCAGGATATATATAATATATACTGTAATCATCTGTGATCTAGAAGTCTTAAAATATCGAGCATATCCTGAAGGAAAAAGGTGCTTTACGTGTTGTTTCACTAACAATGTATTATGGTGTCACGATACTTATCATCTCATTTTTTGTTAAAGGCACATTTATATAAATCTGCATAAACTCGGTAACCCAATAATTCATTGTATCCTTTTAATAAAGAAATAAACAAACTGGTTCCGTTTACCATCCCCAAATGTATTTATATGGCCATATTGTCATTATTAAGTTCGGAAACAGGAGAATGAGTAAAAAAGGAGATGATCTGAGTTACTTGGTGGGATTGTATTGTGCTTGGATCAAAAAAAGTTATCACCTGCAATTTCACCTTCTATGCAGTGATTGAAGTCTTTATTTTTACTAAAATTAGATTTCAATATTTTATAATATATACACCGTAACAAACCATCGGCATTATGCATTATTGCAAAATGTCTTGCAATATGAGCTCGATTAATTAGGGTCCGTACGGTGTCTCTTAAATATGCTTACTATAAAAGGTTTATAAGTTACCGAATCGGTATAAATTATCTAATCTAGTACTTTGAACTGGATTTTTAGCACTAATTATTAACACTCCCTTTATTTTGCACAGTGGCTTTTTTTTTATTGTAAACTTGAATTCAACATTTTTATATCAATTACCAATGGATACTATGTATTACTTGCTTGAAGTTATTCTTCACAAATGCTGGGAGAAAAAGCTGTTTACAATGTATTAAAAGTGTTTCAGGATTGACTCTAAAGGAAGATATAAGCTTAAACAACGCCATTGCTACTAGTACTAATTTAGTAATAGCCAAAATACAGTAGTTTGAGGGTTTTACGAAAAAAAAAATGCGGACTTTCAAAACAAGAATTGGGAAACTAAAAAAAATTTCAATAATTGCTTGAGGGATATTTGCATTAGGATGTCATTGAAGCAGTTTACAAGACGATATCTTGAGTGCTAAATTATATCTTAAAGATGTTGAGTGTGAATTTCATTTGTAGTATCAATAATTCTGTCTTGGAGTGTTTCTGCATCTTCAAGCTCGTGACACTTTACTTTGCCTTTTACCGATGCCTAAAACTGTTGAATTGGATTGAGCTCTGGTGGATAAGGAGAAAGATAAGCGTGCTTATAGTCTCGATTTCTTTCATTGATAATTTTTTCTATTTATTTAGACAAGTACACCGGCGCGCTGTCCATAATCTGATAAAAGCCTTTCATTTGATCATGCTTGACCATAATACCCAAAGTCTCACCCAAGAATCTTAAATAATGGCCGGCTATTGTGTCTTTTGTATCCTTCTTCTCTAGGAGCCGCTTCGGGGTTTTCTTTTTTATGCCACCCTGGATTTTTCTTACTTTTGGCTGCTGCTTTGGTACACGAATACTCAAATTTATCACACCTATAGATGATATGGCACCAATAATGGTATGTGTAGGTGCTTTTGTCGTAGGGATAATGGCTACTGTCATTTGCCCTCTGAGAGCCCATGCTCTGCTTGCTTTCATGTTGATATGGAAGTCAACTCTATCGATAAAAACGCAGTTTTTAAAGAAATCCATATCCGAATTACTCCATACAACAACCCAATCGTAATGTTTTTGGATGGTGGTGTCTGAGATTGTTCTTATCTCGGACCAAAAAGTAGCTTTCTCAAAAGCGAGATTACAATCGTCTCTCATAAACTCATCTAAGCTTGATTTCTTAATCTCAAGACCGGCAACCTTGCCTGTAAGCATCTCAATGGTATCTGGAGTATAAGCGCCTAGGTCATTATTGTAAAACTCGATTAAGCATTGTTTATGCTCTTCCTATAGCTGTGATTTTGGCCTGTTGAGCATTGGTTTTCTTTTCAAGGGTAAAAGAGTCTGGATCATTTTTGTAGTTTTTCCACCAGGCCAGAGCAGTATTTTCTTTGACAGCTGCTTTAAAAGCTGCAGCTCTAATCGACGTTAAGGGTTGAGCTTTATACTGGAAGAATAGTTCTTTTGTGCCGAAGCCATATGCCACATATTTAGTTGAGCGTTCTGCGCTTATTTTCATAGTTATTTCTGCTTCTTCTTCGCTTTGTTCAACGACCTTTTCGTTGGTAGGAACCCTAGCGTTTTCTCCTAGATAAGAAACAAGCTTCTCATCAACAATGTTCATAGATTCAGTTCCATTCGCATCGTAACTTTTTCCTTTGTCGTCTTTTTTTAAAATACTAACGATTTCATCTTTTTATATGTTAAAAATATCTGTGAACCTTTACATGATAGTATGGCTTGATATACATAATTCACTAGGAATGTGATTAGCAGACTTCAGATATTTACGTGGACGTAGGATACTAAATGAACTTAGTTGTATAATTGTGGATATGTAAAGCGAATTTTGATGACGTAGAACAGTAATTGATTGTAATTGATATTGATAAATATAAGACTTAAGGCAAGATTATAATTAAAATAAAATACAAGTCTACTTAAATAAGATCATAAAATTAATTCCAAGTAAACATATTCGTTTAGAATATGTATTGTATTCATGATGATTCTTTGATAAGAAGTATCAACTAAAATAACAAGATTTTTTCCTATTGCCAGAAGTCCATTCCACTGTCAGGAATATTGCTAATCTTTCACATAATTGAAATAACGCGTAAAATAACATTATTCAAATTAATGAAGAATTCCCAGAATAAAAGGTAATCTATGACAGGCATACAAAAGAACAAACGAAGAATTTTCATAATCATAGCTATTGGTGACACTTGCAAAAGTACCTGAATATTAGAAGAGCACTTGTAATAAAAGATGTCAAGCCACTCACTCAATAAGATATAAATACCTGCCTTCAATTAGAATAATCTTTAACTTAAGCAAAAGTAAAGATCAGTCTCAAAAAGTATCCAAACCGTTTCTCGATCTTTGTTTTTGCTTTTTTCTTAATTACTGCTATCATTTTATAATACTTGATACAGACTTGAGCTACTTGAGTACATGGCAGGTTGATGATTCATGACAGCCACTGGATGCACTTCAAATATGCTGACAGCAGTAAAAGTTAAGAAAGGAAAGCTCTAATTAGTTCATTATCGTAATAGGCATTTTCCTTTTATTGTATGTACAAGATATGATCATCCACATAGAACATACAGTGTATTTGCAGCAAAGTTTAGAAAAATGCGCATAAGTTGTGTTTCTAGATTAATTTTATCGACTCTGCTTCCTTAGCCTACATCCTCGAATACAAAGCAATGTATGAAATAAATAGTAAAAGATATGCTGTATAGTATAACATGACAAGTAAAATTTTCTATATGACGACGTAGTAATACCATAATATTCTCAGGCTTAGCAAATAGCATCATTTTAATATAAGAGTAAGTATAATGAGTTAAATAAATTGATAAATCATTTTTATAAAATCGCATATGCTTATATCTTTATCAATTTATAGGTAATAACCAATGTTTATTCCAGCAACTTCTATATCCTCTTTCTTTCTATGAGATTTTACTTGAAGATTCTATATTAATTACTTGTCAATGATTGAAATCTCCATTTTTATTTTTGTGAACAAAATACATTGTATTGCTCTTTATTCTTTGCAACATTTTAACATTTGCTAAACGTACACATCGACGCAGTTAAAATTATAGGAAGATTTGAACATTATTGAACACGATTCTGATCTGCAGATCTTGGGCGCGTTTTATAAGAATCTTTCTATTCACCTTGTAGGCAGCCTCAATGCAGATAAGCTTGAAAAAGCCAACGCCAAACAGTCCCGCATTTAATTGATTTGTCTTGTGTCACAAATTAAAAGAGTCATAAAGGAGCACATTTGTATGAAACAATATCTTGATGGTCTACAGGACAGGTCTCTTTCTCAAGATGATCTATGATCCCAGCAACCTGGTACACCGCAAGTTGAATTCAACAGTTTAAGTCCAACAAAAAAAAGATGGTATACTCTGTGAAGAGTTCGGGGATGATGGCCATTAAGACTGTACAAAAATTATTCCATTCAGATATACACAATTTCCTGAAATTATTGGCACACTTTTAATAGTCCAGCATACAATCAGATGGAATTTATTGACTGTCTCCTCAAAAACGCGCTATGTGTGAAAAATAATGTTAAGGCAAAGCTAGTTTGTCTTGTTTTGACATGCCAATAAGATACAGTCTTATTGCTATGGAATAAATATTTACAAATGAATCTGAATAAGGTTAAATCCTGATAGTTAGTTACTACCCTGAGTAATATGTTTCAGTTTATATCTAGCCAGTTTATTGCTTGCTTCAGTTTATAAAACTTTTCTTCTTACATGTTAAATCACATCGGTCGTAACTATCTCTTGTCATCTAATCTCAGGTCTTGTCCAAACTAATATAAATAATCTTGAAATTTTTCTTTAATAAAAGTATTCGAATTTACACCTATTGTTCGGTCTCTTTAATTCTTCTTTGTTCCTATTTTTATACAATTAAAGCGCTTCAGATGCCAATCGCACTGACATTTGCCGAAACTCAGTCAACCTTGCAGAGATGTCATCTCTATTGATGATCCACTGTAGATAAACGTCAGAATCCGTCAATGATAAATGGAAACTTAGTGCTTTACACGTACCTCATCATCCTTCAGTGTGCAATCTTCACAGCAATCCGCAAGGACATGTTCATACTGATGTTTAGGATGATGTTTATCACTTGCGAAAGTGTCAGCACAAGAACTCTATCCATCTTCATTTTCCAGTACAGGGGGTTTGGGATCAGAGCGATTTGGAGAGGAAGTTGCTGTCTTATGCTCTTCAATAAACAGGTTCAAGCTGGCTATATATCATGACGCATTTCATATGATGATTTACTTTTCTTTGAATCAAACATTCACACAGTTTTTTTTTGTAGAAAATGTTTAGACGTACAAAAAATATAATAAAGCACAACATTTTCATCAATGTCATGAAAAATACATTAAATGCGAGTCAAAATCTAATGTGAAAGGGAAAAGTTCATGATCGCAATGAGGACCATCATGTACGTAACTCATGTAAGCAGCTACTTGAAGGTTGATAATGATGCATCAATATTACTTGCATCGTTCATCCATTGCTTGATCTATAAGCAAAAAAAAAAAAAAAAAAAAAATACGCTATCAGCCAAGTGTATATTAGTTACATGGTCAATTCATTGGGCGCCGGAAAAAACTGTATTTTTTTTGAACATAAATTCTATTCAAATCCAAAGTGGGCGCAGAGCGTCTATAGATCTTTATTGCCTAGACCAGTTCAGTGGTAGACAAAGTATGAGAAATTAAAAGATTCCTTAAGAAACTAAAGTATAAAAAAAAGAGAGATATCATGAAAGAGATTAAAGGATCAAAGCATTGTTTTGTGGAGCCAAACTATAAAGGAGAGTCAGTATAACCATAGGAGAGAAAAGAAACGTTCCCCAAAAAAAGTACTTTGAAACACAAAGCACTGTAATTTCATTGTAAGACAAACGATTAATTAAGATGGTTCACAATGACACCCCTTTCACCTTCAATTTGAAATGGTCCAAGCTGCTGTGTCTCACGATCGTGTGAGACTTTGATTTACATATTCTGGTCTTGAAATGTTAATAAAGTAAAACCTTAATGGCGGCTGTAGGATTTTTAATCTTTTGTTAGTTTTGAATGGCAATGAATCTTTACCTAAATTTTTTCGCCATTGTCCCCTCATGGATTTCAATATATAAATTAAAAGCTTGGGTAATTGGTTTTTGAAATAATCGTTACAATTCAAGCTCTTTTAGGTAGACTTGGACTCGTTTTTTATGAGTCCTTTTGAACGTTTGTTACTGTACATGCCAATATATAAGATGCTTCGATCACATGCATTTCCTTTCTATAAACCATTAAACTGTTTTTATTAGAGTTGAATGTAGTGAAAGAGATGAAATTTAGTGCAAAAATGGGCCAAATATCATACTACGCCATATTTAAAAAAGAATATATTAAACATACGGGCCAGCAACAAAATCAACTCTCCATAAATCACAAAAAAAAATATTAAGCTTTATGAATACTCTGAAATGTATTGCATTACCCTAAAAGCTATATATCGAATTCAAAATTTTATTCATAAGCATGCTAGTGCAAATAGAAGAGGTTAAAAATGAAATAAAAAGTTGAGTTAGACGAAAAGAAATGCAATTCTACATTTTTATGTAGTAAATTGAAATGATGCATCTAAAGAAAGGAAATAAATAGTCACTTGTTATATAATAAATCCCAATAGACACAGAAAATATGATACAAAGGATATCTTAAATTCCACATAGTAAGCTTTAAACAGAAGATTAAGGTCTGCTTTTAAACAGGAGAAAAAGAAAAAAAAAAGCGTTTTTTCTTGAGAAAGTATTAAATGATTAATGCATTGAAAATGTAAATATCCAATTTTTTGTGCGCTTATGAAGATATTAGAGAACATAGCATATGCAATTAAGTAATACATTAATGGAGAGTCTAAAAATTATAAGAGGAGAAGGGGTTTGCGAAATACCTAATATTTGTGCGAGAAACGATCAGAAAGAACTATTCGATTCAGGTATGGTATTACAGACATCTCAAAAGAGAACGGTCAAACTTGAAATAAGAGCAAATCGAGTTGCCATTACGCGCAAAAGAAGGGTTGAAAAATAGAAATGGTGTCAATGACGTGTGGTGATGAAAGGAAAAGTCTGAAAATTTGAAGTTTTTGTTTTGATTCAACAAAAGTCAACACGTAATTCTTGAAATCAACATCAACTTAAGACAATAAATTTTATCTACTTTCCCTCTTATTGATTCTTCCTTTTTGTGTTCATTCCACGCTCACACGCTCTTATGTTCAAGAAAATGACGGAAAATAAATCAAAAAACTCCTTGGCTTACTAAAATCACGAGTTACTTCTCCCCGAGTTTTACAGAAAAATTAGGTTTCTTTCCAAGTCTATGCTTCAACCATTGAATAAGAATCATATAATAATAAAAAGGTAGTCTGAATGAATTAAATACTAAATTAATAATTTAACTATGTGTTTGTATAACAAAACACGAAAGCCAATTAAGCTGTCCCATTCATGACTTAATGGTAAATCATCTGATAGTTGGTCCGTCTCTCGGAAAAGAAAGCTAAAGAGAACTGTCCTACAATGGCGCTTGGCATCTTAAGAGCGATCATCAGCTTCAACAGAAACTATGGTTACGCACCTGACTACAGTAAAACAAAACTGTCTGACAACGATACATGCTCGATATAGTATTTTTTCGGTTTAGATTAAAAAAAAAGTTTTTTTGATCCTATTTTATTTTTTTTTGCATATGACATAATTTATTGTATCTTTCCAATCCAGCTGGAAATAAAAGTAGAACAAATAATAGTAATAAAAAAGGTAGGAAAAGATAAATAAACTGAAACAGTTGCATATTGTTGATAAGTTTCGTAATTTCTTTTTTTTTTTTAAAAAAACATAAGATGGTATATTGTTTTCAAAGGTAAATCTTTTTTTTTTTTCTTTCTAAAAAGAAGGAGAAAAAAGTTTTGTTTATCAAACTTCCAATTTTACATATCCACAATTCGTTGAACTTTGTTGCATTCTAACAAATGTTCTCCACGATATTTAATGAGGTATTCGCCATTACCTTTCCATGTCACTGTTTTATTGACTGGACAACCCTATATGAAGAAACACGTTTTTTTAATAATTTTCATATGTTTTAAATAATATAATTACCTTGTTGCTATTGGAGCATTTATAATACACACTTTTATTGCCTGTCTTTTTTTGAACTGTGTTACCATTATTCTTCCAAAAGTACCCATCCATGTAAGGGTACTCTCTTGTTTCAACAATCTTTGTGATGGCTTGCATCTCCCTTCTTCTACGTGGCTTTGGAGGAATTTTGTATCCTTGTGCCTGAATTCGGTGACGGTCCATCATTGTATTTTCTTCATCCATTGATTTATTATTATTTAATGATGACATAACAGCTGAATGGTAGCTTTTGATCATGTTAATGTAAAAAAAAGAGATGTTTACAATAAATTTTACCTATCCATATGAAGAAGTGAAGGTGTAGAAACAGAAGGTGTAGCGGATGTAGAGATAGGAGAAAATGTTTGGCTATCCAACTCATCTGAATCAGCTGTAAATGTGGAACCAAAATGTGAATCACGTCTGTGTTGCTGATGCTGGTGCTGGTGCTGGTGCTGATGTTGCTGTGGCTGCTGCTGCTGCTGCTGCTGTTGTTGTTGTTGTTGTTGTTGTTGTTGTTGTTGCTGCTGCTGTTGTTGTTGCTGTGGTAATAAAGGGGTTGATAAAATAGCATCTAAGCTTGTACGTCTCATTGATTGATATATTCGTCCATCAGTAGAAGAACTTTGACTAACGGGTGGAGTAGGTTGAATAGCAAATGTATTGTTTAAAGGCGTTTGAAATAAACCAGTAATGTCCTGATGAGTGTCGTTATTACTATTATTGTAATTATTATTACTATTATTACTGTTTCCATTATTGCCTATCGTCATTTGTTGTTGCTGTTGAATTAATAAAAGGTCGAGTTCTTTTGCTTTTAGTTTTGCTTCTTCTGCTCTTCTTTTGTCCTCCTCTAATTTACTGGATAAAATTAATTTAAGCAATTCAGGTTGAGATTGATAGCTGTACATGATATCTTGAAGATCCCCTGAGATAGGATTATTAATTTGATCTGCTGTTTTTGTCGTGTTACTTAGTAGAGGTGATGGTGTATTGTTACTGTTATTGTTATTATTATTACTGGTTTGTCTATAAAATGATTGAAACGGTACTTGTTCATGATGATATAAAGGAACCCCTTTTGTATTATCTTTGACTAAGGAACAATTAAAGTCTGACATTTGGACAAACAAAAGGTAAAAAAAAAAAAGGAGAAGAAAAAAGGGTAAAAAGCTTGAAAAAAAATGAACGTGAGTTAAATTACAGGGTTTCATATTCCCATAACTTCCCGTCTTGTATTTTCTCAGGGCTACTTCTCCGATGTCTTCAGGTTACATTCAAAGACATAATAAAGAGTATTCTTTTTTATATGTGATTTGTCAAAAAAAAAAAAGAATGAATAGAAAAAGCAGATAATAAATGTTACAATGTTCCAAAAAAAAGGAGATTTTAAGTTTTGTGTTTACACTAATTTTTTTTTGTATGCTTTCTGAATTAAAATACTATTTTAGTTTAAAAAAAAGAAGGGTCCCCATTCTGTCTTTGATCGATCTATGCTTACGAAATATAAAGGCAGGGCTCTGCCCCAGTGAGAAAAAACATACTAAATAATGGCGGAATAGTAATTTTATGATGTGGGGAAAACACGGACATTTTTTTATCCCGCGGAACTATCGTTGGTCTAAGCTTTATGTCTTTGTGAATCATAGTCATCTAGTGATTTACACCTGATTTGAGCTTTTATTTTTTTTCATGAACCCATATAAAAAGTAATACATTTTGCTTGATTCAAGTCTACTAAAAAAAGACACTGTAATTTCATGTGTAACAATTTTATGAATACAATAAACCTTATTGGCTTGGATATTATTCTCCACATAATTGGTCTCCACATATTTCGGAGCTACTGTATCCTAATTCTGATATTAAAAAAAATCTTGATTTGTAAATAGTTTTTTTTTATATTTACTGACCAATGTAGTTGGTACATTTCAGTTTTTGAACGAAATGAAGTATTATCAACATCTTTTCAAAATTTGATGGAGTCATCTTAGTTAATAATTATCGGCTGTTAAAAAAAAGAATGTAGATCAAATAATTATAGCTTTAAGATTTCATTCGTCAGTAATCAAAAAACCATTTCTCATCTTATTTAATTTTTGAATAATGTGTATTTAAATACACATAACCAATCAATAGTCAGTTTGTCTTGATAGATTCTACCTTTTGTTTTTATTAACTTATTCTTAATGCTATCTCTTTTACAATTTCACTAATAGCCTTTTTCTGTTCCTTATTTAGTTTGTAGTTTTTTTATATATTGATTTTGATACGTAAATCGCCTTATAAGGATTTGTTTATATTGCATATAAAAAGATTGAGATACGCGGTTCAATTTTTCATCTTTCTTTTTGATTTATTGCTGCTTTTTTTTTTATTTTTATTTTAATGTTGCATTTATAATATACATACATGGTGCAAAAATTTTGGAAACATTGGCATTACAAAAAAGGAAAATATAAAGTACAGCAATGCGTCAAATTATGTTGAGAAATAATGTGCAACACAACCTCCAATTTTATTATTATTGATTTTGTTGGACACCGTTTTACGAAAGCTTTCAAATTACTAAAATCAAAGTGGACAAATATTCGAATATTTACCATTCTAGTGTACTGTTTAAATATTATTAGTAAAACAAATAATCCGTTGATATATCTTTAATATTCGATTTGAAAAACTATACGTAGTTCCACCGTGTCATCCATGTAATAAAAAAAATTATCCTTGGTGGGTTCACGTTTTCTTTGCTTTTGGCTTACCCATTAATCAAAGTAACAAATGTGCACAGCTCATTTGGACCTAAAACATACTTAGAAGCAAATACAATTGACATTTGCTGTTTGCTTAAGTTTGATTTTATCATTGCCTATCGCATACATATTTTCAAATTGGTAAAGACAATAAAGACGATGGTTGTACCAAATTTCTCTTCGAAAATTGCTCGCTTGAGAATTGGAATACATGCTGTTAATAATGGTAACATAGAAGCGCATGTTCATTATATTAATAAAGCCAATGACTCCTTGGAAAGCTACTAAACTTTAATGGGATAAAAGCTTAATCGCCTGTGTTCTTTCATATCGCTGAACAAAATGCTGTCATATTCATCGCTAACATGATACTTTTTGCCTCATGGAAATCAAGGATTAGCACTCATACTTGACAATTTTTTTCATGGTAGTTTAATCTATAATTATGATGATGATGTAGTGGTGATCTCGTCTATAAATTCCCAGTGGTAAATCACAACCATGCATATTTATATGAATACATCCATATAAATAATGACTGGTATAACATAAAAACATGATCCTTAAAAGATATATATGAAGACTAATAACATCCTTTTCATGTAAGACCTTGGAATGAGAAAAGCACTAGGGTATAATAACTGACAGTTCACCAACAGATTATTTTTTGAGCATATAAAGCCAAAAAATCCAAAAAAAGGGTGATAATTCTATTTGTGAATACTTTATTTTTTTTAATAAAGGAAATAATAAAAACAAAGATAAACGCTACGTTTAAACAAGCAAAAGTAGCATCTATTTTATAAAAAAATATTTACAAAGAAACTCAAGACATGCTTTCAACATATGCCAATGTTCTTTCTTTCACTCTTTGTACGTCATCATCAGATCCGTGGCTCTTTTCAAACTGCAACCATTTCTTGAAAATAAACTTCATCTTTTTTGAAGAAAACTTTAATGAAGCAACCCTCTCAAATAAACGTCTACATGAATTATAACACATTAGTCAACGCCCTTTTTAAATCAACTGTTATCTACCTTGCCATGTCAACATCTCCTGCTTTGATTTCCATATCCAAGTAAACATTCCAAAGATCTAATCGCTTTGGATGGTTGCTAACAGTGCCTTCTAATAATGTTCGACCTCTTTCGGCTTCCCCATGCTTAAATTCAAGTTGAGCAAACTTCAATACAGTTTGTATATCTATTGAATTCATAGTAAATAAACACTAACGTTCATTAAATCATAATAAAGAAAACTTACGTTCATGTTTTGGAAGTATCCTTAAACTTCTTTGAAGAATTTCTCTTGCTTTTTCAGTTTTGTCTTGTTGAAGCAAAAACAGCCCAAATCCTGTCCAAACTTCGGGTGATTGACCAAACTTTTTGCACATTTCTTCCCAAACAGATTCTGCTTTATCCAATTTATCGCTACGTTCATAAATCTCAGTCATATGTTGGTAAACCTTGATAGGTTCACAGTATACGGTTGCACGCTTAAAGACTTCTTGCAGAGTATCTTCAGAGCCAAAATTATTTTCTAAATTCAGCAAGGCAACCCAGACGTTCATCTTTTCTTGTTCTTCTCTAAAGTTGATTGTCTTTAATGCACGTTCTCCAATAGCACGTGCTTTGTCGATTTCAGATAATTTCAATTCGTATGCCATATAATTGATCCACAAATAAGATGAGTTGGGTGATCCAACTAATAAACGCTCAAATTCATGAGCATTCTGAGGTGCATTTTCGTTTAGTTGTGCCGTCAAATCTTCAACTTCCTTCTTTTTTGATTTTTTGTCCTTGACTTCTTCTTCATCATCGTCACTACTTTCTTGTTCTTCATCACTGGAATCAACTCTGTTGTTAATGCCTGTCCAATCAAAGCTGTCAATTTCTAAAGCAGCAACAGGTTTGTCACTCTCTTCCTCTTTAGTCGTTGATTTTTCTACTTTGGCCGGTACTGAGACGTTTTGTTTAGACTTGTTAGGTTGAATCTTCTTTTGAGATAATTTTGAATCTTTGACTGAAGTCGATGCAGGATTTTTTTCTTTTTTCACCTAATGTAAAAAAGAATCGAAAAATAAGTATAAAGAAGGATAGATCACTTGTAGAACTTACTTCATCATGAGAGGTTTTCCCCTTTTTGGCAGCTGAAGTAGTTTCGGGCTTTGTGTTATTGTTCTTTCTTTTGGCCATGGATAAAACTAAAAGGTTTCAAAGTATAAAACGAAACTAAATTAATCTCGCAACTTCTTCTTGTAAAAATAGTCACGGTGGCTTAAATTATTATAACTTCAGAATGCATTCAAAGAAACAGCGATTAGTTTATCCAACAGGACAATACAGTATCTGCAGCGTCAAATGTTAGTTTATACCAATTAATTAATCGTAGAAAATTTATTCATTGGTTTCTTCTTCTTTTTTTGAAAAAAAAAAAAGCATTTGTACTCTTGAAGTGTCGTGTCTTTACTAACACTGGCATCTTTCATTATTGCTTCTACATACTTTTAGTGTTTTATAGTGATTCTTAATCTAAGCTCAGCTTTCAGATCTTTTCTAAAGCCTGTTTTGACTTTCCAAGATGTATTTGAAAAAAAAGTAGCGCGTTGATCATCAACATAATGCTTTCAGATTTGATCTAACTCGTTCCCTTTCTTCATTTATGTTCATTATACTTTCATGTTAAAACACAGATAATTTAATCTTTATACCATCCATTGGCTCAACCCGGACTAAGTGACAGCAGTTTATGTATTATTTATTTTATACAATAAAGATATATGCCATAGACTAATTGGATAGTAGCCCGTCATCTCTTGCGTATCTATAGTGCTGTAATACACAAATCAGTGAATGTCAGCATATGATCTTTTTATCAAAAGACCTAATGAATGATATTTAAAAGACTAACATGATAGCTATAAGAGAAGTTTAAATACATTCAGCTTTTGCATTACTCGCTAAATGTGCTTATTTGAATTTCCATCTTCATATCTACTCTTCAAAAATTAAATTTTGTCTCTTTCTCCTTTCTTTTCGATAACAAAACATGTTGTAAAATGAATAATCTTAATAACATTAGCTACGCTTATCATGAACAACTTTCTTAGGATGAAAAGGTGATTAATCTTTAGTTTGATTAGAAATTTCATTTTGTTTTGACAACAAAGCATAATTAATAAATATACTAATTGGCGTCTTTATGAAACTTACATCAAGTTAAAAATAAATTGTTGCTGGTAGTCAACTTCCAGCTAAAAAGATAAAAATTGTCTGTAGTTAGACCTGAGATATATGATAATTCATAAAAATAGAAGCATTATCAACCGTCATGAGCTTTTGTTCATACATGATGTAAATGCAACTTTATTCATCCATTATATACAAATTCTAACAATCGTTTCAACAATAAAAGTTGCCCAAAGACTTGATGAACAATATTTTAAAGTTGAAAAAGGAAAGAAATGCAGCATTGGCCAGGAGAAGGTTCGGTACCTTGTCTTACTCTTCTCTCTTCTTTAGTAAACTCGACGATCCTTAGACTTACTGCAGAAGAAGATAAAGCTGGAATGGCTTTGCTTAGCCCTTTCTTTTCCGAATCCTTCATGGATTGTTGATTTACTAAAAGCACTTTTTATATTAATATCATGCTTGTCATATATAGGTTAATATTGAAGACTACACTTGTTCTGAAGCTATTCCTAAAGCTACATACACACCAGATAAATGAAACGAGTTGAAGCTTAAAAATTTTCTTAGTATTATCCAATCTTGAAAACAGTTCAAGAGAAAAGCAAAAGCATAGAAAGAAATATTAAGATATAAATATAAATTGTTATGAAAGAAGTTAGTGTTGCTAAGGAGATAGCACTTCAAGTATACAAATGCTCTTTTTTTTTAAAAAAAGAAGAAAAAACCATTGTATAAGGTTTCTACTGCCAATTAATTGTTATAAAGTAACGTTTGACGTTGTGGGCGCTGCAATCTAGTTTAAGGTATCATTTGAAAATGTGATAAAATTCTTTATTTAAAGGCATCTTATATTCCCGTCATCTTTTCTTTAAAACTAAATAAATCAATTTTTGGTTTCTTTTTGAATTTCAACAGGGAGGGGGCTAAGTACATAGAAGAAATGTTATTTTCTCTTCTTTAATGCTCTTATTTCGAAGAGCAAGTCTTCATCTTCATCAATTGCATCATTAGTTCTTAACACGAGCTTCTTCATCTATATTACAAGCTCAATCATTCGAACCAGTTTCCGAAACACAACAGCTAATAAAAGCTAAGCTGTCTATTTCCAACACTTTCAGCTTAGACTTTCTTTTGCTCTTTTGTATACTTTAGTTTGTTATCTATTTTTTTTTTTTTTTTTTTTTTTTTTTTTGTCATTAAAAAGAAAGAAATAGCAAAGCATCTTAAAATAGATGAGAAAAGCACATTAATCCGCTATGATCCTTAAATTTGATATTATGAATCAAATACACTTTGGAGAAGGTCTTGCTTAATGAACGATGTTTTTCCTTACTTCTAGTTTAGTGTATTGTCCATCCATTTCAGCAGGCCAATGGCAGATTCAGCATAAACTGCAGCTATCCAACTCACATATAGTTCATAAACAATGTATTTTGATGAACTTAATTGTATATTCTATATGTTTTTAAGCAAGTTTGAATAGACAAATTAACAAAAACGACAAACTATATCAATATATGGTTGACAAATAATTCAAACTCACGCTGTATTTCTTTTCCTTCCAGTGAATTCCTGTCAGATTTAAATGACTAGTACAAATAATAGTAATTATGATCAGCTGCATGGTTTGAAGAAAAATGGATCAGAAGAACATGTAGATGTAAATACCATAGAACAATTTAATAAAGGATCAGAACAAAAAAATGAATGTGAAAATGAACCAGACAGATTAAAAGATGAAAAAGATGAAACAGTTAACAAACATGCTGAGAGTGAACAAAAAGATTCTGGTACTTGGACATCGGTATGGGATGATAATTATAAGAATTATTACTGGTGGAATACATCAACTAACGAAACGACTTGGGTTGACCCTAATGCAGAGATAAAAATTAAAAGTAGTGATCCTTCAAATTATTTACTGGATCCAGAAACCAGAAAAAAAATAGAAGCAGGAGAATTAAACGAAGAAGAGAAACTAAAGAGTTACGCACAAATTACCCATGCAGGTGCTAACCCTCAATCTTACTATCAAACACAAGATTACTCCCAGTTATACAATACACAAGCATATTTTAACGCTAGAACAGGAAAGTTTACAGCGCAGGAGGATGCCACTCGTTTAAATCCGGAAAATTTCACTATCGAGAATAGGGCAACAAGGCAGATGCAATTTTATTTTGATGTAGATGCTTATACAGAAGAACGTAATAGAATGAGACTGCTAGATAAAGGGACGAGAAAGAAACTAACTCGTAAAGAACTTGAACGGTTTAAAAAAATGAAGCAAGAAAAGAAAAACAAGAGGGCTAGAGAATGGCTTTTACAATAAAACAGTTAATTTATTTGCCTTTTATATGTATTTTTAGAGCTATTTACATACTATATCTTTTCGTCTGAATTGGTCAAACAGTCTGACAAAATAGTAAGCTACCATTTTATTCAGAGAAATATAAGTTATTTAAGATTTTTGAAACAAAACTTTTCAAACTTTCTTTTTTACAGGGGAAAATCATTCCCAAACTTTGAAAATTCTTTACCGTATACCTTTTCTGAAAAATGTAGAAACTTGTACTTCAGGAACCCTGTAATATGTTTTTTAGGCCACCTGAATGATGCTTTTTTAGAAAGTTGTTGCTTGTCACAAGAGATAATGTTGTTGTTATTTTATTATGGTAAGCTTTATATGAGCTCAGTGCCTGGCATGTAGTCAAAAAAAAAGTATGTAGTCTATAAATTCTAATAATAAGACTTTCGTAGTTTTTAGTTGAATTTAATACCATTTTGTATGAATACTCATATCTGCTAATACATTTACATGATAAGTATTCCTACTTTTCTTGTATGATATAAATAATTTCAGAAGTCTGAAAAACTACAAAGATAAACAATAGCCACTCTACAAGATAGTTTTCAGTCCTATGCAGCCTATTATTCCGTTTATTACTATTATCTACAAAACGAAAATTTGACTTTCCTTTATTAAAAAGAGCACTGAATCAAATAATTGTATTTTTTAAACTGAAAACCATTATAAGTTAGGGAAGCATTCTCTTCTAAGCTTCACGAAGTATATGGCTTTATTTAAACAAGCAGCCAATGAAATTACTGCTCAAAATTCAAAGAAACATAATTAGAGCAAAATGAAAAAAAATAAGTTAATACGGCTTACTGTAAACGTTGATTTAAATGCTCATTTATTATCATCTCAATCACTTTAATTTCTTGAAATTTAACAACAATAAAACGCAAGAAATATTTCTACAATATAACACGTAAGCATTTACCTATAAATAAATTATTACTAGAAAACTTTGAGACAACCTTTGATATCAAGAATCAAAGAAAACATTTAAAGTTGATGTAAGAATTTCTCTACATTTTTCAGAAAAGATATACGGTAAAGAATTTTCAAAGTTTGGGAATGATTTTCCCCTCTAAAAAGAAAGTTTGAAAAGTTTTGTTTCAAAAATCTTAAATAACTTATATTTCTCTGAATAAAATGGTAGCTTACTATTTTGTCAGACTGTTTGACCAATTCAGACGAAAAGATATAGTATCTTAAGGCATAATGAGAAAAGTGACTGTTTCGTGTCGCGTTTAAAAAAATACTTAGTTTTTTTTTTTTTTTTTCTGCACAGGGCTTTCTTCTTTGATAAGAGAAAATGAGGTAAATTGTAAACTAAATCGAACGCGCTTTTTTATCTTCTTTTTAATGAGCTTAGAGGAAGAAAAGCTTCTTTTACCCCTTAATTATACCAAAGCTTAACTTGCTTACATTTTCTTTTATACTAGTAAACGAAATCAGAGATCTAAAAACAAGAGTGACAATTGTAACATTAACTTTGTCTTCAAACCAGATGAATCCCTCACTCGCAATCTTAGCTTTAGTGGTAGTGCACCCAGTAGCCCAGCTGCTTCTTCCACAGGTTTTAACCTTCCCGGTAACTCATTTGGTTCAAATAGCTCGCAACCTTTTGCTTTTGGTAGTCCTTCTTCCCAGCCAGCCAGCAATACTGCCTTCAATTTCGCTACATCTCCTTCCCCACTAAAAGAGGTGCCTCAGAACTTCCCGCTTCTAGTACACCTGATCACAACTCTCTTCGACGCACTGCATCTGAGTTTTCTTTCGGCACCTCTTCCAATACTTTCACCGCACCTACTAACAACACAGCTTTTGCCTTTGGCTCTACAAATCCTATCAATACTGATGCAAATAAGGCAGCTACTACTGGAAGTGGTGCCGCATCCACTGCTAATTCTGCAGCCGCACCTAGTGCAACTGGTTTTACGTTCAATACTACGACTACCTCAGAAAGTGCCACACAACCTGCAACTCCTGCTCCCGCTTTTGCTTTTGGCTCAACTAATGTTGGCTTTGGTAGTTCATCTACTGCAAGTGCCACATTTGGTACTGTCAGTACTGCAAAGTCCACACCAAGTACTTCAGCCATAACACCATCACCTGCTTTTGCATTTGGAACGTCAACCGAAACAACCAAGCCTGCTTCCAGTTCTGCTTTTACTTTTGGGAAACCAGCAGAATCAACCCCCACAACAGCAACATCAGCTTTCTCATTTGGTAAACCAACTGAAGCTACCTCTACATCAGCAACGGCAACTACAAGCATAGCAACAACAGCGACAGCACCCACATTTTCTTTTGGAAAAACAGCAGGAACCCAAGCTTCCTCAACTGCTGAGTCTGGAAAGTCCGCAACTACTTCTAGCAGTCCTTTTACTTTTGGAGCATCCTCTACAGCAACATCGACTGTACCAGCTACAGGTTTTACTTTTGGGCCTTCAAATACAACTGCCGCCACCACTACATCCACCACATCTGCAGCTACGGCAGCACCTACTTTCAGCTTTGGAACATCTACAAAGCCTCCAAGTACTACCACATCTACTTCTGCTGCAGCAACATCAGTACCGACATTTACATTTGGTGCCCCTGGAGCAGATAGTAAAAAGGACGACAAAAAGAATACACCCGTTGTGACCAGTAGTCCGTTTACTTTTGGATCAACCGCACCTACTTCAGGAGCAACTACAAGCAGTTCTTCTACTGCAGCCATCACGACGATCGCCCCTTTGGCTGGACCCACAGCCAATGCTCCAGTAGAAAATAAACCTAATCCATTCTCGTTTGCTAAAGTACTAGAAGACTTATCCAAAGTTCCCACTCAGCCACCTAGTCAAATATATGCTTCCTTGATTACCCCCTCATTAGCCGGTTTATAGTAAGTTTTTTTCTCTAAGGTTGTATAAAAATTGGTTTATTTACTTTTTTTCGCAAGTCAAAATCAAACCGTTCAACATACTAGTTTCCGAATTGACAACATCTCTTCCTCCACCCGATTTACAGAACTCCCTGAACAAGCACAGAAGGAATTGGATGAACTGGAAAAATACATTCGCACAGAAGGTCAAAGATGTGAATATATAAAGAGTCACAGAATGCCTCAGTTGATTCAAAAAATGGAAAATTGTAAAGGGGATACTGAATCTTTATCACAAGTAAATATAAGATAGAGGATAATTTAACGAATGAAATTAAACAAAAGATAAAATCAATAGAAATTAGATGCACTTTCCAGTATGTTGAAATCACGTTTGGAATCTACTCAATCACTGTATGATACCGTAAGAGAACAACTAAGACATGCAAATGATGGGTGTGCTGTTATTGAAGCATCCAAACATCCTGGTACTCCACGTCGTTGGTTATTTGGTCATTCAGATGAGGATGAGTAAGTTTTTCTTTAAAAAAAAGAAGCTGATTTTTTATTTACCATCCCTTTTCCTCTTTAGTTACTTTTCATTGATTGCAAAGCAATTATCACACAGAATAGAAGAATACAAAAGAACAGTTTGGGAAATTGAGAGAACTGCAGAATCGTGGACTAAGAATAAAGCTCAATCACCTCAAGACATTGCACGCATTATGCATGACCAAAATCAAACTTTCCTTGCTTTAGCCAATAGGGTCGCTTCTTTACATGAATGTGTAGAACGAGAAAAAGAGTTTTACAAACAATATTTTAAAGCATATTCATAAATATCCCCCCTCTTTTTTTAAGATTAATAAATAAAAACATAAATTGTTATTATTTTCCAAAAATAACACTCTTTATACATCATTCTTTTTGTATCTTTTTTAATAAATTGTTAAATATATCTAATGGCGAGCAGAAACCTTGATGTTATCAAAGGCTTCACGTTCAGCACGTTCAGCAGAAACTTGGTCAATATAAGGTTGAAGATATCTAATATCCTATATATATGATGTATATGTCAGTCTATTATATATATTGAATTTTTTGTTTCAAGTTGTGTACCTCTTCGGGCTTAACCCATTGATCTTTAGGTAAAAGTTGGTGAGTCAAGGAACATTGTTGAGCAACACGAATACGGTAAGCACGATCATAAGCAGCACGAGGCTCAGCAATTTCGAGACGGCGAAGAGCTTCCTTGACTAATTCGCTTTCCTCTGCAACTAAATCATCGTATTTAAGACCTAAATTCTCAACCCATTAGCTATTTTTATCTTCTGTTTTTTTGTCCTCTATTTTTACCAATTTTTCTGTAGCCAGCAGCATTAGCATAGGCAACAGAAAGAGGTTTTAAGAAACCAGAAAGGAGCTTTGAGTTTTGTACAAAGGACTTGAGTGTCAAAGACATTTTTCAATTAAAGCTCAAGAGTGGGGAGATGATGAATGAAGAGAGGAGAAAAATATGAAGCCTCTTTTTTTAGGACAGGGATTTAGCAGATTGAAATCTGCCACTATGATAAAAAGGGTGACGTATACAGCCAATTGAAATACCGACATAATGGACCAACGAAAAAGCAAGAAATTAAGATTTATTGCTAAATTGTCTTAAACGATCCAATTCTTTATGAACATCTTTCCTACTGATCGTTGGTCTCCGTCCTCTGCTTGGGACAGGCGTACTATCTGACTCACCTTCTCGTGAGCCCAATACTGAAGTAGGTGGTGAGGCACCAGAGGAGGACTTTTTAGATAGCAGAGATTGAAAAAAATTAGCCAAGACTTCGTGAGAGGGTCCTCCTTGCTGCCCTCCTCCGTCCATTGGTGGTAAAGAGGCTCCGGTTGTTGGTAAAATGGATGATGTGACTGGTATTCCAATACTGGATGTTGTAGAATTTGTCATTAACTATGTGAAAAGTGGGTTAATAAGTTATTTATCTTTATATAACTGCATTTGTACTTTGGTAGTATTATCTGTATTAAGATCCTGAAAAAAAAAAAGAAAATAAGAGCTACTGCTTAAATATAATGAACTTGTTATGAATTGTTGTTTCTTACTCTATTGTTTTCGCCTGATCGTATCACGTCTACGTCCGTAGACGCAACACCAATAGGCCCCACAACACCAGGTCTAGTACCCGTTCCTTTTCTACTCGGCAATTCTGATACGTGCTTTAATGTTTCATAATGTCTATCCAAAAACGCTTGTTCTTCTTCACAGGTCACAGGTGGTGGGATGGTATGTAATGGCTAAAGTCATGTGTTAATTTATATAAAAACAGCATGTAGTTTTTTTATACCTGCTCTTTTAATGACGGGTCTGATATGACTTCTTCATAGATACCCCTTGATCCATTCGCTCCTGGTTGCTGTCGATCAATTACAGCATCCATATCTGCATCCCAACCTTGATTGACTGCTTCACAATCGAACCCTTCTCTTAATACTCGTAGTTTTCCCCAAGAATCCCATCCAGAGGGAACGAGGACTACATCTCTTTCAATGACCTGAGCCTTCATATTAAATGGGAATGGCTTTGTTGGTGTGGTCAACAGTCTATGAAGTATATATTGACGAAGATTGTGAAAGGTATAGGGTTGACGTGTTGATGTATAAAACAAAGCAGCACCGTCTTGCATATACAGTATGAAATAAGGCAAGAATACTTATACAGACGAAAAATATATACTTACATTTCATACATACGCAACGTAACATTTGTTGAATAAAATCAAAATGCTCATCACTGTAATCCATCGTTTGATCAAGCATATCCACAGCATCACTCTAGGAATAAATAATTAACACATGAATCGTTTTGCTCTTCTTTTTTTATCTAACCTTGCAGCATACAATCATGAGAGGTATTCCTATATTATTATTTAAGGTGCCTTGACTTAAAGGTAGAGTCACTTGGTCTGCCGAAGTTGTCGTAGTTACTAAAGGTGTAGTGCTTGGAAAATTGGTATTAGTAGAGGTAGAGGTGTTTGGTGTTGGTGGTACTGATCCAGTAGATGTAGATGCAGTAATATGAATTGGATTAAGCGGGGTTGGTTCTGTATAAGTTTGAAGATAATGTTCCACTTTTTTTTATCATTAGAAACTGATTTTTAATTACTGATAATTAAGTTACCTTTTTCTCGAAGTTCATCCACAACTGCTTTTCCTTTACTCCATGTTTCACCAGCTGCACCATCTTTACATATTTCATTTATCCTATGCTGCAAAATGTGCATCCATCGTTGAAGAGACTCCAAAAATGTCCAAGGACGCGTCCAGTCTAGGGTAATAATTGCACACGAGTCAGATAATGTATCTGTATTAAGGGCAAATTTTAATAGAGGCATGTATTCGGCTGCTGAAAGACCCAATTGATACACTCCTAAACGAGCAATGGCTATAAACGAAGAAAGAGTAAATAAACTCGAGTTGATATAAAGTTGTTTTCTTGGTTCACCTTCATTTTCTTCATCTTGAATATCAATAACGTTATAGCCTAGTGCAAGTGTACTTGTTGTGTCATCATCAAGATTTTCTACTGGAAGAGGGATGTAGTTGTTATTAGCACCAAAAGATGCTGCTGGTACATCGTCATTGTCTGGTCGAATAGGTTGAGGCCCAGGGTCATTCTTTAAAAAGTGTATTAAAGTTGATTTCCCACTTAAAGAATCGCCTGACAAACAAAATTCAATAAATTAGATTGTCAGATTTTTCACAGGTTACCTAAAACAAGTACTCTTTTTGTAGGCACCATTTTAGAGGAAGCTACATTGGATAATATTGTGGACCATATTTCTTCCTTTTCTGCTGTTCCTTGCTGTTGTGCCATTTAAGAATTATAAAGCAGAAAAAAGGGGAAAAAACTTCACAAATTAAAAACTTCACATTTTATAAATTTATTGACCGATAAGATATTTCATTTTACTTTTTTGAAGTAACAAAGAATCACATATCATTTGATAAAGTAATTTTAAATTATTTTGTGTTTAGAATATTAATTGTAAGAGCTCATATAGATGTATTAATGACTATGTTTTGTATTCATTTTAAAATGAATTGAGAAGTAAAAGGCGTAAACAATGCAGATCATTATCAATGTTTATTTCCCAGTGGAAAGAAAAAGTATTTCTTTATAGATCCCCTTGAAAATAATAAAGAATAATAAATATAGCCTAAAAGAGCTTTTGATCTCTTTCATCCAAACGTTTTTATTAATCTAAAAAGCTTCATCTTTAAAGCGATTGGTCCCTCAATTACCTTTTTCGATATTTAGTGTAACATTATATTGATAATATTTGATACACCTCTTCCTTCAAGAGTGCGGCATACTAAAGAAGTTGTAAACTACGTACTGAGCTTATAAGAAGAGTGAAATGGAAATCAGTAAAGTACTGATCATGATTGAATGAAATTAAGAAACAAACGCAATAAATGATTATGATAAGACAGTAGATATATACAGTCAAGTATACAAAGCGTAATGTTACTCTTATGAAAACAGGATTAGTACAAAAGAGGCTACCCAATAGAGAAGAAGGAATCTGATTTCATGATTTGTATGCTATGAATTAAAAATTTGCAAGCATGGCATAGTTGATGATTTAATGGGTAGTATGCTTACATTAACCCAATCATAAATGATTTTGCGAAAGACATCTCGCTTGTTTGCCACTACATCAAGAATAATAAAAAGTCAAAGTCTTGCTTTATAATTTTTTATTCATCAGAGATTGCAGCTCGTTAAACTTTTGAAATAAGATAGGATCTTGCTTACAATAGTTCAATAACTCTTCACCTTCATTTGATACCCAATCGGCTAATATCTCCCCAACTCTTTCCATTTGCCAATGTACACTTGGTTGGTGATCACAATCAGTGATATACTCACTTGCGATATAATGCAAAATATGAAGAAAGATACTCCAATTCCATCCACTGTGCATCAAAAGCAACTGCTGACACTCCTTCATGAATTCATCCGGTGTCATGCACTCTTTAAGATCTTCAATCGATCTCTTCACTTCTTCAAAATCATTCGAAAGTGATTTGAATGTCAAATAGGCGTTGGTTGAATTAGACCAGTTGTGATTGATGGATATCGTAGCGCCTATATTTTCTACTTGATGAAACCAGCCAGAGGGTACAAACAAGGTCTCCCCATCCTTTTGGTAAACCACACTTCTTTTAGCCTCTTGAAATCTGGGGAACTGGACAGGGTCAACATGTCGGATATCATACACAAGGTTTCCAAATTTATCTTTAAAACATTCCTCTTGACCTGGAGGAAATAATGTCCATTTCTTTATGCCACATATATTGCTTGACCAAGAGTAAGACCTACATCATGTATGCTTTAACTATAGAATTGTTATCACATATATTCTGTTACCTGTAAACATCAGCGTGCAATGGTGTAAAAGTACCATGTCCTCCCATATATGAAAATCTATAGTCATCTTCACTGTTATGTATCCAATAAGCATTAAGCCAATCATCTTGTAAAAATAATAATAAAAACAATCAGTGAGATCCCTTACAAGCAAACTTTCTCTCCTGCTCTTCTATGTTTTACCTTTAAATATATCGGGTACCTGATAGGCTTCTTCGTCAGGAAAAGCCTTTACAAAATGCCAGTCTTTTAAATAATACTCAGACTCTTTTCCTTGATCTGCCTCCCACAACTGACAGAATTCCTTAAAATCCATTTCACGCCTTTCTTGATCCGTAAAGTGACGTATATGACACTGGGCTACTTGTACCCGGGCATCTCCAAAATGGTCTCGTAAATAGTTGTAATTTGGTTTGAATTGTGGCGATGAATCGTGATGAGGTACAACCCATTCCTTTCTTGCTTTCCAATCTTGTGTTAATTTAGGACCAAAAAGAGCAGGCTGATTAGGTATAAGGTGCTTCTCTAAAAAGTCTTTGTAATCAAGGGATGTTTCATAATAAGCAATGTCATTCATTGAAAAAAAGGGCAGAAATTTTTTGGACAGATTCAATTCATGTTACACACGTCATTTAATATAAAAATATGCAGAAGTAATTCGGGAGAGAACAAAAGGAGAATGATATAGTTTAATAAGATTGCCATCCTTTTGTTAGGTTACTTTTTTTTTGAGGAAAGTTGCGTGCATACGTCTTTGCTAATAAAACTAAAAATTTTTCTTTCAACCAACACCGTATTCGTAAAATCAAGGACTTTTCTTGTTTCTTGTCTCTGTACCTTTTCTTTTTTTTATTTTTCTTTTTTGCTTTTCTTTTTTATATTTTCTGTAAATGTTTAGGCTTTATTCTCTTTTATACTTGAATCCTATTCATCTTCACAGTCCAATTGACACTCAATCAACCGCTTCAAGCAAGCCACTAATTACTGAACAAGGAGGTTTGTAAATACACAATTGCTATTTCTTTAACGAATAAAAAATGATTATTATAAAAACAGACGTTGATCAATTGATTATAAATGATAATTTTACTACAACAGACAATGAGCAAAATGACAATACCATAGGCCAACAAGTTATCATAAACAAGCAAATCAGAGAAGATTCTCTGTTTTCCTTGGACTCATCTTTTTTTTCTTCATCTTCTTGCGGTATCAAAAGTGGAATCATTGTCGTCGCCCCTGAAATGTCCTCATTTTCTCCTGTAAATTCTGAAACAGTGGAACGTATTGAACCAGATGATCTTAAGCGCGAGTATGACTCTATACTTCAGCAAAGCACCATCACATCGCATGAGATATCAAAAAAAAAGTTCTTACCCCATCGTTTGCTTGTGAAAGCAAGGTCAAGACTTTTCACTGACGAATCCTCCATCGGCAAACGTACAAGTCTGTTGCTTTATAAATTCAACACCCAAACACTTTGTTCACTGCCTACTGTTTCGCAGCGCATCTCATCAAAGAATGCAGGTGACGATAATAATCCTTTAGATGAAATAGCAAAACAATCTTCTAAATTGAAAATCAAAGGAAAAGCTTTTTCAAAAAAGCTTAAAAGAAAATTTCTCTTCAGCACCAATGCTAATATTTGAAAGCCTTTTTACACACAGTTTAATAAAAATTACACACTCTCTCATATTCAAACGGCCTCCTCATTTCTTCTGGAATCAAAGTTTACGATTGTTTCATTACAAGTTTCTCGCAGTACAATAATGCTATTCTATAATTTGTGCAAATCAGTCTGCTTATCGCATTGTATTACCTTAATAATACACTGTAAAATATGGAGAAAAAAAAAACAGTGTACACAAGGAAATTTTATTTATTTCTTCTTGTTGGCTTCTTCTTCAGCCTTATCACGAGCACGCTTTTCACGGGCACCGAGAGTACGAGCAGCAGAACGAGCATAACGGAGCTTCATGTAAGCGTTGACGTTCTTTTCTTCAGCAGTGATAGCACGGGCTTCAGGGCCAGCAGCAACTTGTTCAACAGGGAAGAGAGCACCGCGGAGTTGAACAGCAGAAGCAACTTCGGCAGCCTATGGATCGCAAGTTAGTTTTAATTCCTTCTTCTTTTTTACATCAACATACTTCAGAGTCACCCTTCTTGGGGCTGGCAGCCTTACGAGGGAAGACAATCAATTTGGCCTTGTAGGCCTTCAAGCGTTGAACGTTCAATTCAAGAGATTCGTTAGATCTGTTGCGACGGCGGTGATCAACGGCAATACCAACAGAACGAGCCTCCTTGCGATGAATACCAGCTTCCTGTATGTCATTGTCAGCTGAATCATTTCCCATTCTTTCTTTTTTCTTTTACCTTGAGTTCTTCAAGAGTGAAACCACGGCCAGATCTCAATTTCATGTTGTAACGAACAGTAGGGCAGCGAACAGCAGGACGCAAGAGACCGTCAATGGGTCTAGGGGCAATGCGACCGGCCTTTTGAACACGTGCGATTCTTCTAGACTTCTTACGGCCAGCTTGGTCAAACCAAGTCTTGACACGACGATCCCATTGTTTACGGAAGTGCTGGTTGGGCAACTGGTTGTTGTGCTTCAATACCATGATCTATACATTTATATGAAATCGAGTCAGTCTTCTTTTCCACACTTTTTTTTTCGAGCCATTCATTCATCCAACAAAATCACGTTCGTCTCTCTCTTTTTTTGATGGATGGATGATGGAATGCTTGTATACATACAAATGACCAGTTAAGGAAAAGAGAGCGGCTTATAGATTACCATGAAGCATCTTCACAAGTAACCCAACAGCAGAGGTGTCCGGCGGATATTAAAAACTTTTTTTATCTCCCACCTTTTCTGGCAGCAGGAAAATTTCGGCACATTTATTTCAGCAGTAAGTACAGTGAGATTGGTGTATTATCAGACAACAATAAATCCATACATTTCTTTTCCTATCTCTATAGATATCCTCAAAATATCTTGTTAAAAAATTTTCTTGCGGTGCATTTTGACTGATTTTTGTCGTGCATCAAGTAGGAATGCAAATTGAGCAGCAAAAGATACTAAGAAAGTTGGTAAAAAGAAGATGAATATTAGTGTGGATTTACCATAATACTAACATAGAGAACGAGACACATAATAGGGATAATATACAAAAAAGAGCTATTATTGCCAAGTAATGCCAAATTTGAATTAAGGTCTACTTAGTGCAAGCTTTTAGTCTGAAACTATTGTCTAATTCTTTTAAGATGGATATGAATACAACAGCTTTAATTAAGAGCTAAAAGTCTTCAAAGAGCTAGGCTATTTTTTATATATCAAAGGCTTTGACTGCAATGCTCATTGTATTGTTAAGAGTATTCTAAACATGATAGGAAAGCTATCCATCAGTCTTAATATAGAAAGCCTAATAAGTTTAGAAGAAGTAAACTTGTTCATTTGTTTTTTGGTTCGGTTTTTAATCCTAATAAAGTTTCCTTCTTTTTTTTTTTTTTTTTGTTAGGATTGACATAAATTCCAAAAGCAGTTTCATGCATCCCGATAATACTACCTTTCGAATGTAATAACTAAATTTTGAGAGTAATTTTGAACATAGTGAGATAAAGAGAGCACATTTAATGCTAGATAGTTATATTCTCTGTCACAACACCTCAATTTTCTATTGTATATAAATACGGTGCTGATAAAAACAGATTAGAGTACTGGCTGGCGTTCAAAACCCAAGTATTTGTATTATATTTTACTAATTTCATTTCAACATGACGGGATTTACATAATGCAAGAAACAGCCTATCTGGTTTTTTCTTACTTTCTAAATTGGTTGGGACCTTGCATTGAATTGAAGATTAAAACATTTCTTTGCGAACTTCTGGCGTCTTATGGCGTTATTATAAGAAAAGCAACGACAATGAAAGACTTGACAGGCAACCAAATATTGTGTCTTTATAGTACAACATACTATAAGCATGAAAATTCATAACTGTCTTGGATCTATCTATACAATGAATGAATATCCATTAGTTATTACTTACAAAAAAAGAGGCTAATGATATGCCAATGATAATATGCAAGTGAAATTCTCTTCGAGAATTGTGTTAAAGTTATTATTAAAACAATGTGAAGATTTTTTTATAGTGTACTCGAGTAATATCTGATGATGGTATATAAAGTTAGAATATGGAAATTTAATGGACTCCTTTAACTGAATATCCTTCTTTTTCTCAGTTAGGTCTGTTCAGTTTCATTTAATAGTGACTGTCGACTGACTCTACTTTTTTTTTTTTTTTTTTTTTTTTTAATTCGGTTTTCTTTCCTCAACACCATGCGTAATACCAAACTTTTAGCCGGTTCTTCTCACCCTGAACTTGCTCAACTTGTCAGCAAACGACTTGGAATTCCCTTGTCAGAATGTACCTTAAAAAAGTTCAGTAATAGAGAAACGAGTGTTGAAATTCGTAAGTGCATTTTTTTTACAAGTGAATTGATGTTTATGGAAGAAAAACAGATGTTTCAGTTCGTAATGAGGATATCTTTATTATTCAATCGGGATCTGAGAATATGAATGACAATATTATTGAGCTCTGTATCATGATTCAGGCTGCTCGTATCGGTTCTGGTAAACGTATTACTGCTGTTCTTCCTTATTTTCCTTACTGTAAACAAAGTAAGCGTAAAGGAAGAACAAGTATCACTGCTAAACGTAAAAATAACAAAAAATAATACACTATTCCCTCTCCTAATCTTGTATATTCTAGTTGTTGCAAACATGTTGGCAGTTGCTGGTGTTGACCATATCATTGTAAGTTTGCAGTCAAAACAATGTTTGTTTACTCATTATAAATAGACTATGGATCTTCATGCTTCACAAATGCAAGGCTTCTTTCAACGTCCTGTAGATAACCTCTATGCTGAACCCGTTATTGCACGTTGGATTACACATACTGTACCTAACTGGCAAAATGGTGTGGTTGTCTCAAAGAACGCTGGTGGTGCTAAACGGTAAAGAAAAGCAAAGTACAAACGAAAAAAAGGAAGACTAATGATTTATATCTTAGCGTTACCTCCTTGGCTGATGCTCTTCGTTTAGATTTCGCTTTGATTCATAAGGATCGTTCTCGTAACGGACCTCAAGGGCATAACCGCCCCTATAGTGGTATGCCCAAATCAGGTGAAGGAGATTCCACAGTTCGTGTATTTGAAGAGGATGAAAACGAGGAAAATGATGATTTGACTGCCTCTATTTCTTCATTGAATGAAACTGGTGGAAATGGAGATGTTTTGAATGCTGCTGTGAGTATTGTTGCTGATAAGGATGGCGAAAGTACAATTACATTAGTGGGAGATGTTAGAGACAAAGTGGCATTTTTAACTGTAAGAAACTTAATAATTATTATTGAGAATTAGTGTTACTGAAGCGTACATATATAGGATGATATTATTGATAACGTTGGTACCTTCTTGGATGCAGCAGATCATTTGATGAATAAATGTGGAGCAGATAAAGTGTACATAATTGCTACTCATGGCGTGCTGAGTGGAAGTGCCATTCAAAAAATTGAAGAATGCGAAAGTGTATATAAATTGGTGGTTACTAACACATTCCCTATTCCAAAGACCAAAATGGATCAATCCTCTAAATTGGTTGTTATTGATATATCAAACACCCTTGCAGAAGCAATTAGAAGAACTGTAAGTCATATTTATATTAATTGTTCTTTTTTTATTAATTTTTTGATTAGCATAACGGTGAAAGTATCAGTTATTTATTCAACCATGCAGAATAAAAAAAAAAAAAAAAAAAGGAAGCCTTACAAATTCTTTTATTTAGTTTTTGCGCGAAAAAAAGGCTTTTTTATGTTTGTAAATTACAATAGAAAAATAGAGGAGAGCGTGAATGCGACACTTTTAAAAAGTAAAAACTACGTTACTAGTTGTAGCTTTGGCAACAAGCAAACCACTTCTAAGAGTATAAGCTTTATTAGGTAGTTTGATTCTATCCACTGTTAACATGAGGATTAGAAGTCCAAGTATATGGTAATGACTTTTTGTTACACCAGTAAAAAGGCCGAGTTAAGGAAATAAGCGTCAAATGTTGAAACATTGTGAGTATTTCGTGTTCTATTTTTACTTTTTATTTATTTTGCTGATGTATATTAAGTAATGAGGCAAGGCTTTTCCGATTAATTGAATTTACTAATAGAGCCGATAAAAAGCCTTATTATTTGTGAGTAATTGACCTATGATCCTTCTCCTTACCTTAAACTAACTAAACGCTAGTTCTTTCTAATAAAAAAATGTCAAAAGAAAAATGAAACGATCTACAATATAGCATTCAACTAAAAAAGAAAAAAAAAAACACACACACACACACACACAGGGATAACTAGTTTTTCACTTTACTATTTTATATTTCAGTCATCAAAGTACTTTTTTAACGTTCTTTATTAGTTCTCTTGATGTATTTTTTTTTTTTAGAAAAAGATACTTACCCTCTTTTTGCTATATTTATCAACAGCTTGATTTTTATAATATTCGTATCATCTTATTTGATCTTTTAGATTATTATTAATTGGATAGTAATGCCCATGTTTAATTATGAAGTTCTGTATAGCATTGCGTGTTGATCAAACTCACCCCTTAATGCTAAAGGTGCTGAACTCGTTTAAGGAGCCATCATTCTGTTTTATTTAGATAATTAAAGCAATCGTTTTCTTTCCCTATTATACGTTTTATGATATCACTTTTGAAGCCATTAAACAAAATAATTAAACCTGTAGTCGTAACAGACAAAAAGATAGAGCATATTGTGACAAAATACTTTGTTTTAGACACAAGTCATTTCTTCATTTAAATGATTTGTACTTTTTTCTTTTCTTTTGTACCTTTGACATCCAAAGATATTTAAAGCTGTGTATCACAAAAATAGAAACCTAAAGAGAGGAGGCAACGGGGTTCATGAAGGAGAAATGGGAGTTTTCTTTCTTTTTTCTTCTTCTTTTTGTTATTTAAATAAATTTAATTGTATCTCGTCGTCTTATATGCGATGAATTCAAGAAAAGTAAAGAATATAAATGATACTATACCAAATTCTTCTGGAGAACAACTAGGTTCTCGCAATAACGCATTTAATTTCATCAAAACTCGATTTTTTCCAAATAACAATAATGCAGACGGTTTTCAAAAATCAGTGGACAGCAATAACAAAAAAAATTTACAGTCCTCAAACTCTCTAGCAGCCTATCCTCAATCTTCGCTTGTATCCGATCCAGTATCACAGGTAGCTATCAAACCTACATCACGTTCTTTTGATGAACTTCCTGTTTCGAAGTCTCCTCATCAGAAGATTAAAGGTCAAAGGCCCATGTCCATGATGGCCATGGAGTCATTACTTGTGCATTCCAGCAATTTAATACCAATCAGTCGACGTAATAAGAGCAATACTAGACCAGAGAAAAGAGTCAGCTTAATAGTACTCAGAGAAGGTTATTTGTTTAAAAAAACGGATTTTCGTCCCTTTCACAAGCAATCAAAGTTGGATAGAGGATGGAAACTGTATAAAGTCATATTAAGAGGGCATAAACTCTACCTCTTCAAAGTTCATGGCGAGTCACCACTTCGATCACTGTTTCCTTCATCACCTTCTTTGAGTATTTCTTCGTCAATTGATAATAATAATTCAACAACTAGTCTAAAGCTTGCCTCGTCTGAATTTGATCAAGAAGCTCAGCAAGCTTTTTTCCATAATTCAATAAACTCTGCTCAAGGCTCACTATTTATGGAGTTAGACCAGATTATTATGCAACCAAAGAGGCAGGTTCAGCTGGTGATGGATGGTAATTACCTGTATGTTTGCTATCGGAGCAACAAAAAACAATTATGGAAAATTGAACAAAAGATTTCCATTCAACAATTAAAAGTAACACAACTTAATTCATGTGTGGATTCGATGGATTCACCCATTTCACCTACTTCAGTCAACTCTCAGCAGTCGGATCTATTTTTAAATAGTAACTTGGGTAACATGGTGTTCAACATTTCATTCATAAGCAAGTCATTAATCTTGGGCGTTTATTCAACTCAAAATCTTCATGCTGGTCAGACTTGGGTCCAAACGTTCCAGAGCATTTGTCAAAAGAAGTATATATTTATAGAGGAAGATTTGTTTAGCAGTAAATCTAATAGCAGCATCGATTGTCGTGAGTCTATTGATCCGTCTGTGACAAGTACTGCTACAACCGCGCACGATCTAGAACCTGGCATGGAAAGCAAAATGTATAACGTTACACAAAGATATCATCATGATCTTTTACGGGAATATCGGCATGATAACAGTGTTTACATTATCGGTGGAACAATGACAGCCCTTGTTCATGAATTACTGTTCACAGATAGTGTGGATTATTCACATATTTTTTTGCTTAATTATTCCACATTTACAACCGGATTGTGTGTATTAAATGAAATCAAGGCGTTGGCATTAGATCTCTCAACAAAACTTGACACTCGAATATTGAATCTATTTACATTTTGGTGCGACAATTTTGCTTTGGATGTCATGGGAGACGTAGCCAGTGGCATGATATCTGTCTTGGAAAACATAAACACAGTTGACACGGCAAAAGTAAAGAAGCTTGTTCTTAATACAGTTAATGAAAACGCCAAATTTGCAGGTGGCGATGAAATAAGTAAAAAAAAGAGTTGTTAAAACTCTCTTGGGTTAAATAATCACTAACATATTCTTAAACCCCTTTTAATCATCACCCTTTTCTATTCCCTTTTTCTTTTAGAAAATCAACATAACATACAAAGATCAAATGATCAAGAAAGGATGAAAGCAGTGGAAATAGAAACGAGCCTAGGAAACAACTATGACTCTGTTGATTTGACTAATTTGTCTATTGATGGTTTTTCGCCTGCTCTTTTTTTGAGTATCTCTCCATGTAGTTTTGCAGAGCAAGTTTATTTATTTCATTTATCGCAGCATTCAAAGCATAGACAAGCATTGATGAATCCTTTATCTTATCTACCCAGACCTCAAACTTCAACTGAAATGCTCAATTCTTTGCTGTTCACGACCGCTTCTCCTCATTTCTTGACAAAGCTGATTCGAAATCATGTTTTGATTGATTCCCAGCAGCAGCAGCAGCAAGATGGTGTTCTCTTAAGAGCACAGCTCTTGAAACATTGGATTCTTGTTGGTATTAAATTACTTGAATTGGGAGATATTGGAGGATGGTGTGCGGTCTCAATGGGGATATGTTCTGTTGGCGTTGTTAGGCTAAGAGACACTTGGAAATTAATAGAGCGCAGTTTGGCTGAAACTGTTCAAACCCAATGGGCACGCATATTAACAGAACATGGCTTATTTGAACAAAGTATCTGGTCTGAAACATGGGAAAGAGAAAATCGTACAAGCTTTGCCAAAGTCCTCGATCTGAATCGTGCTGATACGCTTCCATTTTTTGGTACCATTCGACAGGCCGTTGACCGCCAGAGAAGACGTCCAACAAAATCTTTGGGTCCAAACATCATCAACTTTGAAGAATGTGAGTGTATCTATAGGATAATTAAGCAAGGCTTAATCGAATGGAAGCAGCAACCAAATCGATCTAATTTCAATAAGAACATACAGCTCGTGGAACCTCTTCAATTATTCTTTGAACATTCTGTAACGGATTTGGTCTCAGTTCCGCACGATTTAAAATACTTGCAAGAATCCTCTCTGGCATGCGAACCCAAAATATTTGGACAAGTTCATAATTGTCACAAACTCAACAACAACGAAATCATGGCAGATTTAAAGCCACCTTCCAGTTCCTCACTCCAATTTCCGGCTATACTGGAGAGCTGTACACTTTCGGAGAATGGTAAAAATTTAATCTATCCGTCCAAACAGATGGAATTTGATAATGTGGACAGTAAAGGAGCCAGTTCATACTCTCATTTACACCATTCAGAGGGGAATATTCTAGAAGCTGTTTACTCAAACAGATTTACAGATAGGAAAGGCTTTCGAAGGAGAACATTTAATTCTCCTTCTGATATTGATCCCACAGCAGCAAACAGTGACTTGTGCAGCAGTAAAAATGATGTTGTGGAATCAATCAGTAGTAAATCATGGTTTGGTTCTATTTCTTCTTCGCGACAAAATTCGACCTATTCATCAGAAGTAACTCAAAAAAATTTTGTCTCACAGTCTTTTAATGGTGAGATTGACTTGTCCATCTTACAAGGAGAACTTATTTTTGCAACATCAGTCATATTGAAAGGCAAAAAAAACATCATTTACCAATGAAGCGGACTGAGTCGTTGCATTCTGTTCAATTTTTAAAACAAGGTATAAAATAAAGAAAGTTCACATTATATAATAAATTAAAAATTATACATAGAAGAATATACTGAAGATGATACCAATAGCTTTGATCAATCTGAGCTACTAGTTACTGTTAAAGGTGCCCATTTTGACCATTTGATTGAATGTCTTACCAGCAGTGTATCATTTTACCATGACTTGCTTAAAGAACAGTGGGAAAATGCTTTTTTAAATGAAGAACTGCAACATCAAGTAGATAGAGTGGCTATGGACGATGAAAATTTTATAAATGTATTCTTCATCGCTTATCGAAGCTATTACACATCTACACAATTACTGAATGCACTCCACAGAAAATATTTGGATGCAAAATCAAAATGCAAATGGTCGACTAAAAGAAAAAATACAAAGTTGAGGTTGATGGAAACATATTTTCCCTCAAACATTTTACAAGGTTCAAGCAATGATGACATTGATCAAGCGGAAGTTGATGTTAACTCTTATGACTGGAAAAAAATGTCATCGATTCAGCTTCGAATATTAAACTTGATCTCATTTTGGGTTGAAGAGTATCCATACGACTTTATTGATGAGCCTGAATTTATTCGGCAAACTAATACTTTTTTGAATAATGCTAAAGATGATCTACACAGCTGGTGTTCACTACTGAAGAATTATCTGCAAAGACACAAAGAACAGAACGAGGACTGTCAAAATGTAAAACAAAAAGGGTTAACTGAAACACTTAGCATTGGAAGCAAGATTGAAAAAATAATCAGCAAGTTAGAATATCGATTTATTCATAACAGTTTATCTCCTTGTTACCATATGAAGTCTATTCAGTTCAATACCGAATGCCTTAGTAATGCACAAGATTTATATTATAGATTGATGCATAATTCTCAACTTTTTGTTGCAACAATATGGCCAACGACAAACAAACAAGTGCCTTTATCAGTATCTCACGAACCATTAGAACAAGCGATAAAGAATTTCATAGACGATTACTCACCAGAGTACCTGTTGGAACAAGTGGACAGAAATGTTATTCAGCTGTTTGAGTGCATTAGTATCCAAGATTGGGCTCAGACATTTGATGTGTTGGAAGCTCAATGTGGAGATTTGTACGCTTGGCTGCCTGCTCGCAAGCCCAGTCGTACATTGAAAATATCTACTGCATTTGCAACTGTGATCGGCGCGCCGTCCTCTCACACTTCTGATTACCATGTCCTGCCAGATGAAGTTGTTGTCTCTGACATCTTTACAGCAATTCAGGGTGCCAAAAGATCAGTGGTTTCTCCTTCAGCATTCTCTGATGACGACCTTATGTTGGCTTTTCCAGGTTCTATTCAATACCTCTGCTGTATGCATTTTATCATTCGTAGCTGGGCTATTCACGAAATCTCATCATCTAAAATTGATCTCAAGACACGAGTAATGCGAATTGAAAAGTTTTTGAAGATTGTTTTGTTGAGCAAAGTATGTAACGAGAGAATGGCTCTTTTTCCGGAATTAAGAGGATCCGAATCAATCAAGAAGAGAGTTCCTGGGTTTGTCGAATATGCAATTGCCAGTGCTCTTATTAGTCCTGAAGTCAGGTTGTTTTCAAAAGCTTGGAACGATATAGCTGCTAAATATGGCCAGAGTGACCTGGATTCGTTGGAAACTTTACTCAACAAGATGCAGTCCACTAATTCAGTGACAGGATCAACTTCCCTGACAGCGCCCTCATCAACTTATCAGGTTGAAAAACCTGTTACAGTTGTGCCTAGCTTAGGATGGATACTTGAACGTGTTGTAGAGATTTGTTTTTCTGTGCCTGATACAATTGACAAAAAAGAGAACATGATAAACTTTGATAAGAAGAGATACTTGTATCACTTTCTAGAATTAGTCATTAACGTACAAGCCGATATCAATGAGAAAGAAAAACAGTATACAAAAGACAAATGTCTCAACTTATCTTTTTTCATTTCACCTAACCCAACAAAGATGAACTGGGAGGGCTTAAAAGAGTATGCTTCTCGAGAGAACAAAAGGGGAATAGCACAAGGCACTTCATCCAGCATAAATCTACTTGGCTCTTCAAGTAGATCTCAAGGATCAAAAACAGCTGTTTTCAATAAATTAATTACAAAACAAATAGACAAACTGAAAAGAGATTTCAAAGAAAGAGATCGCGTCGATAAAGATTTACTTGCATTGCAGCATAAACTACAGAAAAAACAGATGGAGCAAGCAAAGTCTTTTGAAAAGCAAGATAAGCCATACAACGTAATGCCTCGAATCAACTCGTTTTTTAAAGGTTTACGGCCAGTATCAATGGTATCGTCCCCTATCCAGCACGTTTTCTCATTAAACAATAACGAATACCCTCTTACTGCTACAAAAGCTTCCACTGTCATTAATCTGATTCATTCAACCACATCTATAGCTAGTACTTACATAAAAAGAGATTTTGTCTTCCGTATCGTCACAGAGGAAGGCGGACAATATCTTTTTCAAGCAATGGATCGTCCAGATATGCAGGGTTGGATGAGTCAAATAAATGATGCAGCACGAGAGGGAGCAGTTAAGCGCCAAAGTGTTCTTGCTGCTGAATCTTTAGATAATGAATGTGAAAGAAGAAAAAGCGCAATATTAACTGAAGCTTCGTCTCGTAACAAACCCACATCACATCGCAAATCTGTTTATGGTGTTTCTTTGGATGTACTAATGCAAAATAGACACATTCCTCTTATTGTAGAAAAGTGTATCCAAGAAATAGAAAAACGTGGCCTGGAAGAAGTTGGCATCTACCGTGTGGCTGGAACTGGTTCTATAGTGACCGCTTTAAAAAAAGAATTTAACAAAGAAATTAACAAGGTGGACCTCAGTGATCAGAAATGGGCAGATATCAATGTGATCGCTGATGCCTTTAAACAGTTCTTACGTGAACTACCAGAGCCTCTGTTGACTTATAAATATTATGATGAATTCATCAATGCTTCAGGTAATATTAGCATTAATAAAAAAAACACGCGTACAAAGCTCCCCCCAAAAAACTCTTGGCTCACAAGTTAAATTTAGCTTCAGAAGATCATGACCAACGGGTTTATTTAATTAAAGAAGTGCTCAACAAATTACCCTCTTCTAATTACGTTCTTCTCAAACGAATTATTGAGCATTTCGTAACGTATGTACAAAAATCAGCTGTAATAACATGTATTAATTCTATTAATGTTAGTGTAACTGATTTTGAAGCAATAAATCATATGTATGCAACTAATTTGGCTATTGTCTTTGGACCTACTTTACTTCAGCCTGCCCCTGGCCCTGCTTCATTTGTTACTACAATGTCAAACTTAGGTCATCATCAGAATACTGTCAAATATCTTATCTTGAATTATCATTACTTATTTGACGTTGAAAGCGAAGAAGTAGAAGCAAAGGATGAACGGTCTTTGATTATGGAATAAGCATTAATCTCGCTGAAATCGAACAAAGAAAAATCTTTAACGTTTTGCCTGAATACTGATTATTATAGTCAGCCACCCTCTTCCTCTTCCATGTGGCTGGTCCATACTTTTTTTATTGAATAGCATTATAATAGTATACAATAAATATAAAATAATATTAGTACAAGTTGACCGGCTGATATTGTCTTCAATTAAAGAAGATATATTAGCCTTAGCCAAGAAAAAAAAATCAATGATAGAAATTGGCTTTTCTGAACTTCATTCTTTGATTCTCTCACTTGTTGATTATCTGAGTTTCATCAATATATCATATAAATAGAAGTAGTTACATCAATCAAACACGGAATTGCACTTTTCTTTTTCTATTCTCTTTCTTTACATTATCGATCAAGCATTAAAAAAATTTCAATGAGTCAAAAGTATTTTATCAAATCAAGCAATAATATCTTGTCTCCACCTACCACGCCTAAACGAAGCCCAGAAGCGTGCTTTTATGGCATATCTACAAACGACAAGATCATGTATGAAACTTCTGATACTTATCCTGGTTTTGTAACATCGCCTTCCTCACAATCTCCACCATATTCCCCTCCTTTACCTACTACATCTAGTATTCAGTCCTCTTCTCAATCAGGCGAGTGCAGACCTAACGTTTATATTGTACAACCACTTTCATTCACAACATTGGTCAACGATTCTCATCATTCTGCACCGTCGCACCGCCGCAAGCGAAAGCCGAGTATCCCAATTCATAAGATAACAAAGGGCACATTTACAATGCCCCTTATGCCCTTATTAAAGCATCAAAAGAATCTTGCGACATTATGTAATAACGACAAAGCTTTAGTTTCATTTTCAGATCAGACAAGGGAGCGTAAATACAAATTTATGAATTGTGCAACAAAAAGGAAATTGTTACGCTTGGCAAAAGCAGAAGATAACGAAAACGTGGGAGATCATTCGCTAGTGAACTCATGGGATCGTAAATCATCTTTAATTAATAAACGCATCTCCAATACATTCGAAGACAAACACTACAACCAAACAATACTATCTAGCGATTACAGTTGTCAAGATCATGCCCAGTTTCCTTCATATTCTGATCCAAGCGGAAGTAAAGTCAGGAATAAGCCACCTATTCAAAGTAACAAAGCCATGAGAGACACAGCTCAATTCTATGATAATGTAACCGCTGATAGTGACATCGCTACTATTTTTAAAGATAAAGAAGATTGGATTCCAAAGACAGATGTATTTGAAAACAGAGCTGGAATACGTATTTCCTGGAAAGGTAAAGAAAGAAAAGGATGCGATTACAATTAAACTTTGACAAAGAGTCTAAAACATATATGTTAGGATCTCCATTAAAAATACAGACAATGCCTCATTTTGAAAAACTACATCCCGGTGAAGTTCCAATTGCTGCTACTCTGCGTTTAACACCTGAGCAATACTTAAGATGCAAGTATGCTTTAATATTAGAAGCACACAGAGCTGCTCAAGACAATGCATTGTTCAGAAAATCAGAGGCGCAGAAGGCATGCTGCATTGATGTGAACAAGGCAAGCGTTCTTTGGAAGGTCTTTGGTAAACTGGGTTGGTTGGGTTCAAAGTGGCCAAAATAACCATGACAATATGTAAACAATCTGTTCCTTATTTATAATAACCATTACATTATGATTTATATTTTATGCCCATAATCATTTCTAAACCTTTTTTTCTTTCACTTTTTTTTTGAAGAGGTATTATATAAAGTTCAATATTTATGTGTATATGCATTTACTCTTTTTTTTTTTGACTATATATTTTTTACTATAAAGCAATTGAGCTGCTGTTGAATTAAGCTCTTATTTCTTTTGCCAAGACAAAACTGTCGTACTTTTCCTAATTTTTAAGTTTTTTTATCTGATAAATCTGTAGATTGGCATTATTAAACTTTTTTGCATAAAGAGCATTATAGTATTATAAAATGATCAATATATCAGCATTATGAAATTGATTTCAATGGACATATCATTCTAAATTTTATAAATACTTGCCTATAATCTCTTTATCACTTTTAAAACAAAAAATAAAAGCATCAGAAAAGCGGAGAAATCCCATTTCCGAACCATTTTAATGGGGAAATCTCAAGCTCAAGCCTGGTTTATAATTTCTAAATTTGTATATTTAATGAATCAGATTTTAATACAACGCCAAGAACAAGACCTGTCATACTTTACACAAGTGATAATCTTTCGATTATTTTATTACAAAAGGGGAGAGACCCTTCATTGGTTTCTTATTCTTTGGTAAATGTAGTTTACAAATTCAACTGTGAAAACATGGTAACAGAAGATATATTGTACCTTTGGCAGCTTCTTTTAATAATATGTTGACTGAAATTGACATCATTACTGTATGCACGCGAAAGTGAGTGCAAACAAAAGTTTTAAAGTCATTCGAGCTAATTAACTATAACGATACATTATTATAAAGCGATTTGTTTTGTAAACATCATAGCTATAAACTATAGCTTGTCTTATTGCTTCACTGTTTATTGGCCCTCTTTTTCTCACTTTTTTTGTATGTGCTATAAGTCTGTTTGCTTTTGCAAATTGCGCCAAGACAGCTACGCAGGCTAATTGCACGTATTGTTTTTGATAGTTGGAACATCATTATGACTTGCTAAGTACACTGACTATGTGTATTCTCAGGTTTATGCGTGTATGCAGAAACATAGCGATCTGTGGCACAAAAAAAGGAGTGATATTGTACCTTTATGGTGTATTATAAAAACTTTAGTCTTCTGTGTACCATAAGCATTAATTATACCAATATTATTAACCCATTAACCGGAGTAATTCGGTTGGACCTATAGCCTCTTGTCATTGTCTTTTATTTCACGATATTGACACAGACATCCGTTAGTTTCAGTTAAAAAATTACAAGATTTCTCACAAAAGACATCAAGTTAACTACAAAAGATTTGAAATATATCTGTAATTTTCATATTTAGTAATGAGAGTTTGCTCTAGTTATTGATGACACTTGCTGTAAATAATTTATTTATCTTAATTTCGTCTGTTGTAATTGGCTCAGGATCCGTTAATCAGGTAAAAGCCCTGTGGATCATCTCTTTCCCTCTTTTTCTTAATAGTATCTTTGTAATCTGACAACTGTTAGTTGAATACGCTCATCTATAACTCATTTTCTGGAAAAGCATAAATTTTACCAAGATGACCAAGCTGTTGGCTTCCGACTTACTCTACCATTTAACACAACGTTAATGATTTAAATAAACAAAACACCGAAGGGCTTTTGCATAAAGTAACTTTAAAATTTCGATATCATGATCATTGTTCATTGTTTTGCGGTTGAAAGATATAAACGCATATGAAAGATTCACTTTTTTTAATAGGATTTTGTACAAAATATTACTATTTTTTTAAAAAATTTGTAACTTCTAGATCTCTTGACCTAGCATGAAATGACATTTGAAACCCTTTTTTTTTTAATTCTAATTAAAGAATTCATAATTTAAAATAGTTAGAATCAAAACAGCAAAGGCAAAAACAACTGCTCAAAATATGAACTAAAAAAGCACCTTGCCAACAGAACAGAGATAAAAGTGGTGTGTAACAGCAAATCTTTTATTCCATATTTGGAAAACATCTGATCGATCTATGAAACCTTTTTTGGAATAGTGTAATGCTTTTTTACAAGTTACATTAAATAAAGTGCAGCCGTTGTGGAACTATCAATTGTTGACTTTGCTTTTGAGCAATTCTCTGTATTTTTACAATACAACTCTACAAAAAATAAGCTTATTTGATTCATTATAAATACCAAGAAAATAGGTTATCATAATACCTTGATAAGTAAGCAAAGACTTCATATATTAATTTAAGTCATTGTAAATGAATACATTTTTTTTTTTTTTCAAAGATCCTTGGTTGCATTCAATTTATTTTCAAAATGCCATAAATTATTATAAACATATAAAAAACATTGGTTTACTAATAAAATATCCTATTTTAATTAGATATAAATTTATTTGCAATTCACAAAAAACTTTAAATCAAATAAAACTAGTTATATACACAAGGAAATTTGACATCATCATCAGTGACCAAAGCAATATGAAATGTGAAATATAGCTAGTTCCATCGTTCAGGATTTAAATGTTTTTAAATAAATTACAAGGAAAAAATAAGTAATTAAGGACAAGTTCGCTTTACACTTGCGTAGACTTTGATGTTGTCATTAATAATTTCAAATCTGTATATTTCACTATAAATTTGATGAACAAACAGAGTTATGAATACAATTGCAAATATCAAAAAAGACCTTCACCCAAGTCATAGTTTGCAAACCTATGTAGTTCTTTGCTTTCCTTAGCTTTCGATCTATCAGCATTAAGTTACATTTTTATCATCTATAATTTATATGTGCTTTCCATTAGCAAAAGTTGGAATAGTAAAAATTCTATATTTAAACAGAAACTTTTATTTAAAATAAACTTCATTTAGGCGCATGATATTCAATGTATACATCACTTTCGCCCGAGGCAGTTCAAAAAAAGTAAAGGAAGCTAAAAACCCTTTTGAGATCAAAGATAAAATGATATGGGATGATGAGATAATGGGTTAGGTGTAAAATACACTAGTTAAAAGAAGGAGAGGGACCAAGTCGAAGAGACTTTGCCCGAAATGAGTTGGTAGCGTAGGCAAATCTTTTGTGTGAAGTAGTTAGGTTTATAAAGAATGGTTCAAGCGATTGGTTCACTTACAATAATAAATGGACCTGATAACGATATTGCTTTAAGTAATTTAACAATGGCTATCATGTTTTGAAAATAAGATAGTTTTATTGTTCTGGACTAAATCTTTACAAATGAGCTTGAATAAGAATGGATCCTGATAATTAGTAATTACCTTTAGAACCTGCTATTCAGCTCTTAAAGTGGTTACCTCAAAATTGGTTTCAAGTACTTCAAACATTGTCCATTACTTCTTCTCTTCTACAGTTTTACTTTATGTCCGAAAAGCTTTTTAATTTTTTTTTTACTTTATTGATTTGGCGCAGGCAATTCAATGTATTTGAGACACTACGTGCTCCTTTCGTCTTTTTTATAAAAATTTGTTTGGTCGTAATGTTTATTATAGAAAAAACAATAATCTATTTTCTCTCTTTTTTACTTTTTTTTTTTCTCTTTTCTACAAATCTTCACGAACCCTGAAGCCAGGGCCATAAGGCTCTGAATTTAACGTAGTATAAACACCAGGAGCATATTCGCAGGTATGACGTCCACTTTGAGGGCCAGCCTTAACTGGTTTATCAGTCTTCAAATTTTCCAACAGTTTAGTAGTAGTTTCAGGTGTTAAATCCTCCTACAATAATAACTTGTTGAATAACTCAGTCATTTTTGTCCTGGCATGGTAAAATCTTACATAATAATCGTCATTGATAGCCATTACAGGCGCATTAACACAAGCACCAGCACACTCGACTTCAACCAAAGTAAATTTTCCATCCTTTGTTGTCTCACCTACCTCAATGCCCAAGTTCTCTTTGATAGTGTTTAAAATCTTTGTAGAGCCACAACCACCTAATTGACAAGGGGTCGTTGTACAGAGTTGCAAAAAGTATTTGCCAACAGGCTGACGATTGTACATGGTGTAGAAAGTAGCTACTTCGTACACACGCATAGGAGGTACTTCTAATAAACGAGCCACTTCATTCATAACTGAAATGGATGTGAAACCATTCTGTCTTTGACCGAGATCTAAAAGAGGCATAATGGCAGCCTTTTTGTATTGTTCAGGATATTTCTTCAAAATCTCTGATATACGTTTTTTGTTATCCTCATCGAACTTAAAAGGAATGTTAGCATTGTTTTCAGGTGTATCACGATGCTGTTTTAGTTGAATGTAAAAGTTGAGAACAAATATAAATGAAGTTAAATATGTATTCAATACTCGTTTATAAAAAAATGTAAAAGATTATTTTACCACAAAAATCGCTTCTGAAAAAGAAGCTGGAGATGAATGAAGAGTACGTCTAATAAAGTTATTTCTAACTGATGGCTTAGTAACTTGACGAACAAGAGAACGTAACATTGAAGAGAAGAGGGGGGAGGGTTGATTGTTCAATTAGTTTATACAAAAAAGACAATTCAACATAGCGTTGCCTTTTGTTCCAAAAAAAAAAATGGATTTTTCACTCAGAAGTTTATAATTCCGCCACTCAATATATTTTTTTAAAAAAAAAGCGATGACGCACCAAACAAATTAAGAAAGCGAATACATAATAAAGAGTGTATGTGTTATTACAAAAAAGAAAGCTTCTTTTTTATTCATTATTATAATATATTAAAAATTCTTAATAAATCATGGTTACTGTATTTACTATTACAATTTGCTATTATCAGGCTTGTTAAAAGTGTAACCCCAGAAGGCACTGCAGATATTACGGAAGGCTTTCATTTTGGTACCAAAGGTACCTGACATATCATAGGCTATAGAGCTGATGATGGCTGCTTTTTCTGGGGTGTAAGGAGGATATCGAACTGCACCGACAGATTCCATGCTATAGTTTTTGACCATTGTAGCTCTTTCGTGAGTAAAGGTATCAAATGACTTTTGACCGTGGTAGTTTCCATTACCAGAAGGACCAATACCACCAAAAGGCAAAGAGTGTTCAGTAAGGTGAACCAAGACGTCATTGATTAATGCACCACCAGAATTGGTTCTATCAAGGACTATATAAGGAAAATAAGTACATGAATATCATAAAAAAAAAAAAAACTTACTATAATTGTATTCATTCTTATCAGCAGTAAATATATAGAGAGCAAGTGGGTAATCTCTAGAGTTAACAAAGCTAATACCTTCATCAACGTTTTTGACAGTAACAAAAGGAAGAATGGGGCCAAAGATTTCTTGAGTCATAAGGTTTGGATCATTGAGGCTGACGGGGCCAATGAGAGTAGGAGCAATAAAACGGTCCTCACGATCTGTTTCCCCACCGGCAAGGAACAACTTGGGGTCAGCACTGTCGAGCATGGCCTTCAGACGATCAAATTGACGGGTAGATACAATACGACCATAAGACTCTGATTTTTGGGGTATTTCACCATAGAACTCCAAAAGAACTTCTTTACAAGCTTCAATGAATTTTTCGAAAATATCTTCGGTAATCAAGACATAATCGGGAGCAACACACGTCTATTTTAATCATAAGTTTGCTGAAAATAACAAAAGAATCTGGAATATCTTACCTGACCAGCATTAAAGAATTTACCCCAAAGTAAACGATGAGCAGAAATTTTAAGGTCAGCTTTAGAGGTTACAAACACAGGTCTAAAGTATGAAATCAGATGAGCAAATTATGGGTTACAAATAAAGTACATTCAATTTCTTACGATTTGCCTCCAAGTTCGAGAGTAACAGCAGATAAATGTTTAGCTGCAGCAGTCATGATAATCTTACCAACTTGACCATTACCGGTATAAAAGATATGTTCAAAGCGATTTTCTATTAAAATATAAGAATTCAAATGATTTGTTCAATGTGTAAGCTATACCCAAAACAGCAGTCGTCTCAGGTACTCCGCCAGAAACAACAGCATAAGCGCGAGCATCTAAATATCTAGGTAAAATGGTACTGATGATTTTTTCAACATGCTCAGCAACTTCAGATGGCTATAATGAATGTAAGAACTTGATGACGTTTTAAATCAAGTTAATTTAGTACCTTGATGACTACACAATTACCCGCAGCAATTGCACCAACAACAGGCAGTAAGAGCAAGTTGACCTAAGAAAAGTTAAATAACTCAATTGAGCAAGTCTGTGTGTCATTAACGTACAGGATAATTCCAAGCACCTAAAGAAGTTGACAGCGTAAGAATAAGAAGAATAAAGACTGATGTTTTGAATCTATTTACCAATGACAAGGACAACTCCCTTGGGTTCCTTTCGAATATAAGTTTGGCAGCCTGTGCTGTAGAGTGATCTCTTTTCGGTTTGTACGGGCTTTGAAAATTGATCGAGATTTTTGATCATGTATTCACATTCATCGATTACAGGAGCTACTTCACCAATGTCACATTCAAGTTTATGCTTGTGAAGATCCTTCCAAAGAGCTTCTCGAAGAATATCGGCATTCTCTCTGCAAAACTTGGCTAATTGAGCCAATTGTTGTTTACGAAAATTGATATCTCTAGTCAAACCTAAGAGACAAAGGTGAGAAAGATTAGATCGTATTCTTTGCTGATCTGTGTGTGTGTGTGTGCTTTATTTACCAGTTTCAAAAGTTTTGTGAAGTGAACCAACTATAGTAGGAATCTCTTCGATAGGAGTAAAAGTCATTTAGTAGTAAAAAGATGGAACAAAAATGTTTAAAAAAGAACAAAGTAAATGATACAAGAAGAAGCAATTTATAGGATTTAAGCTTTTTAGGCGGAGTGTACTGGTAAACATTCTTTTCTTAAGGGTCAAGTCAGCTGGGAAACTAATCCTTTTTGATTCATACTCTATCTTCTTTACAAAATAAAATTAGATTTAATAAAAGTTTTATAAACTATAAAACAATAAAATGAGGTTTAATAATCCTTTAATAACAGATATAAGAAGATCCATTGCGTAGATTTAAAATGAATTTTGAATGGCGAAAATACAAGGTTATTGTGATAACTGATAAAAAGAACTAAAAAGATTCAATTTTATAAAACAGACTCAGTAACTACAACCAAAAATAAAATGTAAATAAAGGTGAATTCTACTTTGATTAAGAAAAGAGAAATCGGGGGAAAGGAAAGGGAGGAAATATTTATGCATATTTGAACAATAGATATACTCACCCACTTACACTATGAATAAAAAAAAAAAAAAAAAAAAAAAAAGAGATGAAGCGTAACAGGACTGTAAGACAAGATTAAGTTTTGTACTTTATAGGTTGAAATAAAAATAAAATGCAACCATTTAATAAAGTGATGTTGTTATATTGGATAAATATGATCAAGTAATCAGCTAACTCGTGTGAGCTGAATTATTTTAAGTAAATCAAAGTTCTTTTAGATAATGTTTTATTAAACATTTTAATATAAAAAGTTCCACAAATTACTCTGGAACTTTTACTCCCAACCAATCAGTAATAAGGCTGCGTAATATTGAATACAAGCTTTATTTCTTATGAAAATACTATATGAAGCACAATTACACACAAACTGAGTAAAAATTCATATGCTAACCTTAATATGCGGGGAAAAAAGGTCCTCTTCATGCTTTATACTTTTTACTTTTATATCTTTGAATACATTATTTCCAGAAATTAAAGTCGCTGTGACTTGTCGCAATTACATATAAATTGTATTATAAAACGTTACATTAAAATGCGACTTTAATTTCTGGAAATAGTATACATTTCACTTGAAAAAAATTCAAGTATAATTAACTCAGCTCATCAATTATTTTCTTTTCCGCGCTTCTCTTTATTCCTTTCTTCCTTTCTTTTTTTTTTTTTTTTTTTTTTTTTTTTTTTGAAGCTATTCTTTAATACAATGTCTCTCGTGGCAATTTGCGGTTTTCAAAAAATAAATTGCAAGAATTCAAAGCTCAATTGGCGGTTTTTTATTTCTCAACTTGCTCTTTCTTTTAGTTAAAATAATGAGAAGAGAATCTCTGACATTCAAATACAAAATAAGAAATACGATGGATCGTTATTCCTTAACAAGTTTTCAAATCGGTGCATATCATTAATCCTTTAAAGCGAAATCAAAAGGGAAGGAATAACGATCAATCGTATTTCTTATCTTGTATTTGAATGCCAAAGTCAACAGTTACACTGAAGAGAAAAAGGTTGAACTGAGAGAAGGATAAAATACATTATTAACTGACTATCGATGATGGGTATTCAACGTGTAACTTACTTCCTAGCTTATGAAGGATCATTAAATACGTCATGTTTCCAATTTTCATTCTGTCAAAGCAAAAAGAAATAAAAATATGTATCAGTACTCCCAATGGATGCGATGCCTTGGAAATTTTTCCTTTGAAAAAAAAAAAAAAAAAAAAATGTAAAGCTGTCCATCATTTAAATTTATCCAGCCAGTTTGTCAGGACTATTTTTTGTGCTAATTAAAGCTTCGAATTCTTTATTATCTAAATCACTTGCCAGCATTTCCATCTTTTTTATAAATTGAGGTGGACGAGAAGCCAAAGTAACAGGAAGCCACAACAGAAGCTTCACCTTTTGGAGGTGTGTATCAAGTATCCCTAACCCACACAAGCTTAGCATTGATCATGTGGTTGAAGTGACAAATAAATTACGATGCAGCACTTTGTTTCTCTTTTCATCATCATTAGTTCTGATAAAGCTTGAGGAAGCTTTGACAAATACGATGTACTTCAGAGAATACTAAAGCTATATTTATGCATAGTGGACAGTGCATAAGAAGCGTCTGTGATTAGATGCTAACATTGCTTATGTTACTCAAAAGACCGTCAATTATGTCTTTGCTTTCACAAAGAAGTTTGTCATTATTGTCACAAACATATTCACCTACAACTAAATGAATTTCTTCCTACTCAATTTCGAAGCCATAGATATTTTCGCTCTCACCTGTAACGACTCATATTTTTCTTCCAAGAGAAAAAGGTATCTCTGGGATATGCGATCATGACATGTAATTTTTCGTTTTTTCATACATCTTTCTTGTGATTTTTGTGCAAAAGATAACCACATTGATTCATTGTTTTCAATACATATCTCATAATTCTGAAAATACTTGCTTTATATTTATCCTCCTTTTGATATTTGCATTTGAGATTAATATATTCAGTAGCCGAATCAAAACCATTAAAGAGATTCAACGTAACCTAAATGATGACGATCATGTTTTAAATTCTTTGTTCAGAAGGCATGGCTTTATTATCAAAGTAGTCATTGATATATAATCATTGCTTGGAGTCAAAGAACAGGCATTGGAAAGCAAAAGACTAATCTGTCAAACAAAATATCGAAGGCAACCTAGAGCATACTGCCTTATTTTCTCTTGTTACTAGGTTGTTGGGACCTGAAAGAAATCTTTCACAATGTTTGGACATAGATGATAAAGTAAAAAAGCCAATTAGAATATAATTTGTCATGTATAATATTAATCACATAAAAGGAATACATTTTGATGAAATAAAATGCATATATAACGTTGACATTTATTTTAATAATGAAAATGATAATTTTTAGAATAGCGGTTCATTATTTAGGTGATATTGGCGAATTTGATTGCACAAGTGAGCTAAACATGTAAATATCTTTGCTATAAGAGATACATTGAACAGGTAATTCAACGTCATCAATTTGTTGCGTGATTGAACCAAAAGCTTTGATTTTTCCATGACTAGGGAGATGACGACTGACTACCTTCAAATTTTCATTATGGAATGATACTATTTATTGTATGATCCTATTATAATCATTAAGAGCTTCCTGTTATAATTATTACATTTCATAAAGCTTTAATAGTTATTCTATTATGTTATATCACTAACTTTAAATCTCTGCATTGTATTCATGAGATGTCGAATATCTTTTTCGCAGGAGATATTTTCAACTGGAATTGTAATCATTTATGAACGATTAATGACATATAACTTTATAAAAGCTCATAAACTAATTCTGTTAGGGTTCAAGCTGTAAAAAAAAAGTTAAGAGTAAAAGTATTAAATAATAGTATTCTATCAAGTTAAAAGAACCGTTTTAGTCATCCTTTTTTCTTGATTGTTATCCAAGATGTAGGTCATAGAGAGAAGCGAGCTTTATAGTTCTTTTCTGTGAAATAAATAATTAAAAAATAATGATAAAAAAATATAAAAAAAATTACTAAAGGCGACAATCTATGAACTTTAATTTTATTGAATCGATTTTTAACTTACTGGATCCATGGCTTGTTCCCTGATTCTGTGTCGCAGAAGTTCGTATAGTCATCTTTACATTAGTATTGTATAATACCTGTTCTAATAGGTATTTTTTATTGCTAATCAGTTAGCCAGTTACTACTAATGAAACGTTTTGTTTGCTGAAAACTAATTGTCTACATGCTCTTTGTATTTTATTCAACTGGTCTGGATATTCAAATAAGATCAGATAAACTGTCTATGAATAAAACTTCTAAAAAAGTTGTCGGGATTAAAATATTTTCTTATAAAGTTCAGTTGGATGAGGATTGCTTTTTACACTTGTTCTGCTGGACCAGATTGATTACAAAAGGAATAGCAATAAAGGATCGCTTCGGGATCAAGGATAAGAAAAAGGGACAATGGAACACTATGTAAAAAATGGGAAAAATAAAAATTTTAATGCGTAAATTCATTAAAAGAAGCCGGTATAAACCGAATTTAAAAAAAGTTGCATGAGGGTAAAAAGTGTGTAACACAGTGTGTAATTATGTATTACTACGAAAAAGCAAGAGAAAAAAGAAAGAGGAGTGAAATAAATTTCTTTTTCAAAGAAAAAGCTATGAATGTTGAGAGTCGATAAAGAAAGAAAGAGGATAGTTCAAATTCATGAGCCATGCTTTAGTTGAATGCCCGACATGTGAACAATTACATGCAAAACTTGACCTTTTTTTCCCTTTTCTTTCCCTTTTTTTTTTTTCTTCTTATTTATGCTTGTATGAACTTGATTTATCTACCAAAAGAGTTATTAGAATCTATATCCAATCATCTACCAAGAAATTATTTAGCTAACCTATGTTTAACATGTAAACTAGGTTATCAGCTATTTTTACCCATACTTTATAAGCATATTATCCTTAGTCATCGTACACAAATAAAGCAACTCGAACAAGGCTTACTAAATAATTATTACCTAAGACAAGCAGCCAATGAATACACACAGGTGGTGACTTTAAAGTGTCGACAAGGAGGGAATGAACATTATTGGAAGAGTATCTTTGTACACTTACCCAATACTCGACAACTTTATTTTCGAGACTACATGTCGCTCTCTGTCACAAAGATTCATCACATACTTTCTTTTGTACCCAAAGTAAACTTGCTCGATATTCAATATTGCGACTTGATAACAAACACCAGTAGTACAATCGAGATATTCAACAACATAACCGAATTAAACTTATTATGGACTGATTTCTCTTTGGATGCCATCAAACAATTATTTCAGTCCATTCCACAACTTGTCACGGTCAACTTGGGTGCCAACCATAACCGAAAGCCGCTGGAGAATGATTTAGCTCTCCAGGTCATGTCTGAAGTGTGTCCCAACATCGAGCGACTTTCTGTCTCACTTCAACAAGTGAGTGAGAACACTTTATGTCGTCTTTTGACAGTATACGGATATCAACTAGCCCTATTATCGATACGATGTGAAGGAACTCAAGTCATCAAGAGAATATCACAGTGTGCGAAACGCTTACAACATTTAGTCATTCGTCACTCTGGATGTAATAAGAATGATATTACTGATATCCTTAGGGAATGTGAGTCCTTGAGTCATTTTGCAATGGTCAGTTGGCCTATTCAAGAGGTACCATCTGTTGTACTGGGTCGAATGAGGGATCAAGTAGAAGGGATTAGGAAGACGTTTGCTTTAGATAGAAATGATTTAGAAGAAATACGCCGATTATGTTTATACCAAGAACAAGAAATATAATACGCATATTCATTAAACAAAAACTTACATTAACACTAACAACAACAATAAAGATCTTTATTTTTTTTTATGTCCTAAGCATTAACCAACGACTTGTTGACGAATAATTAAAATTTTGGGTGCTTTTAGATGGTTTTAGCTGTCTTGGTTCAACCTTTATGGATTTTTCATACCGTTCCTATAGTAACGGACAATTAGTTTGCAAGTAATCAACAACCCACTTCAATCTTACATCTTCCGTCAAGACCTTGGACTCATTTCGAATAAAACAAAGTACAAAAGGATTTGATTTTATGGGATGCATCGGACGTTCTTGAAATTGTATGACTTCTAATATACTTTCACCTATCAAATGAAACTTTTGCCAGTGTATCTTGCCATCCTCCCTGTGGTCCTTGTTTGCTTCGCTTAACGATAAGAGATCTTGCTGATGAACGCCACTGATTATAATATTAAAAAAAGAAACAAGATAAACTATATGTGATTACTTACAGGTAGGGAATACCGGCTACTTTAGTTCTTTCTTTTATCGCACACCGATAATTATAAAAAGACCTTTTTGTTTGGTTAGTTTGGCAAATATCACTCGGTAAATAAGCTATACCTTTCTGAACTCATTAGGTTTTCCAATTGAGCAAATTGATCAACAAGTGTTTTGTTTTTGGAAGCAACTAGTTGCTTCGTCTCTTTTAATCTTAAGATAGCAGCACTGTTCACTCCTGCCATGACAGCCATTAAAGAATTAAAGTTGTTCAGTTTTTCCAATTCCTTTTCAAAAAATAAGTAAAATAACACTGCATCTTCCTATTACTATTTACCACAGCAACTTTTAAACAATATTCATAAACAAAGGCTCTGTCTTCCATTTTAACTTGATCTACAATCATAGAAGCAATCCAACCAGAAATATAATTAAAATGATGAATGGAAGCAGAGATAGGTGTTTCTTTTGTTTTTTGACTTATCCAAGTATGCTTTAGGAAATCGCGTGGTTGTATTTTAAGAAATAGTTTGGTTTCTAATAAAGTCAACTGCTCTGCCATCACTTTGACTGGAATTGACATCAATACTCTCACAATAGGTCTTTGTCCCCTGATATCACCGAAAGGTGGTGCTGAATATCTCTTGGATCTTTCACTGTCATCTTCATCACCAACATCTTTAACTGGAATATGCGAGGAATGAGATCTACGTAGCAAGATAGGCTGCTTTTCGATAGATAATAGTGATTCGTATCCATTATATTTCTCTGCTTTTATTCCCCAAAGTGCATCCTGATCTTCATCAGGTGGATCTCTGGATGCTAATGACTCGATGGTTTCGTACAAGGAAATGAACATGCAGCAATTCGTTCTTTCAAGGAAAGCGGCAAGTAGTTGACGTGTGGATATGTCATAAAAGTCACACCAATAGCAGTGAAGCCAAGTGGAAATTATACCAAGTGTTCTGATCATAGTTAGTCTATGTAGGCTTATTGAATAAAGTGTACCTCTTTTGACGACGTGTGTGCACTGCTTCTGGTTGCGACATGTCTTGATGCTCAAATTGATAAATGAGCTGATTTAAAAGTTGATTAGGGGCCATGAATTTACGATAGAGCATTAAAAAGATTGGGACGCTGTTTTCATCATTATCCTCATCTTCTTGTTCATTGTTTATTATCTGATGGATAATATCAAGTGGTGATTCTTTATTACAGTTCATTAAGGTCGTACTCTTTCTTCTTTTTCTTTAAAGAGCATAAGTCAAAGTAGAACTGAGTAAAGAAACTTACTTTAATGGATCAGAGTAAGATATGAGCAGTGCAAGTTGATTTTTTAATAATGCACTTGTGGATTCTTCGTTTAATAAAGCATGAGTATTTAAAGTGATTGTGGATATTGATGCATCTTTAAATCCAATAAATAATAACTGAGATAGTGCTTCATCTAATCAACATGTTAATGCTATTAAAAATAAAGTTTATGTGTACCTTTTATAATAGATAAATAATAATCTTGATCTTTTATTAAATCGTAGCATATAAATACTATGGCAGACTCCTATTGTATAATTCGTATGAATTTATATAGAAATGCTTATAAGCTACTTACTTTTAGATTAGCAGAATTGCTCAATTTCATCAAGTATATTTCATTATCAAATACAAATTTATAAATATCTTCTAAAAAGGGAGTTACAAAATTGCATGAATTTATCGAGTTATTTTACTGTCAACGTCAATTGGATCAAGATTTAAATATTCTATTATCATTGATTTATAATATTCTTCCTTATTGTTTGTCATTATGTTTAAGTTGAAATAATAAGGCTACTTGAACATTATTATCTTTTTCTTCAATAGCTTCTCACATACTTTAAGTTCATCCTTTGCTGTCTTTTGCTTCATCATCAAACTCAGTTTACGAGAGAATGGCCACATTTTATAAAAGGAAAAGAAAACTATTTTTTATCCATTCTTTTTATACAATAACTCACACAAAAGGGGAATTCATAATAAATTTTGGCCTTTTGGGCAACTTTCTCCCTTCCTTTTCTATCTTCTCCACCCCTATCCAATTCTCCCTTCCCACCCCCCATCTCTCTTTCTCTTTTTTGTTCTAACTCCGTCACTCATTTTCATTTTCACATTTTATTCTTACTTTCCCTTTTTTTTTCTTTCTCCCCCAAGTTTTATTTTCCCTTGTCATTGACAATTTTTTTTTTAATTCACCCCTTATATGGCTTCGTCCAATTATCATCTGCCCACTATTGCAGCAGTGGCTGGATTTGCTTTAGCTGCTTCCAGTTATGTATTGTCAAATAATAGTTTTGAATCAAAAAAGAGAAGACGTAGAATAAAAAATAAGATTCAAAGAGGTACCCAAATTAGCAACAAATCAGCATGTGGTTTAATTGTGCATGTGTATAGAGCGGGATGGAAAATATATTTATGGATTAACAAACACTGGTAATTTCTGCTTTGTGAATTCAGTATTACAGGTTGAATCATGAGTTAATGTTTCAAATCAAAACAAAAAAAAAACTTATACTTAATTGTATAGGCTTTTGCTACTTTAAGCAGTTTACGTTCATACCTTGTAAGAAGAAAGAAAGAAAGAAAGAAAAAAGCGTAACAACTGTATTCTAGGCCGAACGCGTAGACGAACAAGGTGATGAATCAGCACCCACAGTTCCCCAGAATGAATTCATTTTGAATTCTGTTGCCTGTGCTTTATATGCAACTATTGAATGTAAATAGTATATGAATATGTTTGATTTGGAAAGGATTAACTTATAAAATGTATAGTGTTGAATAGTCCTATTGCAAGATCAAAATCAATTACACCCGTAGACTTTATAAATGCTTTAGAACTTAAATTTGGTGGAGCGATTAACCGTGATCAACAGGTAAATAACAAGCATGTTATTATTTGTATTTACTAACTTCCTATAAAAGGATGCTCATGAATTGTTTCAAATTATATCAAGTGTACTAACTACAGAAGAAGAAATTCAATATAAAGAAAATGCAACTTCTTTATTAGACGCAACTGCAGTAAAAGGCTTTACAATGGGTGAAAATGTAATTAGAAAGAAATGATATGTGTTGTGTACTTATATGTAATTAGGATTATAATAATGATAATTTTGAAACTTCATCTATTTCTTCATTTGGTACTACTGCATCCATGTGGAGCTCATTCTCCGTTTGTACACAAGGTGGTAGTTTAAGACCAAGAAGACGTAGTCCTAGAAATCCATTTACAGGATTAGCAGCTACTAGAGTGAGCTGTGTTAATTGCGGTTATACTGTAAGTCGAATTTATAAACGATGATTCTTTATTCATATTCTACTGTGTAGGCACCCATCCGACATCATACATTTGATAACGTGTCCTTAACTGTACCTCAAACTGTAAACTGTGTTCTTGTAAACAATTTGCATGTGATATTAACTAATACTTTTTTTAATAGAGACATTGTACATTAGAAAATTGTTTGAGTACATATACAAAAGTAGACACATTAAATGACTTTCAGTGTAGAAAATGTACTTTAAACGCCACCCTAGAATCTATGTTACGTGAATTGGCTTTAGTAGAAGGAAAAAATCAAGAACGTGCATCTGTATTAAAAGTTGATATTGGAAGGATAAAGGACGCATTGCAATATAATGTGGAGGCATCTTTGGTAAGTTAGATAGCGTTGTGACTGAATATACTGATCGCTTTTTATAAAGTATGGTATTCCTTTAGTAACACCTACACAAACACCTTGCACAACTAAGCAAACCATGTTTGCCAATCCACCCAAGGCGCTCTGTTTACATCTTTCTCGATCTGTCTATCATCCATCAGGCATGATTCAAAAGAACCACTGTCAAGTTCAATTCTCCGAATATCTTGATTTAGCTCAATTTACAACCAACGGCTATCTCAACACATCTGATCCTGGAGCCTCTCTTAGCTCACCCCCCGCGACACCTATCCTCCCTCAAACACGCACCAGTCGGGCTAGTCTTGTCTACCTTCGTAATATGGCTCATGGTCACCGCTTCAGCCACAGCCAAAAGGATGGACTAAATATCGCCTTGATGACCAATAAGGAAGCCGATCGACCGATCCAAAACGCACTTCCTTCTTATATTGTTCCCGTCAACCGAGCGATTCAATACAGATTATGCGCAGTCATTGTTCACTATGGCAACCATGATTCAGGCCATTTTGTAACCTATCGACGTAAAAAGCTTCCTACAGGTCATGAAGTACGTAGTCCTCTAGGTGACAACACGCCAAGACCAGCCACAAAGTTTTGGAGGTGTAGTGATGATGTGATTGAAGAAGTCGATTTGGATGCTGTGTTACAAAGTGAAGCATACATGCTGTTTTATGAACGCGAAGCATAATAAAAAAAAACTCACTTTTTTATTACTTCTTGATAAGAAAAAAATTCTTTTATTTACACATTTTTCCCTTTCTCTTCCTTTTTCTTTTCACATTCTTTTTTAACGAGCTTCAAATTGAACCACTAATTTACAAAGAAAGTACTATTAATTAATTTGTAATTTCTTCTTTTTTTTTTTCAAATTTTTACTTCTTTTTGTTCTCTTTTTATACATGATTCTATGTCCACAATCTTGACAACGAATAGGTTCTCTAGGTTTTAATTGATTCTCTGCGCCACAATCTAGTAAAAACTTGTATAAATAAAATAATAAATATTAGCATCTTCTTTAGCATACCAGCACATAAGTAAGTCATGGCAGGTGGTTGGCGAATAGCTGTTCCTTGGTATCCATCCATTTTATATATTAATTATTAAAGAAGAGAATGGTATTTTATTTTTTGAAAGAAAGTTTTCATTAAAAAAGAATAATTAAACAGTCACACCACAGATAGATTTTTTTGTGAAGCATATCAGAGACATATTTCTTTTCTTATTGTAAAAAAAAAAAATGAGTCTTCCAAAGCAAGTAGAAACACAAATAGAAGATTTTATTGATAGATTAAAGAGAAGGTAAATTTGCTAATGCAAAGGCTAAGAGGGAGAAAAAGACAATCTAATGTGAACAAAGACAAATTGTCGGTTCTTTTTTTGTAGCCAAAGAGACTGCTATTATTTTAAGACAAGTAGTTTCCATGTCTCGTTGGCGAGATGCCAATGTTCTTATTGGTATTGTTACTGCCGTAGGCATCCGATTAGCTTCAGCCCAACCTAATGGTAAACAAAGTTGATAGGTGTCAATAAGAACGGGATAATACTCAAATACATGTATTTAATAGAGCTTGCGGTTGGAAACATTGTTAAACGAGTACTCAAAGTGATTAGAGAAGTATCACGAGGTGATTTGTCAACAGACGGTAGAGACGACCGAGCTACAGCAACACCAGACGATTCTAGTTTTGATGAAGAGGATATAGAAGATGACGACGAAGAGGAGGAAAAGGAAGAGGAGGAAGAGGAAGAAGAGGAAGAAGAAAAAAGAAAACGTCCGGAACTATCTACACAAACATCAATGTTTAGATTACTAACCGATATGTCAACATTAACTGTGAAAGAGAAAAAGAGAGAAGAAAATGAAAAACGAATCCGAGACACATATCATTTGAAACCTTTAATTATTCAAGAAATTACAGAAGAAATTATTGCTGACCTTGATACTGTTTATAAAGGAATTGCTGATCAAGCATTAGATTTTATTCACGCAAAGTAAGAAAAAAAAAAAATCAAGAAGTTTCACTTTTATTAAAATTTTTTTTATTAGTGAGGTGATCATGACCACAGGACAATCTCGTACAGTTCAAGAATTTTTGATTCGTGCAGCACAAAAACGAAAGTTTCAAGTCATTGTTGCAGAGACAGCGCCAACGTAAGTTAAAAAGGAAAAGATAGAACGAAAAAGAAGGTTTATATGATTTATAAAGCTATCAAGGACATAAAATGGCACTTGCTTTGTCCAAGGCCGGTATCGATACAACAGTCATTGCAGATTCTACTGTATTTGCTGCTATGCCTCGTGTAAATAAGGTTGTTCTTGGTGCACATGCGGGTAAATGACAGTGACGTTATCTTTGTTGTTATTAATGATTTGTACAGTATTAGCCAATGGAGCACTAGTCTCTGTCAGTGGATCACATTTGTTAGCAGCAGCAGCTAAACACCACTCAACGCCTGTACTTGTTTGTACTGCGTTATACAAATTATCGCCATTATTTGCTTATGATGCGGATGCATTCAATGTTACAGTTCCACCACAAAACGTACTGAGTTTCCAAGATGGCGCGATTATAGACAAAGTAACCATCACCAACCCATATTATGATTATGTTGCTCCTGAATATGTTAGTTTGTTTATTCATAATCTGTAAGTTTATTGCCATAGTCATTCTCAGTATATACTTACTCTTTTTTTTTATAGGGGGTCTGCACCACCTACTTATGTCTATAGGTTAATCAATGACAATTACGATCCTGAGGACTCTGCATTAGTGTAAAATAATTTGTAATAAAACAAGCTCAATATGCATTCAAAAACACTTCCCCTTAATTAGAGAAGCGGAAAAAAAAAGTCTACGTCAATTTTTAATAACACTTTCCTATTGAAAAGTGAGGAAAGATCATGTATAATTCAATTTACATAAAAGCATTGTAAATTAAATTTCTTTTCGTTTTTGCACTAGAACGAATGACAAGGAACAGGCAGCAGAATACACTATTCTTTTAGTTTCGGCTTTTCTTTATAAAGCAACGTGTCGCTAGTTCATCTATTCATTTTTGTGCTAAGTCCACTCCTTATCCATATACTAAAGAGAAGATAACTATCTTTCACTCCTTCTCTTTTTTTTACTGCTTTACGATCATTGCTTCCATCCCTTTTTTTGTAAATCGCCTTTAATGAAAATAAATATGTATCCTGTTGCCATAAATATTCCCCTTTTTATCTGCATAAGCTCGGAATTCGTTTTTATAACTAAAAGACCCTTTTTTCCTTTCTTTCTGATTGTTTCCTTTGCATAAATGTCTAATTGACAATCAAAACGAACTTTATGTAAAATATTGCTCATGTTCTCTGTTTGATGGCTATAGTCCATGTGCTTATCGGCTTCTCTATTTTCCCACGTACACGGCGCATTCAACAATCATTTGTATAAACGTGACTCTTTCTACGCCTTACCATTGCCTAGCCATGAGGAGATAGGTTCGATTTATTGCTTGATGAAATAGAAATAAAAAAGGAGCACAAATGACGGTCTAAATTTAGCGCCATTTGATTTTGGTTTTGCAGTATATATCACGATCAAAAGGGGAAAGCATTGATAACTATTTCAAGAAATATATTTTTTGGTAACTCGAAGAGTATTCTCAACTTTACGCAGTGATCACTTGGTAATGTCAATAAGAAACGCTTGAGATTAAAGGAAATGAGAGCTTTTGGATTTATTGATAATATGTCGTGAATTATGTTTTTTGAACATTCATACCAAATATTAGATAGTTATCGCTCTATGCAATATTCTATTGCTTTTTTTAAAATGTAATTTTTCATGATAGTTCATAATTTAGAGTAGAGTATGAGGTGATCACTTGTAAAGTAATTCAAAAGAAAACTTGCCTCAATTACCTGCCCCTGCTGCGGATGTGGGTGCATTACAACTAATGCAATGAGTATAGAGTGCATCTTTTGATCTTTTTAATATCCTTTATACAAAAAAGCTGCTGTGCAATCATTTGTGCTAGCTTTAAAATTATTAAAGTATAAGCAATTATAAGAAAATATGCTATAGCTGTCGTGATTGATTCTCAACAAAGTATTCTATTCATAATAGTTTGAAAATTATAATAATGAAAGTTTTTCTGATATTTTTGAGCTTGATCAGCAACAAATGATGTTGGTTTCTATTTCAGGAGCTAAAAAAAAAGCTACAATCATTTGCAAACCCACAGGGTCATTTAAATGTTGCAGGAAGATGAATTCTCAATGCCCGAACCCGCTGAAATGTGTATAGTTTCTCAAAGTACTGCATTACCCAGTAGTTCCACAACGAGACGTATCTGAGTATTCCTCAAAAAAAATTTTAAGTATATTCGTTTTCGATAGAGTGTTTTGAAGAAAACCTTGCTTCCGCCCTTGGCTTAGCAATAGAGGATTTGATTAGCCGTTTCAAAGGTATCAGCATCTTGCTTATTGCCTTATGAGAGTAATTAGCAGAATAGTGATTTTTTTCTTTGAAACAAGCATCAAAAATAGTCTAGATAGAGGTGCTGAAAGGATGTTTCGGCTTCATTATGAAATCAATAGTAGATGGAATTGACTTTCAAAATAAACATGTTTCTGTAGATGAGGCTGGACTTAATACCCAAATGATGAGGAGTCGGGCTTGATTAACGGTTGGAGAACGAGCTAATAGAAAAGCTCACGACAAAAAGGGAGGTCAAAATAGGCGTTGTTAGTTATATTTCACTCTTTGAATCCATGAAACCTTCAAGAGTGGAGCATTTGCAAAAATGTGATGTTGAAATGTTTAAAAACTCTACAACGAAAGATTAAAAATGAAAACCCAATACGGACGACAATATCCAATCAAAGCCTCCAAAAAAAGAACCACAACTTACCATAATGCTAAATCTATGGACATTCTTCATAAACTTGGTTTTTTTTTATCATCATGGATAATTACATATTTCATCATTCAATGTTTATTGTAGAGTCAATCAGTAAAAGAGGATACAAGCTTTTGCTCATGCTATTACATTCCCTTTTTTGAATCCTATAAAGGGACGTCGGTCTGAAATTAGAACAATAAAAACTTAAAAGAGGTTCTTTGGATATACATTCTAAGCTCATGCATCATATTGCTTAGGCTTATAAACTAGCTTCTGTTGCGGATTGTTGAGACTGGGTTAGGCACTCAGAAACATAATATTATAAATATGATAATAATGAATTAAGTCTGAAATAAAACAATCTGAATGTCACTTGTATTGTATAATTAAATATGTTATGCTTATTTGCTCTTTGCTTCAAGACTTTTGTCGGATAATGAAAGAGAAGCGATGTTGAGATGACCAAATAAAACTTCTATTGAACGAAATCAGTGTAGATCGGATGTATTATTTCACAAATGATCGGTAATGGCTTTGCGATTTCCTTTGGTTTTGGAAAATACAAGGCCTCGAATAATTTCACATATGCCACATTATGTAAGGATATAATAAAGCTGACACAGCTTTCACAATGGAGTATAAATAATAATAGCGTTAATCCCTTGCTATATTTCTAAATAGATAGTATGTATACTATAGTCACTTAATGTTTTCTTGATAAGCACTAACTTCCATCCAATAGAATTTAACATTGTATTTTGTATGACAAACGTTAGCAACGAAGATATCTAAATTTTCCTAACTAGCTTCGATGAAGTTTTCTCGCTGTATTGGAGACTTGTCTGAATTCATAAACATGAAAACAATTAGCCAACTTCTACAAGTTAGCTATCGCTTCTGGGATCACTGTTATACACAGAAACAATGACTAGATTTAAAAAATCAAAATGGTGCAAGAGGCAGATTACAGTATTTTGGGTTCCTTCATTAACGACAAGTACAGCAATACCTTTTGCTTCCCTATCGATTTTACTGATTTGTAAATATATATCTGTTTCTTGTAGAATCTTTTACTTCTTGTTTCTTTACGTTGCATAATCTAAAACAGACTTCCTTTTCAAAAAAAATGACATGCAATAAGGTTATTCATTAGAATGTTTTGTCGATGATAAATTATAATAAACAAAAATGCCCCATTTTTCTTATCAAGTATATATCAATTTTTAGAAAATATGTACATTTATTTTTTCTGTCGTTGTAGCTGGAAGCAGGTACACGCTTTATTAATCACTGAATATAAACAAGCATGTTCATTATTCAGCTAATAGACATAATCTAAGGCCGCCCTTATGACAGTTGAAGAACTACTCAATCATTCTTTATCGCTCAACAACTAAATCCTTTATAAACAATTTAAGACATGTTAATAAAAAGATGGCAAGAGTAAAGTAATCCAGTAGTATTCAATGAACGCTATGGGCTTTTATTATAAACTACACCAAATGATGATATAAGGTTTATATTAAAGGGTCAATATGAATCACAGTAAAAAGATGTACCAAAAAGAGTTTTTATAGTTAAAGTGAAATTTATTAGACAGAAAAAAATTATTTGAAAAAGTACTTTTTTTTTTTAGTTTTCAAAGCTTTTTAGATTTTGATTAACAGGATCAACCACGAAAAGGTAGAAGTACATCTGATCCCAAAAATAAATAAAGTTGTAGTATCTGTGCTACCAAAGCCAACACATAAAACATTCAAAAAACGATTAAAGAGGAAAGGAAAGAAAAAGGAAAGGATCAGAAAGGGTAGAGGATAAAAAAAAGGATGTTTAATCTCTCACTCTTATTTAAAGTTGATCAGGCTTCAAATAAGAGTGATTGGTCCAATCGAGTTGCCACGACAAAACATGACAATCCAATTTGCAAAGCTGCTCCAAGGCACCCTGCAGATGACCATCTACCAACCAAAGCCACCAGTTCATGAATGCGTTACTAACAAGGCACGATCACCCTTCAAATCTAGATTTCATCTTGCGAGCTCTACAGGTCTAATTACCAGAAGTTTCATCACCAGAGCGAACATAAAGCTGTTGAAGCATACCAAAGAACCATGAAAAGATATTAAAGAATGGGTAAATATAAAGATTAAACATAAAAGAATAAAGAATAAAAAAAAAATAAAGCAAAAAAGGACCCTTTTTATCCCTTTTTTTTATTGTTGGGCTGAAAAAAGGGCCCAAAGAGGGACAAGGTTTGAACCAGTAGATTCCAATAGATAATATTTAATTACTTACTATTTACTTTTCATGCAACTCTAAAGTCATCCTATAGGAATAAGCAGTAAAATAAGGCTACTTTTTGCTTTTAAAATGAAAACCATAATTAAACTTGTATAGGATCAGGAACTGTCTTTATTCTATTGTGTGCAGAAAATAGGATAGTTTGCGCTTTTTTTAAAAAAAAATCTTATCGACACTTTGTCCCACATAGTATTTCGCTTCCACTAAACATTCCTTTATCATAGGCTCATCTTCGTACGCAATGTCGATTTTTTGCTTCTTTCTTAGTTCTTCTTCAACAATCAATTGTACAAGTATCTTTTTAATAAGCCCATTTTCAATTTTACGTTGGCCTCAAGGAATTTTGATAGTGATACTGTAAATTAATGTTCTTTTGTCGATCAGGTAGAACAAGAACATAGAAGGAAGTTCATTCACTTTTTATTTACCTTTCATATTGAGAGAAGAGATATTTTGTATGCAAAGAGCCGCTGATATTCACAGAGCCGACATTCTTGATTAACCACTTCATGCTCAAGTAGTAACATCCTCTTTTTCAGCTCCTCTCTACAGACAACTGTTTCAAATAAGCTTTTAGCTGTTTTCATGTTATTACGGATTGTTTTTCATTTCTTTAATGTCTGCTGGTTTACATGTCTTATACTTCTTTTTATTTAACAATAATGAAGTAGACATAAAGATCATTCTGATTCTTGTGAATGCTATCGTCTTGGTTGAGGTATTAAAGAGTTTTCTTTGATCATATTTTTACACTGTGACTGATGATGATAGATAAATTCAATGAATATACATGAACTTAAAAAGAAAATATTTGATATCCACTCCATTAAAATGATTAAACCTAGGAATTTGAAACTTCTTGGTTATACTTAAAGAAAAAATGGTTAAAACACATAAGCCCTAATTAAAAATAAAATGTTAAATAATATACAAATGAATCAGAGATAGTTTATCATTTGCGATACACTCAAATTTATACATTGTCTTTTCAAAGCCATCAATTTATTATCTAATTTCTCTAAGGACTTTGCATTCGCATAAGGATATTCAATTGTCTCTTCAAGAACATGTAGAAATCGAATATGTGAACTTGGTCTCTTATACTCTTGCTTAAATAATACATTATAATATCTCAAATCAATCATGTTGGATGCATCAGGTATAGGGATATAATTTTCATTTTTAACACCCGTCATAACAACCTCTTAATGAGCAGATAAGCAACTTGTAGAGCATGCTGCATACATAATAAGTATATTTCATATTATAAAATAGTGTGCTGCTTAAACATAATGACTGTATCTCTTCTTCCTCTTTTTTTTTTAACAGCTGTTTCTACTTCTGATTCAAGCATTGGCGTACTACCTATATAAGGGAATTATGACTCCAAGAAAATAGAAAGCAAATGCCTCACTGAAGTGTCTTTTCACACGGAATCGACTAATCATGAGCTCAATTATAGAACAAAGGCGCTTTTTTCTTCTTTAGATAAAACAAAAGAAGTACTTGTATCCAATAAGAGTTATCTTTTTAATAGCGAAATGTAAAGAAAACTATTTACTTGTATTTTTCCACCTTCACAATTTAAAAATTTGTAACATACAGCCTTTTGTATTTATATTATAAATTATCCTTGATCGTTAGGATAAAAACATCCCAGAGATGATTGACCAGTCAATATTCAACAAAAACCAATATTATATGCAATAATCCAGCAATGTAACGTAAGATTTTAGCGTTAACAAAGAAAGAATCTTTCTTTAAAAAAGTGAATTTGTCAGCAAGAAAGCACTAGTAAAAGTAAAGGATTAAGCAAATAAAACCAAAAATTCTTTTAGTCTTCAAGCTGCAGTAGGTACCCATGATTTTAAATGTAACTTGTTATGCCCTTTTCTGTAATTTAAAGCTAATTTGTGCTTGTTTATTTGTTAGATGATGTACAAGATGTGAAAGGCATGGTTGTACAAAGCGGTTTAAGAGCATTTGGAGAGGATTACCACCTGCTTTATAAAGATATTTATCTTTCTCAGTTACTTATTGGATGAACATGAAGAATGTAAGAATGCTTTATAATGGTCATATAAATAAATGAAATTGAGGCTAGCTTTTTAGCAGGTGCTACCTCTGGCATGGTAAATTATTTGCTTTAATAAATATATGATGGTTTCAATCATGATTTTTTGCCTGATAGCTTGCTGCAGCTGTAACAACACCATTTGATTTAGTTAAAACAAGAAGGAAAGTCAATGCAGATAAATGGAAAAGAAATTTTAAAATAGATAAATCTGCTTTAAATATTCAGGTTCCAGCTATTCCTTCAACAAGTTTATAAAAAAAAAAAGGTATTCAAGACTTATTTAAAGGGCTGACACCAAGAGTTGTTAAGGTAGTACTTTCTTGTACGATCATGATTAGTACTTGTAAAATAAGTAAGATATAGCTTTTATCCCACATAAGCAGTCTTTTATGAATATTTATTTTAGTTATGTTATTACACTAATTTTTTATTTATGAAATAAAAATTATACACAATATGTATGCAGGCTGATATCTATATGTTTTCATTGACGGATTTGTTGTAGAGTACTTTCTAATTCTTGGATCCTTTGTTTATATTGGTATATATCACTTTGTAGTTTCCTTATTTGCTCTACACTCTTGCGTAGTATTGTGCCTTTGCTCATTTTACTGTCGTTGAATAAACAAGGTAAGAGCGTCCTAATCTCTTGTATTCTTTCATTAATGTTATTTCTTCGTCTTCGTTCAACTATTTCAAAATGTACAAGTGGAAAATTATATATTTGTTCTACAAAGAACCATAATATTTGTATTACCTGCATTGTGAGATTCTTTTCTGATGCGCCTCTTTTCCATGATTCTTTGTATACTAAAGTAAAGAAAAAGATTTTATGTTTTAATATAAACGAATAAAAAAGAAAAAACTAAATGCTTTTACTTTGTTTGATTTATATAATCTTCCTCAAAACTATTATTATTCACTGTCTCATCTTTTTGATTCAATAAATCATTTTGGAAAGATGAATAGCTTGATGACGTAGATGCTCTTGAGTGAAAACTATCAAGGTCTATAAAGTGATAGTGTACAAGTTCTGCTTGAAATGAACGATGTAATAATGACGGAGAAGCATTTTTTGCTTGGTGTTGTTGCTGTTTATCATATACATAACCGCCTTGATAAACTGAGGATTGAGGCTCGTTTGATAAATAGTTCAGGTCAGGTAAATGAAGCGAATCTTGCTGCTGTTGAGTATGCATATCAACTACAGGATCATTTACCGTACCTTTATATCCCATAGGTAATGGAGAACAGTCAACAAGTGGTACCCTATGAGTTAATGTTGAATAGTTCATTTAAAAAGAAAGTAGAAGAGAAGGAAAGAAAAGAAAAGAAAACCTGTGGAACAAAAAAAAAACGTGTGCGCGCGGGCCACATCTTTTACAGCTCAGGAAAAGTAGTATCTTTAAATGGGAAGAAGTATATAAAATGAAAGGAAGGGAAGATAGAGAACACGGGATTAAAAATGAACAAAATGAGCTACATGGATAATTAGTTGTCTTGAAACTTATAGATACTTGGCGGAAAAAAATGAAAAATAGGCAAACTATGTTTGAAAACCGTTTTCTACTATATGAAAATGTCTGCTTTCAACAATAGTGTGGATAGTTGAACAACATTATAAATCAAAAAGAGCTGCAACTTTTTTTTTGTTCAATGAGTATAAGTGCATCTTGAACGTCTGGGATGCAGTGGCTATACTATGCTAAATATATCTACTCCTGACTTTTGTATTGTCTAGAAGTACAAATGGATTCTACGGTATGAGTCTTAGCATCCAGGTTTGTGTCCTTTATCTCAAGCTCTATACATACATATATATATATGAAAGCTACAAGCTTTAGAAGCCTAGATAATAGACAAGAAAAGAAGAGTGTCACTAGATCCGACAAGCCTAATGTATATTTTTAATAAAACAAGAAAGTTTGAAAACTCTTTACATATTTATAGTCACAGTTTCATTGGTTGAAATAGGATAACCATTGTATGCGTTGTGTGGATATTCTTCCTTTATACATGTACTTGATCAAAAATACCAAAGAGATAAGCGAATCTTTTCAAGAGTTAAAATGCTTATGTTTAATAGTATTTGGGATCCAATCGCCTTCTTTTCTTCAAATTATCAAACTTGAATCTAATCAGCATTAGTCTTTTTTCTTTATTAATAGAAACTGTGTTCTAATTTTATTGCTTGATTTCTCATATTTGAAATAACAAATAAAAAAGTCGCTTACATTTTTTAGATTGACTAGTCCTTGTATTTTTGCTATCCAATTTTTATCTACTCTAAGCTCTTTTTTTTTAGACTTGGATAAAGTTTATAACAAGGTGGCTTTGCATAAATTAGCTATAAATCTAACGGAACTAGTATTTACAGTAAAAAGAAATCAAATGATTTAGGAAGTAGACTTTAATTAATGTCTCCTTCCCCTTTATCGGAAGCATGAATTCAACTAGGAGGTAAAACCTAGAAATTGGATTATTTTCAGTAGTCAAAAAAAAAAAGTGGCATTCCTTGTTTAAAAAGCTTCTTTATGCATAAAACCATCCCTATTCTCCTTTTTTTGTTGAGAGCTAAAGCCAAGTTTAAGTAAACTTGTTATTTGCCAAATTAAAGAGCAAAAAAAAAAAAAAAAAAAAAAAAAAAAAAAAGCATGAAATACTTGAAATAATACTTTACAAAAATGAACCTCAAAGCTCTGTGTAAGTTTGTTTATTACGTAGTTATTTGCTTCATGTACGTTGTCCTTCAAGCTTTGTAATAGGTTTTTAATATATCTTAGCTCCTTGTTTGTATTATTAAACTATGTAAGCTTTTCTTGTGCTACAAAGAAGATAGAAACACTTTGCTAAATAACACGATGAGATTGATTTAATCGTAAATTATTTTTTTTATTGTGTACAAATTAAATAGAGAAAAGAAAAGTATAACTTGATTTTAATCTTCATTATCGCTCATCACAATTGTTTCAGAATCAGAATCGCCTTCATGATATAACGTAACTAGATTGCAATGATTAGATTATCAATATGAATGTAATAAGATAAAAAAAGTACCCGAATTAAATTTAGCAAAGGGATCTTGTACTGATAAGCATACATAATTTGCTTCATCTATGCTTGTTTCTGAAAAATCGCTGTCCTTATGTGTAAGTATGTCCAGATTACTTCCAGGAACAATGGGTGGAGTCATGTGACGTAGCAAGGCAAATTTGATAGACTTGAAGAATGGATGCGACTTCACCTCAGAAGCACCTGCCTTAGAACCCAACCGTTTTGCTTCTCGCTTGATAAGTAGTTGTCGAATAAGTGATTTACATTGATTTGAAACCGCCTGCGGCTCTTTCTGAAGTTTCGAAGGTGGGAAACTGATCTCTGTTTTAATAATATTAAAAAAAGTTTCATTTCTATTGTACCCCTTGAAGGGTGTTGTTCCATACTACAATGAAAATTTAGCGGAATGCTTACAAATACACTTATCCAGATACTTGCCAACATTTCATAGATTAGAATCCCAAGTGTCCACCAATCCACATTACTTGTGTGTCCTCTCCCTTGGATTACTTCCGGAGCAATGTATTCTAATTAAATGGTTTAATTAAAATGAAGATTCAAGGAGAAGAAAGAAGGAAAACCCTGTCTTTTGTACTACCTTCTGTGCCGACAAAGCTGTTTGTTCTTAATTGAGCGATACAGGAACGTGTATCAACTAGAGGTGGCTAGCATAATAAAAATAAGCTTTTATATAGAAATGTTATGCGCTTAATTACAGTATTAGGAGAGTTAAAAATACCAGGAGGACCTGGTGGCAAAGACTGCTTGCTGAGATCAAAATCACTAAGCATCAAATGCCCACTTTCATGTAACAATATGTCTAAAATAAGTAAGTAAATAAACATACTTTATGAATAGCAGTAATCATTGTTATTTGCTTACTTTCTGGCTTTAGATCCCTGTAAATAAATCCTTGAAGATGTAAATACTCTAATGCTGCTATCACTTCTGCTGCGTAAAACTTGGCGCCTTCTTCACTCAAGCATTTGCCAGGTCTTGACTGTAATGCCCTAAAGAATTCGCCTCCTAAACAGTATTCCATTACGAAGTAGACATGTTCTTGACTTTGAAATGAATGATAAAGTGACACAATAAAGGGATGATTGGCACTCGAAAGAATTTCCTGCTCTGCTAGTACACGCTTTACTTTATTTCGACGCAACATTTCTTTTTTTGAAAGCACTGATAAAACGAAAAAAAGTTAAACGTTTTCTTTCTATCCTTTTTTTTTATCAAACAAACCTTTCATTGCCAATAACCTCTCTGTGCCTTTTTGTCTCACAAGATAAACTTTACCAACGTCGCCCTTACCAAGTAATCTTATCTTAGAAAAACTATACAATTAGAATGAGTAATAAAATCATAATGATTTGCTTTAGTATGCTAACCTGCTAGGTCCCACCTGAACTTGTTTTACCTTTACACTATTAGCAGCATAAGATCTTCGGTTTATCTTTTTCGATACGCATTCCGACACGGGAGGCACCATCGTCGTTGCCAGGGAAGTAGTGCTTGATGAGTAACTCTTTTTTCGATCATGTGCAGTAAACCAACTGTTGCTCTTTAATCCCTTTTGATGCTGTAAATTTCCAAAATCGTTGGGTAAACCAAAAGACAATATCTCTTCATGTTCTTTAATTGGTTTATGATTAAATATGGACCGAATGCGGGAAAAATGAGGTGTTCCGTACGTGGAAGGAGACCGAATAGAGGCCATATTAAAAAGAATTGTCAAGAAAAAAATGAAAGAAAAAAAAATAAATAAAAAAAGAGGAGAATATATAAAGACATTGTGTGATTTGTTTACTCCTTTTTTTTGGTATTGTAACTTTTAATAAGGAGAAAAGAATATAAAAGATTTCCTTTTGTATATAAAAAATATTATTACAGGCTTTTTATCAAATATAAAAAGAAGGGAAGTGCAAAGCATAACTTCAAAAAAGAAAAAAAATTAAAGATAAACTATGATACACACAAAAAAAAGAATCAAGATCCAAACCAAGTTTCCCAGCTATTTTGATTGGTTTCCGCAGGATCTTCATTATTGAGTAGATCAGCAACCTTTGTTACTGCAGAGGACATTGGCTCGGGCTCTTTTTGTTGTTGTTGAGATGGTACTCGCGCTGTCTCTGAATAAGCAGCGTGTGCCACTCTATTTTCTGGTGGGAAATAGCCCATCGATGGTCCCATTGGATATGCATGGGACGATGTAGAAGGTTGGGATATTGGCGTGGATGCTGCTGAATGAATAGGTGACGAGTAAGGATAGTTTTGCAATGTTTGGAAATGATGAGCGTTGTTATGTTTTTCAAAAGAAGGTGAAACTATTGTACTACTGCCTCGCTGGCGCGAGTGAAATCGGTCAACGATTTCTTTAAGTTGCATCTTATCCTCATTGTTGGCATAAAAATTACGAACTTGTATCACTGTCTTTGATTTCATCGCATTCGCCAACTTTTCCCAATCTCTACCATACATTTCCAAGTATTTCAAGAAATCATTTCGCTCAGACACAGACCAGTAAGATGAATATGAGGAGCGTTTATCTGTCAGGGACGCTGTACGACCTAGTTTACGATTACCGGATTTCGTCACGTAATCTCCATCTGTCCAGTCGTCGTCTACCATATTATTTTCTGTTCTACCTGACGTCGTTCGTACTCGACGTCTTCTTTGTGCACCCACAATACCACCTCCAGGAGGTAACTGTGGCGGCGGCGTGCTTGTCCCTAATGCTATGTCCTCATACGAACTTGGTGTCCTAGAACGTGCCACATCTTCTCTATTAGCCCCCATTTGAAACATGCCAACTAATGCTGCTGCCGCGTCTTCTTCCTCTGCTTTTAAATCTGTTCGGCCGCTAAACGAATTTGTTGTGTCGTCACGAACATTATTGTTTTCTTCGTTAAATACGTTGGGTCCGTTTTTACGCTTAAAGTTGTGATAAAAGTTGCGGACCTGTTCTTCTGTTTTGGAAGGTAAAAGTGAAGAAACTCGTGAAAAGTTTCGGCCGTATTGTTTAAAAGCTTCTATTACTGTTTCTTTTTCTCGATCTGTCCATTTAGTGGAGCCTCCTGAATAAACTTTCTCATCTTCCTCCTCTCCAGATCCTTCCATAGTACGTCTGTTCACGTCGTTTGGATAGATCAAATCAGCTAGTTGCATAGATTCACGTGGTGAACGGCCTTTACGACGTTGCTGTTGCTGATACTGTTGTTGTTGTTGCTGTTGTGGACGTCGTTTGGTTTCTTGCAGCATCATTTCTGGATCATCTGAAGCACTACTTGTTGGACGCTTGGATTTTTTTCGTTCAGCTGCTGTACCCCAATAAGTATTTGCTTGCTCTAACTCACGGAGTTCTCGACTTTTACGTTCAGCATCTTTCTCTTTAGCCTTTCTGGAATTTTGAGCCTCACCAATATCAGCCATTAATGCCGAACCTTTGCTCTTGGCCTTTCTTGTTGTTGATCCAGACTCGCCTGTCACGGCACGAATGGCAGCAGCAATTCTATCTCGATGTTTATTCGCCTTGCCTCTTCTTCCTTTTTTCATCAGAGCTTTAAAATCAATCTTCTTCTTTTTACGATAATAAAACAAGACACACTGAGGTGCTGTTTTAGTACCAATGGCTCTTGAAATCCGTTCAAACTGTTTTGGGTACATCATGTAGCTTTCCATAAATGTTGTTACTTCTTGCTGATTCCAGATATCGCCTGTATCGGGTCCAGTATGATAATAGCTCAATGGATCCTCTACTAACCCGCTGCGGTCATCGAATGTACGCATGCGTTTACGAACATCTAATATCATGGGTGGGATAGTAGCTGTTGTCTTTTTAGCACGTGATTCAGGGTTTCTCATCTCTGCTGTCTCTAAAGATTGAATAATCTCTAATAATTCAGCCTCTGAACGAGCAGCATCTGAAGTATACAGTCCATTATTTGCATATGGAGTGGATGCCCCATCATTTTTGAAACGAAGTGCATCAGGAGCGCCTGCAACAAATATAACATTGTCGATATATTCCTCAGACTGGGGTTCATCCCGTCTTCTATTTGATCCACGATGATATTTATCGGATCCTTTTTGTTCATGATTCCTAATACGATCCAAAGCAAGATTCTTTTCTTTCCACTGGCCATAAAGCAGTTTGAATTCATTCTTCAAGTATCGTTCCTTCTTCTTTAATGCAATGTCTTGTATATGCAGAGCATTTGAAATCTTTACGCGCAACTTTTCAAATTCATTTATATTATTTTGATAGCAAGTATATTCTTCTATGCTGTTGTATAAAGGTTTGGACCATTTTTCTTCTTCTGACCAGTCATCCATGTTTTCTTCCTTGTTTTGCCATCCACCAATCATTTTTGAATTTTCTTTTGCCACTTTTCGGTTATCTTGAAGAATTTGCTCACATAAGCGTTCATCAGACTCATCAGTCCCTCTGAGTTGATTAATCAATAACTGAGGTCGTTTTCGCATTACAGGTGAATCTGTCAATTCCATGGGATTGGTCGTATTTGCAGTATCCTCATCCATAGCTTGAAGTGCCTGTTTTCGAGCTTCCTCATGCTGAGCTTTTCGAACAGCTTCATACTCCTCGTCCTCATCGTCTGCCATCTCAGGCTCCTCATTCATTTTATTCTCTTCTTCTTCACGTTTCGTAGCAGCTTCAAGCATCTCCTCATATCGACTAATTTCGTTTTCAATATGATCAATGCGTTCAACAATCTGCTCTTGTGTCATCTCCAAACGAGCAGGTGAAAGAGGTCGTTCTTGTTCTTCCTCTTTTACAACTACTTTATCTGGTGTATCTTGTTTTATTGAACTTTCAGGGAAAATTTCAGTTCGTTGTAATTGCTGCTGTTGTTCTTCTAGCTTAACTGGTTCCTTCTTTGGCATTATCTCAGCCGCTTGAGCTGGTTCTGATTTTATTTCTGTCATGATCTGCTCAGGCGTTGTTGTTTTCATCTCTGTATCTTTCAGGATAAGCATTATTAGATAAAATCAATTTCTTTTAACGATAAAAAAATACCTTGGGTTTTTACTTCCTCTGGCATTAAAATTTTTTGTTCTTTTTTTATGCTTTGTTGCGGCGCTGATTGTGGTATAGGTTGTATCGATGGCTGTTGCTGCAATTCTGTATTTGGCTGCGTTTGAGTCAGCGCCTGCGCTTGCATCTGCAGCTGGGGTTGTTGCTGGGGTGGTGCTTGTTGCTGTTTTTGTAATTGCGTCTGTGTCTGTGGCTGTTGCGGTTGTGATTGTGGCTGTTGCTGCTGCTGTTGTGGTTGCTGCTGTTGTGGTTGCTGCTGCTGTTGTGGTTGCTGCTGCTGTTGTGGTTGCTGCTGCTGTTGTGGTTGTGACTGTTGCTGTATTAATGATTGTTGAGGTTTTACAGGGTCATTCATTCGGCTATTAAAGTTATTGTATGGTTTTTCTCTATCACGCTCACGATCCATCATTCTCCTATCATCTGGTTGCGGTCTCCAACTAGGTCTTCCGGCTACACCTCTTGCACTGCTGCTGCTATTTGGACGATAGCGATCATAATCTGAAGGTGGAGGCCTTCTGTAATAATCTCTATCATCTAATCTATCACGTTCATAATAGGGAATGCCAGGTGAGGGAGGCAAGTCTCTATCACTTCTGTATGGCTCACCACTAAATGGGGGAGGGCCATAAGCTGGAGCATCATATCGCATATAACTAGTAAAAGCATTAGTTTTTTTTTTTCGTTTTCAAAGTATATAAGTTTTTATTTACCGTCTATCGTAATCACGACGGCGTTCTTCGTCTCTGTATCTTCGTTCACGCCAATCGACATATCTACCATAAGGCTCTGAGGAAGTGGAAGGTATTGGCTTATCATCTTTTATATCTTTTAGGGTGCTGCTACTGCTGGAGGATATTTTATCTTTAGGTTCTAATGGAATTATGAATGAGTAATCTTTAATTCAAAAAAGGCTTTTATCTTCTTACCATCTCTTCGAAGTGAACCTGGTGCCATTTTTGAATAAGAATGTGGAGGAGGAGGATAGTGTAGGTCATCACGATAATAAGGTGCATATCTATCATTTCTTTTTAATTGGACATGTAAAATTGTTGTTGTTGTTGTTCGTTACCTTTCTCTTCGAGGAGGTAAATATCTATCATCTCTCATCATTCTTTCACGATCACGTTCTCTGTCTCGCAAGTCTCTATAATCGTCCAAAGCAGCTGACATACTTCGACCTGATCTGTAATTATAATCATAGCGATATCTTGAAGAAGAATACCTTCCATCACTATAAGGTGGTGGTGAGCGTGATCGAGAGGGTGAGCGTGAGTGTGTACCATGAGAAGATGTTGAGCCTGCGACGCTCATTTTTTTATATTTGGTTTATATAAACGTGAAAATATAAAAAGAGAAAGAAAAAAAAAAAAAAAAAAAAAAAAAAACTAAAAAAAAAAAAAAGAAAAAGGCTGACGTCAATGTTTCGCAAAGGAAATTGAGCCAATAATGTGAATAAGTTAATATTTTTTTTTTCTTGTAAAATGTTTGCTCGATTAAACTGTAATCACAATAGCCATCTTAGTAGAATTCATTCATTCTGGAGCCCCAGCAAATTCTAAGCTGTTCTCAAATCAAATAAAATGTAACAATACAAAGGGTGCTTTATTAAACATCTACTGCGTAATGGAGACCCCTCGCCTTAAGATGACTTTTTTACGTTGAGCAAGAAATAGATGAAGATAAAGAACTTGGGAATTCTATATTCTTGTAAAAAAGTTATCATTTAAAAAGGAAAGCCTATTACTTTACTGAAATCTTCTTGCGTAAAGCTAGAATTTTGTAAATATATACACATATATGGATATGTATGTATCAACAAAAGCTTCCTTTCAATATTACTCTTGCTGAAACAGGATTTAATGTTAAATATTGAGTCAAGAAAAGTATGAATCAGGATTCAATCAGTACATTAATGCTATTAATTTAAATCGTCCTGAAGCTTAACACAAATTTCAGTCGAACTCAATTTGCATCAACAGACAATTTCATGGTTTGTGTTGCATTGTTAGCACTTTACAAGCAGCGAAAGTATTAAAAGTCTATTACCGCTATATCTAGTATTGCTAATGTATTTATTATACTGGCAATAGATTCAATCTGGATTTCTATAAAGTTCTTTTATTCATCTGCTTCTTCACAAGCTGTTCAAACAAGTGCAAGTATTGCAAAGCGTTTTTAAAACTAATCTTAATCCCAATTTTATATATAATTATAGCCTTCGACCATAGTTAGTAAGCTCTGATGCTATTAGAACTGTCCGAATTTAATAATGGATACCTTAATTGCAAGACTAATGCGTATGTGGGTATTTTTATCTCAAAACCTACAAACGATCTTCAGAAATCAAAGCATTCTTTTGAAGAAGTGAATTTTAGTTGAAGTCGTACAAAATTGTTCTTTATAGCAAGCTGAAGCTGAAATGCAGCAATCATTTGATAAAGATGATTGGCATGTTGAGTTTTTTTAAAAAAAATTCCACAATATATAGGCTTACACAACACGATTGCTATGTTATTATCTTTAGGCTCCTAGTTCATCTTTTACTCGCTGCGTTGCCAAAAGAAATGTACTATCTAGCCGAGAAAGGGATATTTTAATATGATCATGCGGTTGAGCGTTTTGGGCAGAAATACCATTTGTACAAGCCAGTTTGTTCAGGATCAAGTCATAATGAGTTTTATTCATTATCACCTCAGTGACACTTGAAAGACTTTCATCTTCTATTCTCTCCTATGCAATTCTTAAATCTTTTTCGTTTCAGAAAAAAAAAAAAAAACGAAACCACGACAATAGGCAATGTGGTTTTTAATAAACTAATTATTTTTTATACCTTTTGATTGTTCAGTTTCTTTCTGTGTGACCTTTTATGCTCAAATGATGCTTAAATGAACAGAAAACACTAAATGGAATAAGGGAATGAGAGTAAGTAAATGATGAATCTTTAAATAATAAATAATTTCTTTGTTGAATTCGTCGGTGATTTGATATACTAAATCATTATTGATTGGCTGAAGAATATTTATGTGTCTTTTCATTTTAAGGCTGCCTTTCTCGCCCCCCTCCTTTTTTTTTCTCTCTCTCTCTCTTTCTCCTTTATACATACAAAATAATGGGTCTTTTAGATGAAGTAAGATCTCGTAATTTTTCTTTATATGCGCAATGGTTAGGCGTTGTATCTATAATATGTAAGCAGTATATATATGAAATAATATGAGAAATTCACACATGACGATAGTGTTGATTGCACTTGGCGTGGTATGTTTATTCAGTAATATTCCATTTGCAATCATTGGGTGGATTTTGGCTTTTATTTTGTTTTTTGTTGAAGTGCCCTTTTGTACACGATTTTGTCCTACAAGTCCAAGATTGTAAGATATAAAAGATGATACAAGAAGTATATAATAATAATTGATTATTTTTAGTGATGCATTCATTGCTCGTTTTGAAAACTCTTATTATCGTGGTGCTTTATATATTGTGTAAGTGTGCTATAGTTATGGATCTCACACTCATTCACATGTACGCACAAATAGATTCTCTGTGATCATGTTCTTATCAAATATTGTTCAAACCACACTTTTAAACATTCCAGCAGTGACTTTATTACTTACCTTTATTTCTTATGGTAACAATAATAAAATGTATATTCATAAGGGTGTCATATTAATAATAATAATTCAAGTTATTGCTGCATTGAAAAACCAGCCTCACGCAAGTACCAAAATATTAGGTGGAACAGGTGTAGACAATGTTGTTTAAATAAATTTATTGTTATTTTACAATTCATCAAATTGACGAGCTAATTCATCTAATTCATTCTTGGCACCATTATACTTTTCTTGTAATTCCTCATATAACTGTTCCTTCTCAGCTAATTCTTGTTCAAGACGTTGAACTTTACGTTCGGCTTCTTCAGCTCTTAAATCAGCATCATTGGAGCTTCAATAAAAAAAGAAAAAGAAAAAAAAAAGCAGGTCAGCTCACACGACTCTTTACTTACATTTATAAACTTACTTTGATGAAGTAGTTTGTAATTGAGATTCAGCCTTGTCTAATTGTTCTTCCAAGTTCTTTGTACGGATTTGAAGAGAAAGGATTTCGTGGTCCTTGGCAGTGTGTTCTTGTTCAAGTTGCTTAATCTTGGCTTCATATTCTTCACAGAGAGCATTAGCTTGTTCAGCTTGAGAACGAAGAAGGGTGAGTTTCTATCAACCCTTTAAATAAGCAGTCCCTTCCATTTTATCTTTATACTTTACCTCTTTAACTTTCTCCATTGCTTATGTATAGACTTTTTTTTTTTCAAGAACAGGAAAAAGAAAAAAGAAAATAAAAAATAGGCTGCCTGTTCTTTTTATAGAGTTTCCAGCAATAGATATAGTGTAACCTCTCATAAACTGACGAAAGCATTTTTTTTCTCTCATTTTTTCAAATTGAAATTCCGGTCAACTTTATAACCCAGCTCAATTGTCCCTTTCTTATATTTATTGTAGTACGCTTATTTTCACCTATGCTCTTTGTTTCTATATATAAAAAATGAAATGTAGTATGTTTATTAAAGCAAAAATATGTCTGTGAAAGTAAAAGTTTCTTTTTGAAACACTTGTTATGCTATAAATGACGTATACTGAAAAGAATAATCTTTATTATAATATACATTTATAGAGTAATAAGTGAAACGCGTTGAAGACATACGCTCGTCTAATTTATATATGTGTGTTAATCACTTCTATTTGCTTGCTTATCCGACGCAATCCCTTTAGATAAATTGGCAACTCTTTCTTGATATTAAAGAAGCAGCAACTTGATATGGCGAATCAAAAGATCTTTTTTAATGTCTCTTTTGAATAATCCTTTCTCAGCAAGAGATTTGTTTCATTCTTCATAAGATCACATGAGTTTAAAGAATCAAACTGATGAACCTTATCTTTCTTGGTATACTCAACAGTTTTGATATCAACGTGTAAAAGAAGATGCTTATTTTCTTTACAAGATATTTTGAATCCACTGCATTCGTAATTTATCTCACATCCCTTATCGGTGTGGAAATAGACTATTTACCTAAATAACTTGAAACGTTCACACCTTTCGAAAACGATGGCATGAGTAATACTCATCCTCTTTTCTTTTTCTATTGAGGTAGAGGGATTTCATAGTACTTTTTACGTTTTATACAACATATTTGATGTTGATCTTTATCATAAAACATTAAAACCAAGCAGATAAACACATCCTCTTTAAATACCATTCAGTCATCCAGCTTTAAATTAGATGTTTCTTTCACAGCCTTTTTAAGCCCTTATTGACCATCCATATTCTTACTGCAAGCATTTATAAACTAAATACAAAAGCTTCTTATATGCTTATCTTGTATGCTTTAGCATGTTAACATCAACTACATCAACACATAAACAGCGATAAAAATAAAGAGCTACGGCTTGACATGACATATGCAATACAACTCATTTTGAAACCAATAAAAGCTTCCCATAAGCAAAAAGACGCAACCTGATCTTCAAATAAATTGAAAACTACCAAGGGAAATAGGATGCATATGAATTCATTTCAGATGAACTTTTCATTTTTCATTTGGCACTCTTATTTAAATGTCTAGATCAACCAAGATGAAAATGATCTTTATGTATAATATATCTAAAAGAAGTGCAAGTTAAGGTACAAGATAACAAAGATTTCCATGCTTTGAGATCATGTAAGTCTCAATTTGTTAATTCCATGTAAACTGTTATAATCACAATATGACTTTATAAAGATATGAGTGAGATACTATAGACTACTGATGACCTTGTTTGCAAAAGAATCAGACAGGATATGATTGGGGTTCAATATGAAACCTTTCGAGTATTTTTTTTTTTTTTTTTTTTTTATGTACATAAACTTTTAAAAGGAAAGAATACAAAATGCTGCTGTTAATTTTTTATACACAAAGATGAGCGTCCTTTTTTTTTTTCAGCAAATAAACCTGGCGGCTCGGGTGTGACAGCGACTAGGTTACCTCTCTGATAGACACCACTGACAGCAGAGACATGATGAACATGACAAGCACCAGGTTCATCCATCGTACAGATATCAACTTGTTTTACCCAATCATCCTTCATGATCCTCTCTAACGAATAGCGGTGACTGGGATCCACTTCAAGTATACTCGTCATCACTGACCGAGATTCTTTAGGGAGCAAGTTCAACAGCCTGAATTTTTGTTGATTGTGATTGGTTGCAAATGATTTAAAGGCAGGATCTGATAGACGAGGTAAACGCCAAGGGAAGCGACGAGTCGTCATACAGACAAAGATAATACCACAAGACCAAATATCTGATAATCTTGGATCATAATTCGCTTGAGTGTATTGTTCAGGAGCGATATAAGGATCTGAACCAAAGACACCTAAAGAAGATGGAATATTTAGTTTTTAAAGGATTGAATAAGAAGATGTACCTTTCATCATTGTTATATGAGATTCAAATGGATATTTGAATACAACAGAACAACCAAAATCGATAATCTTGAGTATTCCCATATGATCCAATACTAAATTATCCAACTTTAAGTCTCTGTGTGCGATTCCCATCGAATGTAAATAAGACAAGCCATTCAACAATTGACGCCAACAACAAGCGACTTCTTCTCTAGACATCATACCACTCATGACAATATTAAATAGATCGTTAGGTGCATATTCCATGATTTCATAAAACTGATTATCGTGCTGTATCATGTCTAATGTTTGTATGACATTAGGATGATGCAGTGTAGAACCAATACAGAATTCAGCCGTTAATTTCTTGATGTAATCTTTTTCTGTTTCATGAACACGCCGTTTACGAAACTGTTTGACAGCATAAAATGTTTTATTTCTTTGTATCAACCGAACCGTTCCACCTGCTCCTTTACCAATCAAACGACCTAATAAATAATACTCTCAATAAATAACTCAAAATTCTTGATCATGCTCTCTCTCTCTCTCCCCCTTTTTTTAAGCAAAAATAACTCAAACACTTACCCCATTTACCATAACGATCTTGAATGTTTTGTTTAAATTGATTACCAAACAAGTCATCTTCCATTTGATGCTCAGAGATAAATAATTTTACAAGATCAGACCAAGCTGAGTCCTTATTTTGATGTGTTACTAGATGATGATAGTGAGTTTGAAGATAATGTTGATTATAAAAGGGTTTTTTAAATATAAATTGGGAAGGCAATTGTTGATCACTCTTGTTGCTTGTGATTGAAGAAGAAGAGGAAGAAGAGGAAGGTGGAGAGGGAAGAAGGTCAGGACGTTGATTTCTTTTTACATCATTCAATAGCTTTGTCAACTCTTGAATATCCACAGCAAAAGGATTATCATTTGAGTGTAAATGACGAGTGGTCGCATTGGTTGGAGTCACTATGGCTGATGGACTGGGTGGAATGGATCGATCGGGTGTGAAAGGTAACATGGTGAAAAGAAAGAAAGAGAAGAAAGTGTATTAATTTAATTTTTTTTTTTTTCTCGACATTATCTTATCGGGTGATATGAGTTGTAAATAAATATGCCACAAAGGAATCCTTTACAGTCATATTAAAATTTTATATATTTTATTCACTTTCTCCCTTTTCTAAATCTGTCGATTTTTTTTATTTAAAGTTCATTTTCCTTCTCCTCCCCCCTGAACTGTGTTATTTTTATTTTATTGTAAGCTTAGTTTTCAAACAAAAAAGGGGAAAGTGAAAAGAAACAGTCGGTCAAAGTTCCCTTTTTGATAGTCAACTGTGCTTCTTGAGTTGAAAAAGAGGATGACTGACTGAGTGAATCCAAAAGAAAAGCACACTGAAAATCCAAGATGGATCGACTGTCCCTGAAGCCAGGTTACTTGATTTGGACAGTGAATTAACAATACTTGTTCATTTAGATGCTGTATATCATTTATAGATTGTCCATTTGAATAAACAAAGGCTTAATTTCAACTACTTGATTATTTACACAATCATCTTGATCGACTAAAGCAATCTAGAAACAAAACGAATAAAGAAAGCGTTTTTATTAATAGAAAATACCTCTTTCCTAGAATGTTTAAAAGAATAAATAGGTAAAAATGAAGACTAATATGGCGACACCCAACATAACTTGAGGTGGATATCCTTCTACGGCTCGAGGCTTTTCCAATTGAGCTAAATGTTGATGAACAGCATCCAAAGGTTGAACTGTAGGCGCAAGTTTTCTACCGCCCACAGCCTCTTTACGTTCACGCAGTCCTTCATCTTGTGACTTTTTAAGTTGTTCTATTTCCTTTTCGAGTCTTTTGATTGTCTCCAAAGCTTCCCTTAACCTCTTCTTTTCTTCACTTTCTTTTTCTTGTTCTATTTCTCTCACTGGTACTGCTGCGACTGGGGTGGGTTGCAAGGGTTCAGAAGGAACTTGTGCTTCCTCCACAGGTGGTGCTGGCTGCTGAGGAACTGGAGGTACAATAGAAGTAGGAATTACGTCATTATGAGAAGAAATCTGACTCTCTTCTTTGTTCGCAGTAACTTGTTCTGATGGCTCTTGTTCTGTCGTAGTGATACCAGTGGTGGCAGCAGCAGCTGTAATTGCAGAAGCAGCCGCATCAGTAGCGGTCTTATCAGCATCCGTATTAGCATCCGTATTAGCAGAAGTAGTAGTAGTAGTCGTCGTCGTAGGCGTAGTAGTGGCAGCAATCTATGTGGATGTTTATAAAAATCTCTTCATCTTCTTTTTCTTTACCTTTTCTACATTATCATCAGCCACATGTTCATTTTCTTCCTTCTTTGGACCAACAAAGACACACTTAATCTTGTGTTGATGCATGCTTTGTCTATCTGTGCTCTCGATGTAAGACCACTAATAAAAATTAATTAATTAATTAATGATGATTGTTTATGCTATTACCATGCTTGATATATCTTGTTGTTCCAGTGATTCATTTAAAGTAGCCGTTTGTACAAGAAATTTATCTTTACATTTATAATCCTCAGCAGGTTCTTCTTTAAAAGGTTGCAAGATGACTAAAGAAAGTATTCAGTAAAGCAAAAGAGGATGAAAATGATGACCCTACTTTGAACTTCAATCTCTGAATTTGGTTCAATTCTACCAGCATTGGGTCTTACACAATATTGTTTAGGAGCAGTCGTCTTTACTTTAAAGATAATCGGATGATCATTAAGATTCTTTACAAAGAGTGATTCCTTTGATAGACGCGTAAAAGGACCTTGATAGCATTAAATAAAACGTATTTATTAAATAATAAACCTTACTGTGAAATAATAATTCTTCAGATGGTTCAACAATAACCGACATTTTTATATAAAGAATTTATTAAAAAAAAAAAAAGAAAGAAAGAAAGAAAGAAACAGATGGAAAATAATTAAAATGTTTATCACATGTTGATTAAAGCTCCGTTAGTATGGTGAAGGTGTACGCCATTTAATGTTGAAGGAACGGAAAAATAGTAAAGTCTTTATAGAAATGAAGCGTTTCTATTCAATTATGAAATGAAGAACAAAAGGACCTCTTTAACTTCTTCAATCATTCATTCTCTCTTTCTTTATTGCACTTTTATTTCTTTTTTAGCCACAAGACTAGAATGGTCCAATTGAGTGTAGATTAGATGAGAAGATAGACTCTAATCATTGTTGGCTTTGTATAAAAGTGTAGTTTATGATTAGATGGTTATTCACCGCGCTTATTGTTATCTAAAATGCTTTTCTTATCCTTCAACCTATCTTTTTTTTTTTTTTTGTCTAGAAAAGAACATTGTTAACAAAAAAACAAGTTTGGATTTTCTTGTAAACATTTCTAACTTTATCTTTTTGAGAAACAAATACACACAGAGGCATATGAATATGAATCACATAAAAATCAAAATTTGCTTTGATTTTTTATTTAATCAAAAGGAATAAGAATCTTGTGCTTTTTAAACAATGCTATACCAAATGGAACATTTCTGCTAAAGAACCTCGGTTTTGCTGCAAGAAAATGTATTTGATCTCAAAAGCAGAGGAGCTGAGAGAAAAATAGACGGTTAACAGTGCAGCACGATGGCCATGTCCACTGTGATACTGTTTTCAATGTGGCTGTGTTGATGCCTAGCATATTCTCCTAATGCCATTGATCCGCATGTTCTTCCTCCTTTTGGAGACATTGCATTTCTGTTCTATTTATTTCCTCTTTCCTGTCCATCTCAACACAGCCTCAGTTCGTTTGCCATAACACTTGAGAGATGCTCTCAATGCCCTGTTTTCTTTTTTTTTTTTTCCACTTTTTGATTCAATAAACATATTCTCCGTTAAATCAGAAGTTTTTCCCCTTAATCTTTCATTTGTAAATCTTGATTTATTCAGGTGGAGATCTTTGAAACCTGGTTGGAAGAGATCAAAATATAATAAAATCAACGCATGAAAGATTAAAAACAGATAAACTCACCCTCTTTCTCCAAATGCGTACAAAGTGGATCGAGAAAGTAAAAAAGTGGCGTCATCAAAACAATCAGCAGACTATTTCTTACTATTTCAGCACCACTTTCTTTATAGCTCCTTGTTATTTATCTGCTTGGTCTGACTTGACGCCTCTTAGTTCAAGGCAGTTATTTATCTGCTCTCTCTCTCTCTCTGCTTTTCTCTTTACTTTTCTTTCTAAGCATTGTCAACAGAGTAGCATATAAACTCATAGAATAAGTAAACTATCAAAAAAAATAAGTTTTTCATATGCCAAATGTTTCTTTTGTCAAATGTCGCATCATAATCTTAACTAAAGTAGCTGCGCGTTTTAGACTTTCGGCAGTCTTTTGATAGTTCAATTGTAACTATATATTTGCCCGGATTGTAAACTAGACATGTTAAAAGAAGTAAAGAGCTGGCATAGGGAATATAATTCTTTTTTAAAGTCCAAATTTTGTTTCTACTCCTTTTTCTTTGGGCCGTCTCTCTCTCTCTCTTTTTGACAAAGAATATTTTTGTTCTTGAGTGTATTCAAAGTATTATAAACCTTGCTACAGTCTAATAAAAAAAATCCTTTTAAAGAGCTTCATATTCTAGAAAGAAATATCTTAATTATAAGAAAGCAGATAAACTCGAATAATACCCGCTACATTTTGTTAGAATTAATTTAGAAGGATTAATCGTTATGTTTGGCAGGAGTACTTTTTTTTTGTGTTGCAGCTTTTTTATTATTTGTTTATTTGTTGGAAAAGCCGACATTTTTTTTTATCCTCAGTGTTTAGGCAAAAGTGCGTAGGATGTGTGAAATGATAAACCTTGTTCACTGATTTTAATCACAACATGCTATTAACACGCAACTGAATTAAAAAAAGAAGAGACATAGGCTGTTCTCGTGCTAAAATAAGTAAAGAAACTAGATTATACTAGAATAATTTATGCTTAAGCCGATTATATAAAAATCGAATGTAAGCTTGAGATCTTTAAATATAAGCAATATTAGAAACCATAATATGACAGTGACAGGCACACTACAGACATATAACATCATAACCTTCTTTATCAATCGTCATCAATCCCACGAGAAATGAGACTGACGCAATGCAAACATTCATAGGAATAGCGGAACGTGATCCGTTTAGTTCACTTTAAATGCTTAATAAAATTTGTGTATTACGATAAACACTCTACTTTTCATCTTGTTGAAAGAGAGAAAGAAAGTGTTTAGTCAGTTTTATCAATTATCCTCAATGTATCTTGCCTAACAAAATGAAATAAAAAACAATCCTGATCTTACTGAAGCCCTTTTTCTGTGTTCTTTATTCACTTTTAATTTCTCTTTAAACTCCTTCCATCTCCTCCCCCCCCCCTTTTTTTTTATTTCACTCGTACAACAAAACTAAAAAAAAAAAAACGCTAGAGCTATTTTTTTTTTCAGGTTTGTTTTTTTTTTTCTTCTTCTTCTTCTTAAGTTCATTCGTAGCTCTTTGAACAAAAATAAACAACTTTTATGAGAGAAATCATCAGTTTACATGTTGGCCAAGTAAGTGAAAGAAGAGGAACAGAAGGAAATCTTAGTTATGTATGCTTCATAGGCCGGTATTCAAATTGGTAATGCCTGTTGGGAATTGGTAGATAAGCTTCTAGTTTATATATGTGCACATTTATTTATTTCTTCATAGTATTGTATGGAACATGGCATTCAACCCGATGGTCAAATCCCTGCTGAGAAGGAAATCACCAACAACTCCTTTGCTACATTCTTTAGTGAAACGGATGGTGGAAAACATGTGCCTCGTACTGTCTTTGTTGATTTAGAGCCTACTGTGGTGGATGAAGTGCGTACGGGTGCATACAGACAGTTATTCCATCCGGGTAAGTCAATTGGCGTCTTTGTTTTACATGTTGAATTCATACTCATTGATTAAAGAGCAATTAATTACTGGTAAAGAGGATGCTGCTAATAATTATGCTCGTGGTCATTATACGGTTGGTAAAGAACTGGTTGATTCCGTATTGGATCGTATTCGTAAATTGGCCGATAACTGCTCCGGATTACAAGGTTTCCTGGTGTTCCACTCCTTTGGTGGTGGCACAGGTTCTGGATTTGGTGCTCTCTTGATGGAACGTCTGTCGACGGACTATGGTAAAAAAGCCAAGCTTGAATTCTCAATCTATCCCGCTCCTCAGGTTTCTACTGCTGTCGTTGAACCCTACAACTCCATCTTGACTACCCACACCACCTTGGAACATGCCGATTGCTCATTCATGGTCGATAACGAAGCCATCTATGACATTTGTCGTCGTAACTTGGATATCGAAAGACCGACCTATGTCAACTTGAATCGCCTGATCGCTCAAGTCGTCTCATCCATCACTGCCTCCCTCCGCTTTGATGGCTCACTCAACGTTGACCTGAACGAATTCCAAACCAACCTGGTCCCTTACCCCCGTATTCACTTTCCTCTGGTGACTTATGCTCCGATCATCTCCTCCGCCAAAGCCTTCCACGAGCAGCTCTCTGTGCCCGAGATCACTTACTCTTGCTTTGAACCCAACAACCAAATGGTCAAATGTGACCCTCGTAATGGCAAGTACATGGCCTGCTGTCTCTTGTACCGTGGTGATGTGGTTCCCAAGGACACAAACGCTGCGATCGCCACCATCAAAACCAAACGTACGATTCAATTTGTCGATTGGTGTCCTACCGGTTTCAAAGTCGGTATCAATCATCAACGTCCTACTGTTGTTCCCGGTGGTGATCTGGCCGAAGTCCAACGGGCTGTCTGTATGTTGTCCAATACGACTGCGATCTCTGAAGCTTGGGCTCGTTTGGATCACAAGTTTGATTTGATGTATGCCAAACGTGCCTTTGTTCACTGGTACGTTGGTGAGGGTATGGAAGAAGGTGAATTCTCTGAAGCTCGTGAAGATTTAGCTGCTCTCGAAAAGGATTATGAAGAAGTCGGTGCTGATTCATTGGGTGATTCTGAAATCGAAGAAGATGTTGAATATTAAACAATCCCGGGGATCTCTATATTTCACAAAGAACAGCTCAATTTGAATTCCTCTTTTTTTTTTTTTTTTCTTAAAAAAAATTATTTCATGTCTTATAAATTATTAAAAATAACAAAATAACCATCATCACTTTCATTTAAACCAAAAGTCTGTCCAAACAAACTATCCGCGCTTGTTTCTGAGATTAAAAAGTGAATCAATTACTCAAAAAAAAAAAAAAAAAAAAAAAAAAAAAAAAAAAAACTGTAAGCTCGAAAGTACGATCCGTAAAGAAAAGACATTCAGCCATCCCAATAGAAACTGTTTATTTCCTTATGAAAATTTTCTGAGTTTGAAGCTAATTTCATGCAGACTGTTAACTCTGCTCTGTTTCAGATCGTTTTCTCCTGAAAAATAAATTTTTACAACTCCTTTCAAGAAAGGAATTGGGTTTACTCTTTTTTAGTCAATGTCAATACCCATCTACCGGTCATCTAGCTATTGGGATTCATTTGTTATTCATTATCACAGCTTGAATAGATAAAGCTTATGTTACTTCCTGTGTAGTATATCAAGTAAGTTTGAACTCTCCATAAATGCTTGTCGTTGTATATTTGAGTTGTTCTGGTATATCTAAACACATGTAATATGACAATTGAGTGCCTCTGTTAAATGTTTCAACAGTACTCATTCATTAACAATTGTGCTGTAAGAACACCAATCGGAAGTCGATTATATTATAAGGATGACATATTTCAGTAGATAGTTTGATTATACATCTTTGACCTTCATACTGAAATACTAAAAGCCATGATGATACGATATGAATGAAAAGAGAAGGAAAGAAATGATCAATCCTTGTTCTTTTATACCAACAATATAGAATTAAACAAAGCGCATTTATCTATTGTTCCTCTTTACCTCCCCTTTTTCCTTTCTTTCTATCTCTTTTTGTTTACTATACATCTCCTTTTTAAAAAAAATTACATACTTTCTCCCTTTTTGTTATTGTCTTTGTAAACCAGTAAAACAAGTTAAAAAACGAGACGCATTGCATTCAGCAAGATAGAATTCAATAAAACAAGAAAAAGATGCGATTCATTTTTATGTTTTGTACTTTCATACAAGTACAGCTTTTATAATTATTTGTAGCATAAATCATTTCTTATAACAACATGATTTCAAATTTTCTTATTTAATCGAAATGTAAAGCAATTTCTCTTTTTTCTATCATAAAGTCCCTTGACTTTAAAATAATACCTTTCAGTTCATGCACCCAATTTTCGTGAAACGTTTAGGGGAGGTTTTGAAGAGAGAAAGTGAGAGAGAGAAATTTCGCTGCATGAATTATTATGGATACTAATGACAAAGATATTAGTTAGAAAAAGAAGCTGAGAAAGCATAAAGCTGTATATAAAAAGGAATTTCCTTTTAGCTGGATTTATTTGTTTGCTTTTCAGTCTTGTACTTTTTTAAAAGAAAGAACACGTATCTTGTGAATAGTCATATTACATAGTGAAGGTGCGAAATGAACTAAAATAACTGGTTATTTAGTCATTACGCTATGAAAAGAAAAAAGTGGAGCTTAGCAGGCGCTTGGTTAAATACAGACACTAACATAAGCTTGATGATAGACGTCATGAGTAAAATAAGCGCCAATCATTTGAGCTAATGCACATAGCCAAAGCCCATAGACCACATACATCATGTACTTATTTGGTATCAAACACATTTATTTCGCATATTTGTTTTGTCAAAAGCAAATTGAAATATTCTATAAAAGAAGATGCGGAAATAGACTTATTAAACTTCGTCCTCTACAAAAAAAAAGGGTTTTACCCCCGTCAAATTTTAATATTAAAAACTACATTTAAAAATAGTTTCCTCTCCTTCTGATGCTTCTACATATAACCTGGTTTGCTTCCATCAATTCTATAAGAAGGAGAAAGAAAAAAAAATAAGAGTAGAAAAGGGGTGGAAATCCATTAAGAGATAGCAGAAAAAAAAAAAAAAAAAAAAAAGGTTAAAAGCACTCTGTTTTTCCTTTCTTTCTTTCCTTTTAATTTATTGTTATGAACCAAACTACCATTAATTATACAACAACCAGAAAGCCCATCAAAGTAATTCATCATCTTTTTAATAAAATTACACATCAATTCGAAAAAAAGTATCCTAATCGACGCTTAAATCAATATGGTACACTACAAAAGAAAGTTATTGGTACAGGTGCTTCTGCTACAGTAAAAATCATACAAGATCATCCTCACCGTACATTATATGCAGTTAAAATATTTCAAAAGAATAATAAAAATCATAAAGAAAACCAACTCTCTAAGAAGAGATTATTGAGCGAATATTGTATATCTTCTGTATTAAACCATCCAAATATTATAAACACAATTGATTTAGTATTGGATACCAAATATCGGTATTGTATTATTATGGAATATGTAAGTAAAAAGAATTTTGCATGAAAAAACCATTACTAAGTTTGTCAATAGTGTTCAGGAGGAGATTTATATTCTTGGATAAAAGAAGACAAATTGATTGAATTACATGATATCAACAATCTTTTTAAACAACTTCTTCAAGGCCTTGCTTATTTGCACAGTCTGGGCGTCGCCCACCGAGATATTAAACCAGAAAACCTGCTCATACAACCCTTAGGCAGTCATTATCAACTCAAAATTACAGATTTTGGTGAAGCCGATGTCTTTCGAGAGATATTACAGACAGAGAGTCGACTATCCGATGGTGTATGTGGATCCATACCTTATATGGCGCCCGAGGTGTTTCATCTCACAAGCTACGATGCAAGCCAAGCCGATGTTTGGTCAGCAGCAATCGTTTACACCTGCATGAGGCTCAAAGGTGTGCCTTTCTTTTCAGCTAGGTCGCTGGATGCAAACTATCGGCTTTATCAATCCAAATATGCCAATCGTCAGTACCCAGCTTTTGATGTTTTGGACAAACAAAGCCAAGATGTTTTGTATGATATGCTCAATCCCGATCCCGAAAAGAGATTTACCATACAAGACGTACTCAAATTAACTTATTTTGCAAATGTATCATAATATACAATCATCTAATACTTTGTATATATCCCTTCCTTCCCATCTTATTTTGGAAATAACTTTTGTATATCGTGATTACCTTAATTTGCAAAATACAAATAAATATACATAAAATCTATAAATATATACCTCAGTAGTAACAAAGCTGCACATAATTTGAGCAGTGTAGATCATTCAATTTGAAGCCACTGTATAATTCCTAGGAGTACTTTGGTCCTGCTGCAAGTGCCGTTTGCCCAAATTCATACATTTCTTGCACAGGTGTCTCCCTTTCCTTATTTGTCTCTCTTTTACAGATAAAGTAGCTCCGTAAGCAAATATAGGCATGTACCAGCTAATCCTTTGATCGCATTCCATATTCTCCTTTTCCAAAACACCCCACACCATTTTCACCAAGGCTAATTTTGCTCGTCGCGTAAAAAGTCAGGGAACTAGATTTACCCTTTTTTCTGTTTATCACGCGTTATATAAATGTGTGTTCTCCTTTACGCCTTCCTTTCTCTGTATTCACCTACGACTTGCTGCTTTGCAGTACAATGTTTCCAATTCGACTATAAGCACGTCTTTTTACATGTGTTTGTGATCACCTTCGCTGTTTTAATTTCTTTTTTTTCTTAAAAAAATCTAATCTGCACCCTACCTCTTTTTTTTTCCCCACACACAAAGACTCTTTCTTTTATACATGTTTGCCTTACGTCGACCTATCACACGTCTATCTGTGATGGCTTATTCTACAAAGATTAAGCCTTCTCAGCGAGTGTCTAATTTTGGTAGAGATGGTAAAAGAAAAAAAAAAAAGAATACACACTATTTTTGCATATATTGATATTACGTCTTCAGTCTGGTCCATCTTTACTCCACTTGCTGCAGAGACAAAAGCAATCAATTTGGGACAAGGTTTTATGAAGTATGTAAATAGATGTAAAAAACAATATAAAAATTAAAGATGATTGTAAATAGTTTTACTCCTTCAAAAGTTGTTCAGAACGCGTGTAAAGAAGCTTTGGACAAAGTTGAATCCAATCAATATTGGTGAGTGTCACGAGGGAAGAAGTAAAAAAGAAAGAAAGAAAACTCAGGCTGTATTTTCTCACACAGTATCCTTTAGCCATCCAAAAGGTCTTTTACGTCTAAGAAATGCATTATCGACATCTTACAAGAAAGAATTCAATGGCCGAGAATTAGACCCCGAAACAAACATAGTTATCACGGCTGGCGCAAATGAAGGCATATTTGCTGTCATGGCTGGGTTTTTAGATAAAGGAGATGAAGTGATTGTGATGGAACCCTTTTTTGATCAATATATTGTAAGTTGACCCATAATTTGAAGGAGAAAAAGGAAAAGTGACAAGTTTAGGATAGCCAAATATTACAATGAATGGAGGTGTACCCGTTCACGTTCCTTTGAGACCTCCTGCGGATGCTGACCATCGTGCTGTTTCTTCTCATGAATGGACATTGGATATCAGTGAACTCGAATCAAAAATTACTCACAAGACAAAGATGATTGTACTCAACACACCTCACAACCCTATTGGTAAAGTATTTACTGACGATGAACTGAATGCCATTGGTCAACTGGCTGAAAAGCATGACTTGCTGATTCTCTCTGATGAAGTGGTAAAAAGATAATAATGTCATTTGAATACAAAATTAAGTGATTATAGTACGATCGTCTTTATTATCCACCTTTTGAAAGAATTCCTAGGATCGGAAACAAGTTTTGGGATCGTACGATCACTGTTGGATCTGGAGGCAAAAGTTTTGCAGCCACCGGTTGGCGTGTAGGGTGGCTGATTGGACCTGATGAACTCATTCAACATGCCTATGCAGCTCAATTGCGCATCATATTCTGTGTCAATTCGCCTTGTCAAGAAGCAGTGGCTGCAGGTGTGGAGACATCTCTGGTTGAACCTGTATTTGAGCAGCAAATAGAGGATTACATTGAAAAAAGACGCATCTTGTCCAAGGTATTTGATGAACTTTGTCTTCCTTATACTGTGCCTGAAGGTGCCTATTACATCTTGGCAAACACAAGCAAGATTCAGATCCCTAAAGACTACCCGTTTCCTGACATATTGAACGATCGAGGTGATGATTTCAAAATGTGTTACTGGTTAGCCAAGGAAATTGGCGTGTGTGCTATTCCGCCTTCAGAGTTTTATTCAAAAGAACATTGGCCATTGGCTGCTAAATATGCTCGATTTGCTTTTTGTAAAACAAATGACGTATTGGAGCAGGCTGTAGACCGATTAAGAAAATTAAAAGATTACATTCAATAATGTGTGTGTGTGTTTTTTTCTTAAGTGAAAGCTTTAGAAAGTCATCTTTATAGAAAAAATTCAGAGCAATAAAAGAAAAAAGCAACTTTTTTTAATAAACATATTTAAAAGAATACATGTCTTGTAAGCGTTTATTATTTAACAATATGTACTGCAATAGATTGAATCGGGTTTGTTCGGGCCGGACTCCAACCCGTTGCTCACCTTCTTGCATTTCTTCGAAAAGGTCAGCGATTACCAAAATTAGATGATGAAGCTTCAATTAGAAAGTTTCCTTCTTTTTTAAAACTTCGATAAAGGTAGCTTTTTACTTGTAGTGGATAGATGGATGATTAAATAAAAAATGATGATTAGGTAGCAAAAAATGGCCAAGTCAAAGAACCACACCAACCACAACCAAAGTAAGCCTGACTCCCAACTTTTTTTTTTAATGTAGTTAACATTTGACATTTTAGACAAGAAGGCTCACCGTAACGGTATCAAGAAGGCTGCTACTCACAAGTACCGCTCTCAAAAGGGTGTAAGTTATTAAAAGCTTGACAGGGAAAAAAGATGTATTGAATTAATTTTTTTTTCCTGGATAGTTGGACGCCAAGTTCCTTCGTAACCAACGTTTCGCCAAGAAGGGTACTCAAAAGGCTCTTGCTGCTGCCGTCAAGAAATAAGTTGACAGACAGAAACTTGAATATTGACGCGAGTTGTTTTTATTTGGATACGCGAAATAAAATCAGTCGAAAATATTCAAATGTTTATCAATTTGGGTTGTGAAATATGGAGGGGGAAAAAAAAAACACAAACGATAAGCGCATGGGAAAAAATGCATAGTGGAGGATAAACCGGTGTATTGTGTGATTACAATTTTGAATGAAATGCAGACCAATCAGGTTTCTTTTTGTTGATGAAGGACATGATTCCATAAGCTGCTTCTTCTGATTGCATCATACTTAAATAAGCCTGTTTGACATGCTCTTGAATTCTTTTCGTCCTTTCTACTTCATTTCCTGTCTCAACGGCATGTACCAACCGTTTAATGTCTGACATAGCACCTGGAGCGGATTCGAGCAGCATGTTGACATAGTCATTCACCTTGCAGTCTAACTCGTTTTCTGAGGCTACCACACAAACACCAATACTTTCCATTTTGACTCTTTGACCTGTCAACATGTATTCCTTTGCTCTTTGGGTTCCTAATTGAGGCACGATATACTGAGAAATAATAGCCGGCACAAGACCTCGCTTCACCTCTGTTAAGGCAAAATAAGCATCTTGATGAGCAACGCGTAAATCTGTTGTAAACACTAAGCCGACACCACCTCCCAAACAGGGACCATTGATTCTAGCAATAATGGGCTTTGGATAATGATAGAGCTTCTCATAGAGTTGGATTCCTTGAGCAAAGGACTCTTCCAACTTGTTGCCATTGCTGGTTAAGGAGAGATCCATACCTGTACAAAAGAATTTACCTGAACCCGTCAATACGATCACTCGAACGTTTCTGTCAATTTTGAGTTGGTCCAAGTAGGATAGAAGTTGCTCGTTCATGGTTGCAGTTAGCGCATTACCTTTGTTAGGTCGATTTAGTGTGAGAGTAGCAACGTTGTTTTCTATTTTTAACAATACTTCTTGAGACATTTTTGATATTGAAAGAAAAAGGAAGGGAAAAAAAGAAAAAAGGAAAAGAAAAAAAAAAGGAAAATAACATGACAAAAGCTTTAATTTGATGCATTTAGTAACAAGTTACACACATCCTTGCAGTGTTTTGTTTGTGGAAATTTATCCATTTCAGTATTAAACAGAATACAAGGCCCAGCCAAAGTTTACAGTTTATTGATTTCATCGTATTCCCATAATCATGTTCATGATCATGTCTTTAGCGACATCAAAATCACCTTGAGCTGATACGAGGAATTCGTCAAGATAATGACGATCTAACCTTGGGAATAGATCACAAAGATCGTCCAATGTCAATTCCCATTCTTCTTCTACAGTTGCACTAATATATTTACTCTTCATCATCTTTGGCATATAATAACTGCTATTACTGCTATTACTATTTCTTCTGTGATCACTGTTACTGCTGCTCGTACTTGGTATTCTTGAATTATAAAAAGGATAATAAGTGCCCTCCAAGTCCTTATTGTAAGAAGGCCTTCTGGCTCGATAATGTTCGGGATAATAAGTATCATTGCTTGCTGGGTATCTTGCTCTTCTAAGGCTTCTTCTCTGCTGCAAAGGTGGTTGATCGACATAATCAAAATAATCATCTCTTGGTACCTGACGATGATGATAGCCTAAACTCGATTTCTTTTTGGAATACTTTGGTTCCCCTCGTGTCACGTATTCTTTTTCAAAAGACTCCTCTTGGTAGTAATCTTCTTCTTGCTGTTCTTCTTGATCTTCTTGCTCATTATAATAGTAAGCATCCTCATAAATATCTCTATTTGAATTTGTTTTTTTCAATATAGAGACTGTCTGTTGAGGCGTAGAAATATCAGAAGGAGAAGAAGTCTGTTCTGTTAGATAGGAGCCTTGTCCGTATTCTTCATCATCTTCTTGTTCATTCGTGAAAGAAGAGGGATTTAGTGAGGGTAATTTACTTAATAGTTCATCATTTAATTGTAATTGCTGCGCTCGTAAATCGTTTGATTTAGTTTTACGTTTAAAGATGCCTAGGAATTTTTTAGGCTCTTTTGGAGGTGGTGTATAGCCAAACCAAGCATCAGGAGGACCCTTTTGGGCTTGTTTTGTAACCCAAGACATCAAGCCTGTCTGTGTTTCCATGCATTGAACGTAAGCATTTTCTACATCAAAATATATAAGGTATACATCAATCAATAGCTCAAGTGATATTTTACCGTAAACGCCCATTCTTTCTTGACGTGATTCAATTTGTTTTATTTGCTTTCTTCTCAAAACAGTTATATGTGATTTGCTTAATTCATCTTGTTCGTACGGTTGTTGTATGACTCTTTTTTCATAAGAAAAGCTTGTCCTTTTCGGTTTACAAATGTTGATGGCATCAAATAGTGAACTATGACTCGTCTTCTTTTGCAATACCTCACCATCATTTTGAAAATCATGAAAAAGTGAGTTTCTACTTGACCTTCTGCTTAAGGGTGACAAAAACTGTTTGACATCTTCAATAAAGGAAGAGGCACGACTACTCGGTCTACTCGTACTACTCGATGGTCTGCTGGAAGTTAGAGGAGGAGGTTCGAGATAGGCTTCATTCATCGAGGGCATACTTTTCCTGCGCCCAACTGAAGTCTGAGGTAGTTGTAATGATTGTTTTAATTTGTCTGCAAACTGACCGATATCAAATGTGAATGATCGGGAACGCTCTCTCTTCTTCTTTGTTGGTTGGTTGCAGTTAGAGCAAAGGTTAACTTGAAGAAGCATTTGATCGGATGTAGCAACAGGTCTGTTACATTTATAACAAGTAGCCATTGTATGATGAACCGGTGCAGGTATTCTATTCATAAGCGTCAAATACAATCATTTATAATTCGGTGTGCTTTACTCTTCATCACTATCGCTTTCAATTAAAATGGGTCTTTCAAAGCTATTATATTCATCCTTTACTGATTTGTTATCTAATTTATCTTATGAATTATTTATCCCTTAATTATTATTATCAATTGTTTACCAATGAGGTTTTCAATTTCTTGAAATAAATCACTGACTGTATCTAATCTACTTATTTAATATTTATGTTTGCGCCTTTTCTCATTGTCATTACCCGATTCTTTATAGATTTCCATATCATATATATAAAAAAGAAAAAAAACAAAAAAAAGCTTGATTTTTACCGAAAATGATATTTATTTCTTGTATAAAAACATACTTCCATTTACGGTTCTTTATTTTTTATGTATTGTTTTACAATTTTTTATACATGTTACAGTTGTCTATGATATGTACACAATCCTTTCCTCTTTTTCTCTTTTCCCGTTTTCTCTTTATATTCTTTAATAAGCGATTAAGTATAAAGTGGAGAAACTTCGAGATCTTCAGTTTCCATCTTAACCAAATGTTCACCAGGAATCATAACAAGTCCAACTAATCTTTCTTCATCTAATTATACATTAATTTCACAAAGATTTATTAGAGATTTAATAAACCTTCTCGGTATTCTCTTGTATTTGCTAATATGACATTCTTTTGTTTGTCAATGCACATAAAAGTACCAATGAATACGCGTCCATCTGTTATTTTAATTCGAGCTTTAAAGTTTAAATAAGAAGCTAATTTCTGAATATTCGGTGTATCTGCCATTTGTAAAGAAGAAATAATAATAAAAAAAGAGAGAAGGGGTATATGTGTAAATTGAAACACAGATTGCTTTTCTCTGTTGTTGCAGGAAAACATTCCATTCTCCTCTCTATGCTCCCCTTACATCTGTCCATCCCCCTTTCACTTATATACAACTCCCTTGTATACATCGTTGCTTTCTTTTTCTTTTTCTTTTGAAATCACCATGTCTACCATTTCATTAGTGCCTGAACAAACTATAGTAAATAAAAAATAAAACGCTCGTCTGTCCCATTTATATTTTTGTATAGACTTCTCAAACAACGACCTTGGAAGGTTATGTTGGCTTTGATACCATCACCCAGCAAATTGAAAAGAAGTTATTGAAAAGAGGCTTTCATTTTAATGTGATGGTTGTTGGGCAATCCGGATTAGGAAAGTCTACTTTGGTTAATACTATCTTTGCTTCCCATTTAATTGAAAGTAAAGGCCGTCTCTCTGCTGATGAACCACCAAGACAAACAACTGAAATCGAAACTGTTTCTCACTCTATTGAAGAAAATGGAGTTCGTCTTAGGCTGAATATTGTAGATACCCCTGGATACGGAGATCAAGTTAATAATGAGAACTGGTAAAGAATAAAATCCCCTTGTAGCACAGATAAACAGTAAATGACACACATTTATTAGCTGGGAGCCTATCATTAAATATATCAAAGATCAACACTCCTCTTATTTACGTAAAGAGTTAACTGCTACTCGTGATCGTTATATTCAAGATACTCGTATCCACTGTTGCTTGTTCTTTATTGGTCCTACTGGCCATGCGTAAGTTTATGTCAATTACTTGATGTTTGATACTTATTACTGCTAAGTATAGCTTAAAGCCAATTGACATCGTCGTATTAAAAAAGCTTTCTGAAGTGGTCAACGTTGTGCCTGTGATTGCTAAGTCTGATTCACTTACAATTGAAGAAAGAGCTGATTTTAAACAAAGGATTAAAGCTGAATTAGTTTTTCATAACATTAAACTTTATCCTTATGAAAGCGAAGAAGATGATGAACAAGAACAAGCTTTGAATGAGAGTATTCGTGTAAGTTGTGTAGATAATATATCATCTTACTGATTATCCTATAGGACTTACTTCCTTTTGCTGTTATTGGTTCTGAACGTAATGTTATCATTGATGGTAAACCTGTCAGAGGAAGAAAGAATCGATATGGTGTTATCAATGGTATACCTATTTATTAAATATGCTCATATATAAACTTATTTTTTATTGTTGCTGGTAGTTGAAAATGAAGAGCATTGTGAATTCATCTATTTACGTAACTTTTTAACGCGGACTCACCTTCAGGACTTGATTGAAACAACCGCACAAATTCACTATGAAGCCTTCAGAGCTAAACAATTGATGGCTATTAAAGAATCCAGTGGTAGTCAAGCCTCCTTTGCTTCTAGTTCACCACATATCTCTAATCACAATCCTCAAGCAATGACGACCCCTACTGCTGGTAGATTAGGTAGTCATGTAATTACTAGTCCTCAAATGACTATAGGAAGTCCTGCTGCATCTCAAAAGTAAGCCTATATATAAAAATAGTGTATGAAAATAACACATTAATATTTTATTAGATCCGTTCCTGCATTCAGTTAAATTATTAATTTCTTTAATAAAAAAAATCATTTTTTTAAACATGTCTGACATGAGAAATGTGAATAACTGGCATTGGTAATTATTCCTATTCATGTGTTTATACATGAAGAATAAAGTGATAAATAGGGTCAATAAGGACTGCCGGCCTTGGGCCAAGAAATATTTTAACGAGCACATTGTTGGATTATCTACTTTCAAAGAAAATGTCAACATCAAGATTACGAGTTTAGATGAATGTACAGGCGATGTTGATTTGAATCAAAGAAAAGGAAAACTATTTGCTATTTATGATCTTACTTTAAAGCTAAGTTGGGAAGGTACATAGTAACAGTATGGAAGAACAAGCGTGTTTAATAGCCAGTATAGCAAATGATAATAAAGATCGAGCATTCGGAAACATATCTATACCTGAAGTAGCTTATGATACAGAAGATTACGTGGTAAAATCAAATTAGCTTTCGTACTATACTATCATCTCAATTGATTATATAGTTCAATTGTACTGTCAATCAATCTACACATTTTGGTGAAAAGGCAAAAAGTATCATTCGATCTCAACTTGTACCTTTATTAAAAGAAATATTCTCAAGATTTAATTATGATTTGATCAACAGTAAAGAAAAAAAAATACAAAAAATAACTTATTAATGGTATTTATGACAGGCTGTAGTTCAGATTTGTATGCGAATCAAAACAATAAAGTGCCTGAACTACAGAAAAAGCAAGAGAAACAGCGTTTTCAGCCAATAGAAAGCTCAGGATCCAATTCGATCACCACCACAATCACCATCAATCATTCTTTTGAAGTGAAAGGCGCTAGAGCAAGATATATTTACGAATCCTTGTTGGATCCAAAACGTGCCTCTATTTGGACAAGAAGTCACAATTTGAAAGTATCTAAAAAGATTGGATCTTCGTTTGAATTCTTTGATAGTAACGTGCAAGGCGTCCTACTTGGTCTAACTCCATACAAGTCCATCAGACAAACATGGAGATTGAGGTCATGGCCAAAGGGACATTACTCTACTGTGACTATTGATTTATTAGAGACGAAAGAAGGCGTGACAGTAAGTGTGAATCAGGTGGGTGTACCTGCTGGGCAAGAGGACGCGATCAAGAGGAACTGGATGGGATATTATTGGAAACCAATTCAAAATTGCTATACTCATTTACAGTCCATGCCACTAGAAGAGGATACCCCTTCACTACTTCAATGTCAAAAGTATATTTTCTTCATTTGCTTTGTCGTGCTCTTTGTTGCCTTTTTTACTGCTTATTTTACAACAATAAAATTGCCGTAACACCCACACATACATAAATCAATGTATAAATATAGTTCATTTTTCTTTAAGCAAGTATATATTTTATTCGTGCCGTTTTTGTGCTTACAAACATACATTCGAACATTAATTTATTTACCGGTAGAGTTAAATCCTAAATGGGCGCTTTCGCCCAGGTCAGATCGAGAAATGAAGGAAAGTTAAAATCTCTTTATGAGATCAAGGGTAAAAATGCTTTAGAAAAAAAATAAGTGGTGGCAAATGTAAGAAACACTAGTAAGAAGTGGAGGGGGGCCAATCGAGAAATCTTTGCCCAAGATGAAATGGCAGGGAATGTGGAACTTTCTTACGACACAGCACCATTTAACTTTACAAAATTGACAATTGAAAAACTAGAGTCGTACAAATTACACTATCTAAAAAACTACATGATTTAGAATCCGGGTTAAATGAATTTTCCGTTTTTAACAGTGATGACAAACTGCTTGAGAACTCCGGCTTTCTCCATGTTTTTCTTTTGTAAATTTGTGTAACTTTTTATTGTTTTCCTTTTATTTTCTTTTTAAAAGACGAGAAAAGTACAGACAAATTGTATTGTAATAAATTTTTTAATATTGCATTTAATACTGAAAATAATAAAAGATAAACAAAAGTGGAATAAAAAGAAAAAGAAAATTAAACTATTATTATTATTCTAGGTATAAACGTAATGTCATTAACATGTATAAAAAAAGAAAAACCTTAATTGATGGGAAAATTAATAATAAAAATAATAAAAAGCACATTTTTTTTGTTTTTTATTCTTATTGTTGTGTATTTACTCATGTTTGGTTATGAATTAGATAAACTATTATATAATTATGATTATGGTATTGTTCCAGGTTCAGCTACAATATTTGTGAGGGATGAGGTACAAAAGACTGTTAAAATGGATTTAACTTTACTAGAAAATATTATGGTTATCATTGAGATAACCAATGAAGGATATAAGGTAAATATTTTTATAATATAAAAGGTATCAAGATAATAATACGTGTAAAGGTACTTTCATGCTCACCTCTCTCGAATACAGTTCAAATGTCATCTCTACAACTAGTACAGCAACATATGGAGACATTGTTTGACTCAATGGAAAACTTGCTCATCAAAATATCACCATTATTTAAAGATAAATTTCAAAAGATGCTTGATGACAACTTAAATGGTATCCACAAGGCAGCGGATTTATTATTGTTAGAAGATTTCGATCAGTGGATTCATTAATAAATAAAGCACACATTGAATTATATGATATTCTATAAGCATCAGTGTACAATACAATTTTTCAGACGTTGTTTATTCACATAGATACATATAATGTATCAAGAGAGTATGTCAGAGGCTATAAACTAGAAAAGGACGCACATCAGGGGCCTGAGGTTTTCAAAACCACGAATCTGACGACCAAAATAACCGTAAAGACATTCAAAATTAGTTTTTACATCATTGATATTGAAACATATCCTCATGTAAACAAGACTCGATTTCAACAAACATACTTTCCAGCTGGCGTTGATTAGATACTCAACTAAATCACTTTTTGAAATTGGATTCAAGACAATTAATTAAGCAGTAAGATGACTTAATACTTATCATAATTAGGGAATAGTGTGTGTTTTATGTGAGCTTTTTTTTTCAACTTTCTTAGTTGTCTTTGATTCAAACGTAAACTAACCACGGCAATAACACCAAGACAAACAAAGGCAGCGATAGCATAAGCCTATCTAATTGAACGCTTTTTTTATCATCTATTCTTATCTACTTGTATTATTTTACTTTGTCTCCATTTTAACAGCTTTGTAAGTTTTCATATAATGCGTATGTTCAAACCCTTTTTAATACCTGCACTACATGGTAACGAGAACAATGGAGCGCTGTATAACACGTAATTCTTAAATGCCTTTTGACTTTCTTTTTTGAATTAATGTTACTCTTTTGTTACTTGTTCTGAAAAATTTGCATCCATGCTGTGTATTACTATCTCACAATTTTGAACACAAAATAAAAACAAGATCACTAATGGCATCCATTATCTAGGTTCTCCAAATTCGCTTTGCTTTTGATAATAATTTGAATTAACGACTAAAAAATTGAGCTACTATGACCAAATTGGACTGAAGAATATAGTGAGATGCACCTTTGAATTCGCACCATCTGTTTTTGTGGTCCTTTTGTTTGGCCTCATTTTTGTATGCAGCATCCGTTATACGAACATACGATTTTTTAATTCTATTTATGGTTCCATAAGCCATCTTTTTCGATATAGCTTCAAAAGCTTTAAGATTTCTTTTAGTAATCAAGTATGAACTTCGGACAAAAGATTAGATTTAAAAGATTAATTTCAGAATTCATTAGTAAAATATTAGTACAAAATCCTATTGCCTTCACTCTATTCTCAACATATAAAAAAAGTTCTACTTGGTTATCAGAAGGAAATTGGAAATACATCGATTTATAAAGAAAAAGGGTTCAAAATGTAATCTTGACATTGACCGTATTTTATAAAAACAATAAAGAAAAGCTTTCTTTTTATTAATTGCTTTTTTATATTTGGTAATAAATATGTGTATACATCATTGTCTCATCTGTAAGCCATATAATTAGTCATATGCTAAGATGAAAGTAGTTAAAAGAGTATATCTTTATTGATACAGTAAAAAGAAAGCATGTTGATGTCAAAAACAGTTGGATCACAACAGTCACTTTACGACTTAGGAAAAAAATACAGCAATCCTTTTTTCCTTTAACTCCCTTTTACAAACAAAAAAAATCCTTTTTTCTAAGTTTCGTCTTTTTTATTGTTTAAAGTATGACAGATAAACTTCCACCTAATTTACTCAAACTATTTGCACCACGACCTCCTTTATCTTATTATCCTCCTCTTGATAAAGATCCTCAAAAACGTGTTGGTTGTATAGTGACTGGCATAGCATCTCTTGTTTCAGAATTAAAAAATTACGATCCCGATTATGTACCTTGGAAATCATTAGCAGAAAAGCGTAAAGAAAAAGTAAGAAAAGAGAACATCTCAAAAAAGAATTTTGCTAAATTATTAATGTAGGCTGAAATTAAAAGAAAAAAAGCTGAAGAAAATTTACAAAAAGCTTTGGCAGAATGTAAAAAAAAAATAGCAGTTTTTAAGGCACACGGGAAAAAAGAAAAAGGAAAAAAATAACTTTTTTAAACAGATGATCCCGAAAAAGACGCGAACATCACTGGAGATCCTTTCAATACCCTTTTTGTTTCCCACCTAAGTTCTGATTTAACTGAAAGCGATTTGCAAAAAGAATTTGAAACTTATGGCCATATTAAAAAGGCAAGTCTATATTTATTAGAAGAGAATACATTTTTATTTACCTTTAAAAGGCTATATAGATTCGTCTTATACGTGATCAGAATGGAAAGGCTCGCTGTTATGGTTTTGTAGAATTTGAAAGAGAAAAGGATATGCGTGGTTTGTAGAGAGAATAAGACGATCCTGATTGAGGAACTAACTGATCTATAGCGGCATACAAAGACACAGATGGATTAAAGATACTTGGACGCCGTATAATAGTGGATGTTGAGCGCGCTCGTACTGTTAAAGGATGGAAACCACGTCGATTGGGCGGAAAATTAGGTGGAAGAGAAACAAGAGCAAGTCACTTGAGTAATAATTCTTTTCGCGATCGTGGTAACCAAGGTCGTGGTTACAGTCGACACAATTACAGTAAAAGGGATGATGACAAAAAAAGACCACATGCTATGCGGTCCAGAAGCAGAAGTCCAAGAGGCTATAGAGATCGGGAAGATAGACAACGCGGAAGAGATAGATCAAGAGATCGCGCCAAAAGAAGCAGATATTAGATTGCAAATTGTTTACTCATTTTTTTGTTGTATATTCAATCACAATTAAGTATAATAATAATAATAATAAAGAAGAAATATATTGTTTTTATTTATATGAACTTTACATGTACAAGAGCTTTTCCTATCAAAGTACTTGATTGTTTATTGAGGTTTTTAAAAAGCCTAGTAGATGCACAGAAGGAGATAAGAAAAAGATATGATATGTAAAAGCAAGTCTAAAATTGTGCCTCTGCTATTTGACATTCTCTTAAGGCTCTTTCTTCAAGATAGATACTTCTTCAAGATAGATACTTCTTCAGCTCCACTTTCTTGAAAGATTATTTATTGCACTATTCATCTTTTCTCTAGTCTTTCTCTCCCCTTCTTCTTCTTGCTGTGCTCTAATTTCATAAAATTCTGATGTTGCTCTAGCATTTGCTTTTCTCTCTGGCATCTTTTCATTCGCCATTAAATTAAGTTGATACTTGATTACACCAAATATATTCTAGTATTTTTCATTCAAATCATTATTACTTAGTCAAACTTACGTCTCACCATCAATTTGAGAAGAATGCATGTCTTCCAACATGAACTTACTGAAATCAGTGCGATTGATACCCAATTCATTTTCCACTAATGCTTTAAATCTAGCAAGTTCAAAAGGATGACATTTATGAAACTGCTTTCTTATTTTTCAGGATAGACAATCGCGAGTAGTCGAGGTGGCGATGTACACATGTACTTTTAAGTGTGACGAGGGCGTATTTTGTTTTGCTGCTTACAAATAAAACCTAAATCGGATTGCCGAGAGACATTTATTTGTTCATTTTAAGAGCAAATAATGCTGGATCCAAAGGGAATAGATTATATGACAGGAATTCATACATATGGTTGCTTCATCAAACGCCATTTTAACAACTCAGATGTATGCTTGGCGATTTTGATGGGTGCTGGACGAGAGGCCATTCTCTTCTGTATGAAAACAATATAACCTCAGTCTTTTGATTTACAGAATTGGAGTTTTAAAAATGAATAAAAATAGCAATAAAGCCACACCTTGATTGACAGCTTTCAATAAATTGTGAGATATTCTAAAAACATCGCTTTTTTTTTTTAAAAAAAAAGTTAGAATGTCAGAAATGAAAGACAGAAGTGTCTATCCTGGCATTACAGAACCTTTAAGTTTAGAAAAACCAAAAGAGCTTGACATCAAGTTGACGGATGAGCTTCAAAAGACATTGGTTCAATATGGTTTATATGATTCAAAAGAAAGAGCAAAACAAAGGTATAACTGTAGCCCATTATTCCTTTTAACTAATATTATATTAGAGAATATGTACTCAAGTCTTTAGACAAGATGACTAAAAAGTTTGTCCAAATTGTATATGAGAGACAAGGATTTTCTAAACAAGAGGCGATACAAGCAGGAGGAAAGGTATTGACTTATGGAAGCTATAGATTAGGCGCCAACGCAGCAGGTATATAAAAAGAAAAATTTAACAAATAAACAAGGTAGAATTAAATGCATTTTCAATTAGATGCTGATATTGATACTTTATGTGTATTTCCTAAATATGTATCAAGAAAGGACTTTTTTACAATCATGTTATCATTGCTAAGATCCAACGAACAAATCAAAGACATTACAGTAAATATAAACCCACGTTTTATTCTTATTACTTCATTATTATTTTTAATTCACAGCTAGTTCTTTATATAGCCTGTTACAGATTCTTATGTGCCGGTCATTAAATTCAAGTACAATGATATTCCTGTAAACTTCAGTGCCTACATACATAATTCTATATATTAATACTGTGCGTATAGATTGACTTTGTGTGTGCAAGATTAACAGTGAATCAAGTACCAGAGGACATTGATTTAAGTGATCCAAAGATATTATGGGGACTGGATGAGTATTCCATTCGAAGTTTGAATGGAGCAAGGGTAGCAGACGATATCCTAAGACTTGTACCTAATATTGAAACATTCAGAACGGCATTACGCTGCATCAAGCTATGGGCGACGCGAAAGGCTATTTATTCAAATATCTTGGGTTTTTTAGGAGGTGTTGCCTGGGCGATCTTGGTCGCTCGTGTGTGCCAACTCTACCCTCATGCCTCTGCAAGTACAGTGGTTTATCATTTTTTTCAAATCCTCGTTCATTGGTCTTGGCCATCCCCTGTTATGCTGAAGGCGGTTGAGGATGGCCCCCCTTTAGCTGCTACAAGACCTTGGAATCCAAAGGTAAGAATAAAATGATGCAATGTCAGCAAAAGAGACTAACTTTTAATCGCTCCGTATAGTTGAACCCAACAGATCGCAGTCACCGTATGCCGATAATCACACCTTCATATCCTAGTATGTGTAGTACACATAACGTGATTCCATCCACACAACGCATCATTATGGGTGAGATTAAGCAAGCAGCAGAAATTGTACAAAAAATTAGGACTGGATCTGCTACATGGGCACGACTCTTTCAATCACATAATTTTTTTGAGATTTATATGCAATATCTTCAGATCACAGTAGTGGCTGATAATTATAACCTTCAACTCAAGTGGGCTGGATTAGTTGAGGCGAGATTAAGACAACTTGTAATGAAACTAGAGTCAATACAGTCTATTGCGTTAGTACATCCATTTATAGATGGGTTTAGTGAAAGCCATGTGTGTCAAACTATGGCTGATATAGCTGCTGGAAGACATAAGATTGGATATAATAATCAAGTGTCAGTGAAAAAGATTTATTCAAAAACTTTTTATATTGGATTATACCTTCGACTACCAGGTATAATCATATCAAATACTTGCTTGAAAAATACTAAATAAACCTTATAGGCAAATTAAACATGGAGATTGACATCAGTGATCCAATTGAAGAGTTTAAAAATATGCTTAAAATGTGGCCAAAATATGATTATAGACGCATGGGGATAAAGATTGATTGTCTGTCTAAGCTTGATTTACCAATGTCAAAACTAAATATTGTTGGGAAAAGAACTTTAAAGGTAACAACAGGTGAAGAAAGGACAAGATGCCTCGTTGGTAATATCTTTGTTGTATAAATCATATGTATCATTCGTTTTCAAGCAAAACAACAAGTAATCATCTATCAATTCATAACAAAATATCTGACAGCGACTGTTGTCTTGTAAAAAAAAAAGTATATTACTTTTTGTATATAATATATCAAAAAAGAATAGTTTTTTAAAAAAAAAATGCATGTAGAATAGATATAAAATACTTTAAATAAAAATGCAAAAGTATAAATTTATGATTATTAGTTATTTTTCTGTGCAATTGTGTAATGAATATTACACCAACTTTTGAATTCTTTACATTCTTTTATAGCCGATTCAACCATTTTATCATATTTTGCTACATTCATTGACCAATCCTCACATAATTTGGGTTTAACTGATTCAAGTAGACGTTTTATACATTCGAGCATAATATCACCATTTTTACCATACCAACCTATTGGTGCTGAACGATGAGATGATTCTATATGTGTGACGTTATCTATTTCTTTTATCATGGATTCTAGGTGTGAAGCAATTTTAAGGTTGATATTTCTTGTTTGTAGTGAGACAGTTAAACGCATCATCCAAATGGATAAATTGGGTCCAACATCTTGAATGGCCCCACCAAATTCACAGAATTCAATATAGCCTCCAGGCTTAACGACTCGAACAAGCTCAGGTATTATTGTTTCCCAATCCTTTTGACTGTATTTAAATATAGCATCGTATTGAGTAACATAATCAAACGTGTTGTCTGGAAATGCAAGTCTACTAGACACATCCATCAATCGGAAATGACAATTGGCAGGTGGTTGACTAGAGTTGACTATGAGTATTTATTATTTTATTACATTCAATCTTACCTTATTGGATATAACACAGCATCTACAGAAGTAAAATGTGATTTGGGATATTGTTTTGCCATATCCAATGCCCACCAACCAGGACCTGCTCTATAAAAAAGTTTACATTTGTTGTATGAATCATTTTCTTTGATTTACTTACGATACATTAAGTACTCTAATACCTCTTTCTAATAAATTCGTTACTGGTGAAAAATATGGTTTAATAAATAATGATCTATTAGATTATTATATATCCTGTTTTATTTATATTCAATTTTACGGTGTTAATTTACTTGAATAATAATTGATTTATCTGTAATCTTTCTATCTCTTCATCATCACAAGGTAAAAACTGCTCACTTGGTTTTTTAGTTTGTCTATAATTTCTTCCTTCAATATATTCAAATTGTTTAGTTGGAAATTTGGGTTCTGCTAATGTGTCAATGATATCCGCTTTAGCACTGTTCTTTCTATAGTAAATATACACACAAACAAACAAACACATACAAAAGAAAAACATTTTATATATTTACCTTTTAGAGCTACCGGTGCTTTTTGTTTGTTGTGTTCTTGAAAGGACTGAAAAGGGGTTCATATTGTATTTAAAAAGAAGTTGAAAAATAAAATAAATAAAAAAAAAAAAAAAAAAGTAAATACTGCAATTGGTACACTTACTGAATTTAAATTTTGCATCCATCATTTTTGAATTTTATAGTTTTTCTCAGCTTAAGCTCCTATTGAAAGAAGAAGGTGAAACTCTGAACACTTTGTGACATAATAATGTTTCAAAACTGCAAATAGCATAAATAAGAAGCTACTTGAATAAATATCCAGATTAATTGATATCTACATGGAAAAAAATTGTTGAAAACTCAGTAACTTTCTGTTTGTTGATCATAATTTCTCCCTTTTTTCAGTAAATATTTAAATTAAGCATTGAATAAAAAGTATACTTTAAAAACAATATATAGAATGTTTAAGTATAAGCCAAACAGTTTGATTATCGGATATTTTATTAGTTTAATGCTTTTATTTACATAACTTTGTTAAAAAAAAAAAAAAAAAAAAAAAAAGAATCGCTCGACGAGACCATTGTATCCGAAAGCCAAAATAATCTCAGGAGGATCAAATACAGTATTTTTACTTGGTTTTCGGACGTTTTCATTTTTTTAGGACGAATTCATTTTTATTTTCAGACATTCTCTTTCTTTTTTTTTGGAAAAACTCTCTTTTCAATTAAGACGCAGTAATGTAAACTTAAATAGGCACCCTGATGATCACATCAGTTTCGTTAACTTTTTTATTACAGTACAGCTGGTAAATACTGTCATTTTCTGAAAAATAAATGTCCCTAAGCCAAAAATAAATGGCAGTTATTGAAATCTAATTGTCAGTTTGGGCAAAAATGATTGTCGCTTTCGAAAAATTACATTGTCCATTCCCAAAGACCATAATGTCCACTTAGGCAAATACATTTGCCAATTTAAAAAAAAATACACACACATTATAAACAAATATGCAGTTGATTTATTAAAATAGAATATTACAGAGAGGGTAAAGACGCACACCACGCATGCACGTTTGGCCCTGAAAAATTTACTCGGCTAAATCAACAGCAGCCTGTCGCCAAGAAAGAAGAGTTGGCAGGAGGGCAGCAAACGATTTGAGGTCTCTGGGGTTTTGTGGCATAGTTAATTTTAAATGTCTTTCCCTTACATAGTATTGATTGTATTTTGTCAAGGTTTCAAAGATGATAGTATTTTCTATTTATTGTGATTTTAGTTCATATACCTGAACTTTAATAGCATAATATTTTTACTTACCATGATAAACAACGGTATACACTTTTTTTTTGTTATCTTTTTTCAGCGTCCTGATAGCATTCTTTTAAATCTTTGCGCAATCACTCTCTAATTTCTTCTCTGTGTTTGTGTGGCAACCTCCTGCAAGTTCAACTAATATTATCATTGAATTGCTTTTAAGTGCTAAGCCATCGATTTTACTACTCTCCAAGTCATCATGGAGCACTTCAATCCTATGTACAAACAGGAGTCAACAGCAAAGATATTATAGGAAAATAATATTAATGATTACCATTTAAACTCGATCAAATCTTGATATTATAAAAATAAAGAATTAATAATTGGAAAAGTACTCCAGGTGGCAGCAGTGCGTTCTCTCAATTTTTGACCTAAAGGATTCATGGGGCTTTTACATAATTTCAAGCTTGAAGAACGGATCATCAGAATGAATTAGTATTGAATATAAAAGGTGAAGGGTACTATAGTAAAACTTACAAATGAAACACTATGCCATGAATGAAATCATAATCATTGTGGGGAAGTATGGATCAAAGTGACTGTTGTCAGGAAACTCATCATAATTCACAAGTAATCTCCTAATTGAAAAGAGAGAGGGTGGACAGCTAGCAATCCTTTCTAACAAATCATTACATTCCTTGGTGAGGGAAACGGTCTTGATGGCACAAGCATTCTTGATTTCATTATAGGTGTCTTGATTTAAGGTTTGTTGCAGGAGATTCACGGAAGTGGTATCACTTAGGTCTATTACATGCATATTCGACAAACTATAAAAAAACCTATTTAGCAATGTTTACAAAAATACGATTAGGACAAACGTACTCATTTTCAAGTTTTGTAGTGTATTCTAGAAAGCTTTTGTGAGATTGTTAGGCTTTCGGGTTTAAGTAGGTTTGGTATAAGTTATTGAGACAAAGTTTTGGTAATCGAATAAAGTATTGGATAAAGTAATATCCAAAAAAGAGTAGATAATTTGAGTTGTAAGTTCGCTTGAGTAGAGTGACCACCAGATCTTGTTAAGTAGATCATTCTGAATTGAATAAAAGTAAAATAAAAAGATAAAATAAAAAAGAGATTACAATAAAGTATATGGTTCATGGGATTATTGATTCTTCCTATTTATCAAATAAAAGAAGTATTTTGATTCAAAGGAGATTTATTTGGATGAGGTAAGATAATAATAATTATAATTCTTGATAAATTGTTGATATTTATATGTTTTTGGTTTTCTTGATTTTGTGATGTTTTTAGATTTTTGTGTTTTCCTTTGAATTGTGAATTTAGTTGAGTTATTCAATTTCATTGAGTTTATCAAAAATATTGAGGACTTGAACTTAGTTCAGGTCCGAACTTTCTTCGTCAAGTGGTACGATTAAAGAGTATTTTTATTTTAAATTTAAGATAACTCAATTGACCACATAATCACTTCTGGGATTGAATTGCTCGAGTCAGATCAAAGAGAGGATAAAAGAGTGCTAAAAACCTTTTTGATAGTCAAAAAGGGAAAAAGGAAAGGGAAGGGAAGAGGTAGAAAAGAGCTCTAGATCTTGTCTAGGAGAGGGTTGTGATAGTTATAAGGGAGAGCGAGATCAAAAGACTCCAAGAAATTGAGGTCTATGAGCCCAGATTGGAGAAAGTATTTAGTGACAGGGTTGTAAAGAGGAGCCTTGAGACGGCGGAAAGCAGAACCAAGTCGTTGGAGGAATACATGACGAGCAAGTTTAGTTTTTCTTTCAATGGATTCATTGAGAAGTGTAGGATCACGAATGATGGAGGGGCTCAGAGGGTCAAAGTCGTCACGAATAGTGATTTTGTGTTTGTACAACTGAAAACGGAGCTCAGGTTCGAAACCGGTATGGATAAGGAAGCTGACCACATTTTGATCTGAATATTGAATATCCAGAATGCGGCGTGTGTTAATGTGCAACTCACAAAGGTTAGCACGGAGTTGATGGATGGGGAGGCGACGGTGAATGGGAACGTGAATAAACTTGAAGCTGGAAGGAGCAGTAGGAGAGGAAAATTGTCGAGCAATGGCAGCTAAACTGTGTTTGGGTTTGGGATTCGGAAGCTTAGATACCTTGGTTGTGGGAGGAGCAGCATCATTGCTGGGGGAGCGTGGACGTTTGGAGGAGGGGGGAGTAGATTCAGAAGGAGGACTGGAGTTTGCAGTTGGTGTGGGTTCAGAGAATACTTGCTTCCGCAAAAAAGCGTTTTCCTATTGCAACTGGTGTATCTTGGCATTAGCGATTGCGAGTTCATTTTGTAATCGTCGAATGGTTTGAAGTTGGGTGGACATGATGAGTTATTTCCTTAAAATGAAAAAAATTATCAAAAGTGTTGGGGAAGCGAAAGAGTCCATTTTATTAATATACAGTATTTCCCGTTAGCATTTTTTGTATTTTACTTGTTTTTGGAGAGATTACTAACAGTAATTCTAATTTAAGGGTACTTGCGTCGTTATGCTGCCTTGTCTTTCTCCTAACTCTGGTGCTTTATGGTAACAATACAACAATCGTTGTTTATGTGAACAGCTTTGGTGAGTTCAATCACTGCAACTTATAAGACTATCCTAGCAAATGTGGGAAGTTTTTTGTGTACCAGTGCTCTATTCGACCCCATTATACTCCCACTTCATTCAACCTGACTGCTATGGCACCTCATTCGGCTTTTCTCAGCTGTTAGATTCACCTATAACCTCTTGACTACCAGCCCATGTGCTAGCAAGCTAGGAGAATTGTCTTTGGCTATAACAAATACACTGGTTCTCATACAGAATAGACTCCAACAGTCACTCTATTGCTATCCGATGGGACTTGATCTTTACTGTAATTAAGTCTCGCTGGTTATTTTTTTTTTTATTAGGAAAGAACTAATTTGGTCCTCTTTTGATGAATATTGATCGACATTATCTGTCATTTCATATTTATGACCTCAAAGTAAAGGATCAAACAACAGTTATTTTGTAGAAGAATCTATGATTAATCTTTTTTATTTATATTAAAAGACTTAAGTGAACGCATGATATCTTTAATACACCCTAATCGCTCAAATCAGAATAAAAAACATCCTTTTGGATCAAGGACGAAAAAACCAAAGGAAAGTAAATGAGTAAGGAGGGAAAGGTGTATCACAGACACCATAGAAAAACCCACAGAAAAATCTGACTACACAGCAAACGAACTTCCACTGCTGGTATTTGAAGAAGTTAAGTTATAACTTCTGTATTTCATGGCTAATTTTGTTCCAGAAACACTACCAGCCTCATCAATACATTCAGACTCGATTGACTTATTAGGCTCAAGGGTGTTAATTCTTTCAAGACTATACCAAGTATCATCATCAACTTCTTCACCTATAAATGTATGCAACTTCATTGCTCGCCAGCTACAATTTTTAAATAACATTTTTTCTTCTGATCATCACTAGCTTTTTACGATCTTCCAACCTCTACTGCATCGATCCTGTCCAGTCTCAAGAAGAAATTATTCATGTTAAACTTGTGATGGCTGCTCCCAAAGAAAAAGCACATCCAATTATATGATTAAAGTGGTATGAATTAATGAACTGCCCTTTAATTGGTTGTTTTATCATGCTCAGTCGACAACCCGGTATAATTAAACCATTTTATTCACAGTATAAAACAGTTTATCCGTCCTCTTAATCTTTAACTCTTCAATAAGCACATACAGCATCTTTTTTTTTTGTCTTCATCGCATCCATAAACATTCTTTCAATAGTGGTATTATGCATTGAATCATCCATCGATGGCATCTTGGCCTTCTCTGATGCTGCTTTGCAGTTACAACAGACTACGCACTCTAAATGTATGGTTCCATTACTCCTTTGGTTTATGGCCCCGGTTAATGCAACTATTATTTGTTATTACACATTTCTTTTCATTAGCTTTACAGTTAAAGACAAGAAGGTAACATGATCTAGGGGCTTTTAATGATTTACAAAAGTATTTATTACTGAGGCTGCGTATATGCAGCTTCTTGTCCTTCAAGAACAGGCCCCGTCAATGGTGTACCCAAATAATTGATAGTGTCTGTATTATCTACATTGTGGAAGTCTAAGATTTCAGAATACATCATCACTTTCCATGTATCTACGGGTAAATCAGCTTCATTAAAAGACCAATCAAATTTTTCTGGTGCAACAGGCTCATCTGTAGGGTCATGGTAGGGTGCCAAATAAGGATGAGATAAAGCTTCCTCTGCTGTAATACGCTTGCGAGGGTCAAATGTAAGCATCTTTTCTAGTAAATCGATAGCTTGAGGATCTTGATCAGCGAATCTTTGACTAAATGGAACTGGCTCACATTTAGGAAGGTTCTTTACAAATCTCAATGTCTAAATGAAACACTATTTAGCCTACATGTTCATTCCTTTTCATATAATCTACATACATTTTCGCTGCAAATGGTAGCAATAACATCTTCAGGTGGTGTACCAAGAAGTTCAGTGATGATGGAGAATTGATGAACGTCTATACAGCGCACATATTAACCATCAACAGAACTATCCTCATTATTTTTTAATCTACTTACGATCTTTTCCGGGAAAGAGTGGTTTTCCTTCCAACATTTCAGCAAAAATACAACCAGCACTCCAAACGTCCACAGCCACATCATATTTTTGCCAAGTCAACATGATTTCAGGTGCACGATAGTATCTAGTTGATACGTATCCAGTCATTTGTGGATCTTGAATACGTGCCAAACCAAAATCACAAATCTTGAGATCACAATTTTCATTAATCAAAATATTGCTTGGTTTCTAACATATATGTCAATATCTATATTCTCTCCCGTTTATATTACTCTATTTACCAAATCTCTATGAATAACACCAGCAGAATGAACATATTTCAAGCCTCTCTAAATCATGGATGATTTTAGTACAAGTCTAAGTAAAACAAAAAAAGAAAATTTTCTTACCAGTATTTGATATAAAAAATATTGAATAAATTGCTTCTCTAATGGTCGGGATTGAAGTAGTCTATGTAAATCTGTTCCAAGCAACTCCGTAACAAAGTATCTATATTAAAAACGAAAATTATTTTTTTTTGTTTAAAAGTTTTTTTTTTAGGAATTTCTAATACACTTACATGTCTTCTAAAGGGGAAATAAATATGTCACTCAGGCAAATGATCTATTAGACATTATTTAGCATTTCTTTCATCTGTCTATAGCAGCCAATATACTTACATTTTCATGCATCAGGGCTTTTAATAATTTGAGTTCACGATATGTTCTTTTGGCTAATACAGGAGCAGAGAAAGGTTTCATAATCTTTTTTATTGCGACATTCATTCCCGTCAATTGATCTTTAGCCGAACTATTGTATATACATTATCAGTAATATGATTTTTACATTACATTTATATACTTTACCATACTAAGCCGAAAGCACCCATTCCAACAGGTTGTAGATCAACATATCTGCCATAATAACCCTTCAATTTCCCTTAAATTGCTTTCTCAATTTTTATTATATACCTTGTTGTCACTTCGAAAACTGTACCAAAAATGGAAAGCTTAACAAATTCTGCCATCTTTTTATATATTATTAATAACAATTTATTTATCACAAATACAAAGAAAAAGAGGAGACTTACTTTTAATTATTATTATTGTTTTTTTTTTAAAAGAAAAAAGTAAAAAGAAACAAAAAAAGAAAAAGAAAAAGGGCAATTTGAAAAATTTTATTAGAAATGATAACATAAAAAACTGATGTCATTGAAACATCATCCCGATTTACTTATTTCACCATTGTGGAGAGCTTGGCCAATCAATCACAAAAAAAATTCAATAAACCTTGCCACAGTTCAGAGTCCGAGAAATCATGAAGGGATATTCAATAGTTTGTATAATGTCACGTCGTGAAAAATGTTTCTAGGAATACATAGTGCAACCCACTTGACCTACAAATGATTCATCTTTCTATAAACAGTACTAATTCGCTCTTACTCTCGTAAAATTTATTTTTTGAACAGTAAGCTTTAGAACCATTGGCTCTTTTTCTATCTCCTTGCAACATCATAAAATAAACAATTGTCAAACAGATCCATAAAGTTGATTTGTATCAAAGCTGTCTTTGTTGAAATAAAAAATTGTGGTTACTAAATTGCTTATTGTTCATTAATGATCTCTTGATGAACTCTGCATGCTTTTAATTTTTTAGTTCAGCATTTGGTAGTTGATAAGAAAAATAAAAAGAATGATGTTCTGTATACTATCAATAGAATCACAACCTGATTAAAATCTAAAAACATTGTTTATATATGATTAAAAGTGCCCAGTTCTACTTCATATTGAAGGATATGCCTCCTTTGAGCACAATGTCTAAAAGAGTTAAAATGATACAAATAAACAATTTTTTAGGAAAATAATGTGTAGAAAATGAGAAAAAATACTATATTAAATCAATTAACGTAGCACATTGCATAAACACTGCAAATTGTTTTATAAAAAAAAAAGGTATTCTTAACCATTTGTATAGCTTTCCAAAATATTAAAAAAAAAATCAAAATACTACGTTACTCTCAACAAAAAAGAATCTGTTTTAAATTACCTTAGCAGATTTATGTGTAAAAATTTCAAATATACTGAAAATAAATGCTTTGTAATAATAAACTAAACAATTCTCATAATATACTCTCATTAAAAATTGATAGCCGAATCAGTAACATGCTATCCTCTTTGCTATTCAATGCTCCACCTTAATGCTTAGTATAGAATATGATAGTGTTGTTTTCTCGTCCTATATTGCTTATACAGTTTTATTATATTACAATTTCTAAATCTAAAATAATGTATCTTCATCACGAAGATATTCTCCTACGTCTGCTTGGTGAAAAACAATGATATCTGTAGGTTGAAGTCTCTTCATGTCTACTGTTGATCTTGCTGTCACACCAAATCCCTAATTATTTATGTGGTCAATTCAACATCTCTTGATATAAATGTATACTTTACTAATGGTGAATCAGACATAGAAAGGATCACTACACCAGTGTGTTCAGGTGTATCATCTGTTATTCTACCCAAATGAGCTTTGACAATATGGTTACCGTATAAGAAAGGCATTTCACCGTTGGGCTTAATCCAGATCTTGTACTATATAATTTTTTAGATCCCATACAGACCATACACAGATTCCATTTTATACCTTTGCATATTGTGCTAAATAATCAAGTGCTGTAATGTGTAATTTGAACTTGCCAGTTTTTGTAAATTTACCAAAACAAACACCAAGCGAAGCAAGTTGATCACGTCCTACACTCACAGCCATACGTACCATAGATTCACTAAACTAAAGTTAATATTTATTCAATGCTATATTATTTTCTTTATTTTTACCTAAGGTAATAAACTTTATTCTTTTGAAGACGGAAACAATATGTTTCATCAGGTCTGTCAATCAAATGTTTAATGTTGGCTCCAATACTACAAAGTAAATTATTATTTAGTAATCCGAAGCTTTAACAGATCAAATCAACGTTTCCACTTTACTATTTTGCAAGTTTCTCAAAAAGAGTAGTTGTTTCTTCAGAAGTTAAGGGACGCATTTATTTAAGATGAGTGGTATAATTAAAGACTGGATGAAAAATAATAAAAAAATTCAAATAAAATGACAAAGTAAGCCACTGTGACTTTATTTATTGTTTATGCAGCCAACACAATAAAAGAACTAGCTTATTTTAGTGTTGCAAAAGTAGAAAATGGTCCTTTGATGGTCTAGAGACATTACTCAAGTCTACAGTTCAACATCAAATACAAACATTACTATAGCCACAAAATCCTTGAGTGAATATCATATTAAATAATTATGAATGGATCTGCATCATAGCTCTTTGAAATAAGGAGTTACCAAGGGCAACCAATGTGTTATTTTAAATTTGGATATTATAAAACAAACCAAAGGATATTAAAGCTTTTTTTTTTTTTTACTTGGTCAAACGAACATTAAATTATGTTTAAAAATATACTAAAGAGGAGGTGTAGATACGGGTGATGGAAGATAGCTATTACTTTGATTTGGGCTGATATTTAGTTTCATTGATCCCTCCTGTTTTGATTGTTGTTCTAGGAGTTGTAGAAGATCCTTGTTATTTTTAGCTTGGATGAACTCTTCATAAGTCTATGTATATCTTTACATTAGAAATCATGTCCTCCTTCTCATTTATGTAGACTTACGCATTTATAAGAACCACCTAAGAATATTTGTGGTAGCGCACGGGATTTACTATTTTGTTTTCTCATGTGCTGTAAAGCAAGTTCACTTTTAGCAACATCAATCACTTTAAACTGAATATTGTTTGATTCTAAAGTCTTGACTATTTCTTCCTCCTCTTGTTTTAACTTGGGATTTGTAGAGATACTCGAAGTATATATATGAACCTCTTTAGGGTCACGAGGAGTTAAATCCACAGATTGGGAAGCTTCAGGAGCAGGCCATTTGAATTTAGAGCTAGGACCACCTGTCTTTCGTAATTTTGGTGTAATTATGTTTTTATCATACTGCTGTAACTCAGATTGCTGTCCCTTTTTCATCACAGAGATTTGTTCTTGATATGTTTGTTGAAGATGCGCTACTTGAATAGAGTGATTATGCTCATACTGTTCAAACTCATACAAGATCTTGCTGACCTCATCATCCATCGTACTCTTTGCTTGATTCTCAGCTTGCTTAAGTCTTTCTTTTAAAAGAGAGACATCTTTGTCATACTTGAGTTGAAGTTGATTTAAGTTTTGAACTTGAGTTTGCTCCAAGCTACGGATTGCTGTGTCATGGCTTTTTTTCAGTTTTTCTAGTTTCTTGTCCTTTTCAGCCATGGCTTTAGCATGTGTCTCGAGTATAGCTTCATGTTTCTGCTTTTGAGTCTATGTAACAATGCGTTCATATCGTTTATTTCTCTACTTTTTCATTTTTACCTCGAGTTGATTATTCAATTCTTCTAATTTTTGCATCAACATACGATCATGTTCAAGATCCATTGTCAATCGATTCAATCGTTTTTGATGATGATCCTCATCTGTTGTAAGTCCTGACTTTGGCTTTCTATCCCTTCTGTTGATTTGTGCTCGAAGTTCGGCCAATTCGTCTTCTTTTTCGCCCAATCGCTCCATGACCACTTTATTCTTTATAAAGAATTAAATCATCGCACTTGCCCGGTTTCTTATATTTGCTTACCGTTTCCTTTAACTCTTCCAATTGAGAGGTAACTTGCGCCAATGCAGGTTTGATCAATTCTGCTCTTTCATTTTCCCACTGTAATTGAAGCGTTTCCAACTCACATTCCTTTTCTTTTAGCAATTTGTCTTTCGCTGCCAGCAATTGAGCCGTTTGATCCTTTTGTTGAAGCGATTCAAGTGTTTCTTTTAAACTTTCCATCTCCTTTTTGGTTTCTTCCAATAGAGCCTCTTTGGTTGCTAACTCTGCTAATGTTTCTTTATACTTCTCCTCCAGTTCCGGAGAATGGCCTGCTGTCAATTGACTTTTTAATTGTTCAATCTCAGCCGTTTGCTTTGTAAGCATATCCAAATATTCCTTGTTCTTTTACTGTTAAGTTTATACTGACTTGTTCTTTTTCTTTGATAATTTACCTTTGACTTTAATTCTTCACATTCTTGCTTTATTTGTGATGTTGTATGGTGACTAGCAATGCTTTCAACTCTATAAAGTGATCCTTTTTATTCAATAAGCATCGGATTGTTTTGAAGCTTCTTACATACCTTGAATAGATAGTCTCTGATCGGATTTCTTTCTTGAACCTAAGCAAGGCATATTAGATATATAAAGGAGAAAAGAAGAAAGAGAAAGAAATAAAATAATAACTGGAAATTATTTATTAGCCCCCTGTCTATCTTTCCCTCTAATTGTAGTGAAGTTTATTGTGATTATTTAGGAGCAAACATGTGTAAATAAGAGGTTTACAAAAAAAAAAAAAAAAAAAAAAAAAAAAAAAGAATCCAACTTTATTAAGGATCGCCTTTCCATTCTCCTTTTATTGAAATCCAAAACAATTAAGAAAATTACCCCCTAAAAACCACTTGCTATATCGGAATATTCATCGAAAACCCATAAAGAAAACAGCAAGTACACGATACGATAATACATTATATACTTGATACATAAGGGAAAGGATATAGGCGGAGTTCTTGTTTCTTCCACGAGCTATTTCAGTGTATATGAAAGAACCCAGATTCTGTATCAAGCCTCTTCTTCTTTTCAGGTAATTGTTAATGAGGATTCAATAATTCTTAATTTGGGTATATCATCTTTATTACTGCTTAAAACCCTAATACAATCAAGCCGATAATATCAGCTAGAGCCACAGATTTTAGGCCATCTTTTTACGTGTTTTACTTTCACTAGTTCCTCTTTCCCTTTTTTCTTGCTTTTTTAGCTGAAATGCTAAATAGCGCGAGATAAAATAATCAATTTGAGGTGCCTTCTGTTCAATCTCTATTCTTAAGGAACCTCTATCTCTTTTTGTCTCGTCGTCATCTTCATACTTGGTTTTGCTACAGTGTATCTAAGGCGTTTAAGCTGATACAAAAGTCAAGCTAAAAAAAAAAAAAAAAAAAAAAAAAGCAGACGTCATATGATGTTCACTCTTTAGGAGATCATCATGGGATATGCTTATATCAATAAGGAGAAAGATTCTTTAATTGATAGAGAGGAGAGAATAACTATAAAAAAAAAAACGTCAGATTATAAAGTTCCTTTAAGGTAAAATTTGTTCAATTTTAGAATTCAATGGTTTTAATTCATTACATGCAATAAAACCTATTTGGTTATCTTCCACACAGATTGGGTTTATTGGATGCTTGTTTTATGCTGAGAAATCCTTTAGTAAATTATGCATTGACAGCTCTTTAGATGGTATAACAACTGAGCTTAAAAAGTGCTGATATTCACACAGTAAGTGGCGAACAGAATTGATTTAGAGCAATCAACGCATAAAGATAATAGAAACAAGTAAAAATATATACTAAGTTAGAATTTTTTTTTATTTTTCGTTACCCTATCTGTTCACACGTCAATTGCGCTGTCTGGCTTGAAGAATATCAATACAGACATGGGTTGTTACTGACAGCTTTTTATAAAAGAAAAAAAAGGGACATGTTTGATTGATAAATCAATTCTGATGAAAACCAAAAGAGAAAAAAAAAAAACCACAGTCCATAACTGTTCTTATTTCTTACACTTAAATTATGGCAAAGAAAAAGATCACATCCAGTGCTTCTGCTGAAGAAGCGGGTATATATTTGCTAGCAAGATGTACACACATATGCTTTAATTCTTGCTTTTTTTTTTTAATAACAGAAAAAGTCATTCTTGAATATATGGCTAAGGTCAATCGGCCTTATAGCGCAAGTAAAGAGAGATGATAATTAAAAAACAAAATAAAGGCTATTAAACAATTATGCTAATAGCCGACATATTCAGCAACTTGCACTCAAAGTATTCAAAAGCACATGTTATAAAAGCATTAGACAAATTGGCCGAAGAAGGGGAATTGTTGTCTAAGCTATACGGCAAAACCTCTATTTATTCTATTAAACAGAATATTGTCGAGAACAACAAGAGTGAACACATTTTAGATGCAATTGATATTGAAATTAATAAAACCACAGACAAAATGAACACAATCAAAGCTGAAAATAAGAAACTTGAAGAAGGTAGCCTATTTATTTTGTATACTGGTGTGTAGCCATTCATTATATGTAGAGCTATTCAGACTCAAGAGCGAACCAACGGCACAAGAGGCCATTGATCTTAATAAACAATACAAAGAAAAAGTAAGAGCATATATACGTTTAAATATAGAAAAATAACTTGTAATTTTATTATGTAGAATATGGAATTGGCAGAAAAACTTGAAAAATTCAAAAATGGTGCAGTATTTATTCCATCCGAGAAAAGAGAAAGGGTTGAAGCAGAATTCAATTTCAACAGAAACATGTGGAAAAAGAGACGCAAAATGGTAGAATCATGAATTTATAAATAATTTATAAAAATATTCACTTTATTTTATATAGTTTCAAAATATATTTGATACAATTTCTTATAATTTACCTGATAACTCAAATGAACTAAAAGAACAATTAGGCATAGAAGAAGATGAGATACCATTTGAAAGTGACCCTTTTGCTTTTTAAATTTTTATATTGAATGCCAGAAATACAATCTTTTTTTTTTTTTTTTTTCTTTCCTGAATAAAAAAAAATGACTTCAGCTAAAGAGATTCAACCCTTGTATCGTTCATTTTTAAAAGTTGTTGAAAAATGGCCTGTAGATAAAGTTAGACCTAATCGTGATTTGAAACAAATAATAACAACAAGAGTAGAAGAAAGCTTTCGAAATGAGAGTACTCTGGACATTACTCGCGCTCAAAAAGAATTGTTTGCACTCGAGAAATTATTAAATAATGATTTTAAACAAAAGGTTTGCCTTTTTTTTTTTTTCTTCTCTGCTGTTTACTAATATGTGTGATATAGTATCCACTCTCAGAAAAGATCTTGGTTCCTGCAAGTAATCCAAACTATTACTCAAAATTGATTTCTGCACTTGGTGTGAACAAAGAAGGAAACAAAGGATTTTTATCAAAGCTGTTCAATTAATGAAATTATTAGACATAAAAAAGAAATCTGAGCCACAGAAAAAATAAAGATTTTTTTTTTTATTTTATTTATTTTAAAATGTCAAACAAGCGAATTAAACTCGACGACGAACACATTCAAAATAAATTTCACAAGGACCTTTTTAATAAGGACTCAATAACAAAGATAGAAAGTGCCTTTAAAGAATCCAAACCTTATCTTCATTGTAAAATTGATAAATTAATTGACAATGATCTCTTGGTTCGTGTACGCAAAGAAATTCTCTCTAGCTTACACTTTACCATCAAAGAAACTGATATTTACAAGGTAAATCAGAATGCTTATAAAATTATTGTCATCATTATTCACATGCACACATCAAAATACAGGTCAACCAGACTGGTGATTTAGCCAACTTGGATGGTCTTCCCAAACACGAGTTAGAGCAATTAAAAAGTCTTTTTGAGCTTCGTAACGCTTTGTACTCTTCTGACTTTCGTAACTTTATCTCTCAAGTTACTGACTGTGGTCCCTTGTCTGGTACAAAAATGGACATGAGCATCAACTCTTATCAAGCGGGCTGTCACCTTTTAAACCATGACGATGTCATTGGCACTCGCAGAGTGTCTTATATCTTGTATCTCACAGATCCTGAGGCACCTTGGCAGCCCAAGGATGGTGGTGCCCTAGAATTATATCCTGTCATACAAAAGGGTACGCCTGCCACTGAGCCTACTGTGATCATTCCTCCTCAGTGGAACCAATTTGTCATGTTCACCGTTCAACCCGGACATTCTTTCCACTCTGTAGAAGAAGTTGTGGGCACTGGAAACCGTTTAAGTATCTCTGGTTGGTTTCACATTCCTCAAGAAGGTGAGCCTGGTTACAAAGAACCATCTAAAGAAGGTGAAGCAAAATCTTCCCTTGAACAACTCCAAGAGGATGAGGATTCCAGCGATCGATTCAATAAATACACTATACAGCAGCACCAAGATGAGACTTTAACAGAGGATATGTTGACCGAATTAAAAGAATGGATGAACCCTCGCTATTTGGACAAGGACATGATATCTCAAATGTCTGAAAAATTCTTAGATGAGTCCGCCGTTCAATGCAAAGAGATCTTGAATGATGACATATTGAAGAAGCTTGAAAAGATCACCAAAGAATATGATGAGCAAGATAAAGTAGCATCGGGTAAAGACGGCATCGCTCCTCACGGCACAGGTGTACGTGAAGGATGGGTCGTTCAAGGCCCACCTCACCGTTCTCGGTACATGGTCTCCACTGCACAGGAGGGCCTGTTCCATTTCCTGGCGTCCAAGTTTGAATCTGAGGCATTCCGTCTCTGGTTGAAGGCTGTGACCCATCTCATGCCTGTTGGCTACCGTGGACAGGCACGTCGTTTCCGTCCTGGACATGATTACACACTTGCAACAGTTAATACCCTTACACAAGGTATCTTGGATGTCACATTTTGTCACGTCAACAAGCCTGATAGTTGGGAAGATGGAGATGTTGGTGGATATGAAAGCTATATGGCAGGTCATGATGGAGAAGAGGACCCAGCTACATATAAGGCAGCCGATGATGATGGTGTTTTGTTGCACTTGCCAGCTGGAAAGAATGAGTTATCTCTTGTTTTCAGAGAAGAAGGCATCATGAGATTCATCAAATATGTAAGCGCAAAAGCCCCTGGATCGCGTTGGGACTTTGCTTACGAATATGACTTGCCAGAAGAAGATAACGAATAGATTGTACATAATTAAAAAAAAAATAAACCCTTACATTGCATAGAAAACTCTTGGTTTCTATATTTTATCTGTTTATCATGAAAAATTGCTTTGGTTCTTTATAAAGAAAACATACGTGCTATATTATTATATAAGAGAAAAGGTTAAGTAAACGTCGCTTTCCCTCCATCAGCCGTTTTCTTTTTTCTAGAGAAACAGACTTGGAAGAAAGCTTTCCTGCATGAATAGAAATATGATTGTATGAGGACGATGGTATATTTAATGATTCTTACATTTCATTGTAAAACCCTACATTCAAGTCTGCATAACATGCTTTTATGAATCCAAAGACTTCATTAAACAAACCCTAATTAAATAAACAAGTTTTTAGAATGAAGATAGCAGGAAACGTATCCAATTTTTACTAAATCTTGATCAAGGGAGGAAAGAGGTTTTTGAACTAAAGTATCTATTTGTTTGTCCTGGTTTATGGTATCATCTACAAAGACTAATAGTCCAAAGCATCCCGTCCAAAAATATGTTTTTATCTTTACTTAATTACCATTATACAGCACTTATACGTTTGAGTATATTTTACAAGACTGCGGTGGGCGTATAATATCTTGTAGTCATCGCTTCGCCCAGGTCAGATCAAAAGAAAATGATTGGAAGCTAAAAACCCCTTATGCGATCAAGGGTAAAAATGTTACAAAATAATCGTGCATCTTCAAGAATAAAACCTAATTAGGCTCCAAAAAAAAAAATCATTCAAATCAGTTTTAAAATTTCATGATTTCTTAGCGCATAAAAAAAAAGAAAGCAAGCCACGTCAATTTACGATTCAAACAATCTTCAGACCTAACAGCTAAGTATCTACAGAGCCCTTGAAGGTCGCTCAAAAGGATTTCTGTTGCATGCATTCCCAACTCTTGATGACAATGTTTCATCCTGCAAAAACTCTTCTCCTTTAAGTTTACCTGTATATGTTGATCAAAATTGTTCAATTGGGTTGATCTTAGAAGAGTAAACTGGAAGGTAAGCACAGCCGTAACCACGTTGCTCAATATTCCTGTTATTAGCATTCTTGTGAATAAAAGTACTGTCGGTGGCAATGCTGCTACCCTTAAATTACTCGTTGGTAGAAAATATCAAGAGCATTTGCAATAAATCACAGTCATCAATAACAGTTTCGCCTTCAGCACTTCTAGCAGCCTGAACGCTACTTATTATATTTCTCTCCTTCGAAGGGACAAGTGCTCTTAATCTTTTTACCTTGATATTTACTACACCAAACGTAGAAATAGTATTTAAAACAATTGTTGTTTTGACCCTTGTCTTGTGTGCATATGCAAAAGCACAGCTTCCTTTTTTTTTTATCATGCTACAGAGAGCCTCATGTTCATTTGATTTATTTATTTATTGATGCATTCATAACTATGTTTAGCCATTAGTTTTGTTATAATATATTCCATAACAAAGAACAAGAAACGATATCAATCAGAATGATATTATGACCAAAAACACTATATAAAGCCCCGTCTATTTCCTTCTTTCTCTTACTTTCACCAATTCTGCATTCATATCTTCATATTATTAGTTTGTGGTAGTGTTAATTGTGTTGTAGAACAGTAACTGATCGTAGTAGACATTAATAAATATAAGTCTTAATACAAGATCATAATTAAATAAAATAAAAATATAAGTTTATTTAAATAAGATCATACAATCAATTCCAATTAAACATATTCTTTTAGAATATGTTTTGTATTAATGAGAGTTCTTTGATAAGAAGAAGTATCAACTAAAATAACAAGATCCAATCCAATATCAGGAATATTGCTAATCTTTCACATAATTGAAATAACGCGTAAAATAACGTTATTCAAATCAGTGAGGAATTCCCAGAATAAAAGATAATCTATGACAGACATACAAAAGAACAAATGAAAAGTTTTCATAATCATAATTATAGATGATACTTGCTAAAGTACCTGAATATTAGAAGAACGCTTACAATAGAAGATATCAAGCCACTCACTCAATAAGATATAAATACCTGCCTTCAATTAGAATAATTTTTACTTTAACTTAAACTGAAATAAAGATCAGTCTCAAAAAGTATTCAAACTGTTTCTTGATCTTTGTTTCTACTTTTTTCTTAATAACTATTACCATTATACAACAAATTGTATGCATATCTTACGTAGAGCCCGCGTCTTGCATAACAGACCTTAGTGCTCAACAGCGTGGAGACATTACTAGTCGCTGTGTTACTATTGACGTAGGAAGATGAGACTTTTTGTACTGTGTACAATATTTGGTGAAGTGGAAAGGCTATGAAAATCCAACAGAAGATACTTGGGGGCTGACAGAAAATTTGACAAACTGCCTTGACGTCATACATGGCTTGCATCGTATCTATCCAAACAGACCATGTGGCCGTCAAAGTTTACTTTCTTCCTCTCTTACTTTTCAACATGATAAAAATTCAACACCACTACGCTGATCTCGTAGAAAGCGATCACAAAGAAGGGGGTACTGTCATGACATTATCTGTCCTTAGAGCACATTTCTTTAATTATAAACAAAACTCTCAATTTAATAAGATAGATTATATTTCTGTATTATCTCGTAAGAATAAAAAGACTATAAAATTCAACAAGACTTAAAAAGCTATATTTTTATTTAATATTATTGTATCTGGTATTTATATTCTTTTCATGAAGATTCAATTAAATCTTTTTCAAGACGCTTTAGTTAATTATAGCTGTAGATCTAATATAAAACAATTTTAATATGAAGATATGTTCCTGGTTATGCAAGTGGACTGCTTATAATTATTTCTTAAGTAGATCTATTTTTCATTTATGTCTCATTGCATCAGGAGCTATATGAAAACAAATTGTATTGAGTTAAAGGAGTGGAATTAGTGTTATATTATTGGGTTAGCTTGTAGGCTTGTGTTTTAATTGACTAAAGTTTGCTTGTAAAGCTTGATTGTAAGGTTAAGATTGCCTTATAAGTTGTTATATATAGGATTTAAGCGGATGCTTGTTAAGTAGTGACCACTAGATCTTATATGTAAGATCAATACGATGTTTCTTGATAAAATAATATAAAAAGTAAAGTAAAATAAGAGATCAGGAACTTTTATGAGTAAGTTAGCCTGCTTTATTGAGTTAAGTATATAAAAATATAAAAGAACTTGACTAATTTTTTTTTTTTCATTTTTTGACTTCTTTCACTTTTGCTTCGTGTAACCTCTTTACTGGCTACTATAGTCACATTAGTTATGACCGAATAATAGAGAAAAGACTGTAATAAATCTTTGTAAAGCATTCACTACTCTGATTTCTTATAAATTGAATATGAATCATGTTTAAAATATGTTGGGATACGACAGTAAAGAGGATTATGGTGATTTTGATAAATAAAGTAAATGATGTATCAATTGAGTATTCGTTTTCATGTTGATTTTTATGGTCTTTTTTTCTGTTTAGAGTGCTGGCACATTAGGTAAATAATGCGTCCAGAGATCGTCTTCTTGAGAGTAGAAAATAGGTAAGAAAAATAATGTCGGCCAATTGTGACGTGTGTCTATTCAATTCCCGATTCGGTGAAGCTGATTATTTTCCTTTCTCTTTATTTTCTTTTACATTTTCTTCAATAACGTCTCTTAGATTTATTCAACCACACTAAAACGCATACCATTAGAATCGCAATGAAAAGACGCATCTTTTGGACACAAAATAAGTTTCAAAACACTGCAAATAATCGTGCAAACTCTGCACACTGTTAATTTTTAGCAATATGCTTTTCTGTTTAACGATGCCAAAAGCTGTGATTGAATGGGTATTTATGCCGACGTCAATATCGGCACCCTTTAAGGACCTAAATGTCTGTCAATATATTCTGCGTCTCTGTATGGTGCCGATATTAACGAAAATGATGATCCATAGCTCTAAGTAGATTTATACAGACCCAATTGTCGTTCTGCGAAGGCGTCTCTCTTGTTAGCTGCTTTACATAGTCTATTCTACGTTATAAATAATTTGGCAACCAATGATACTTTTTAAATCATTACTTTATTTGTCTTTTTACTCTTTATAAACCACTCATATTGCCTTATATACTTCTTTATGAACCACTCATATTGCCTTATATACTTCTTTATGAACCACTCATATTGCTTTATATACTTCTTTACCGACCATTCATATTGAAATAAATATTGCTTTATATATACAAAAAAATAGGGATTTTGTTTATAAAAAATACTTTTTTTTATTTAAATAAAATAATAATAATACATAGTATTTCTTTGCTTGTAGCGTTTTAACTGTGTACTTGACTTACCTAATGTCACCAGAATAGCAGCATCTAATCTAAAAATACATCAATTAATCTCGTGGAACTCAAAAAGTTTTCAAAAGAAAAAAAAAAAAAAAAGCCAAGCTCAAGGATTCAGAGACACAAGGATTCAAGGATTCAAGGATTCAAGGACTTGGGTAATTAAAGCAAAAGAAGGAAATACATCAGTACTTAAGAACTAAAGTAAAAACCATGATAGAAACAGAAAGAGGCCAAAGCAGAGCAGCACTCATCTATAATGATTATTAGCTATCGTGTATGTATCGTAAAAGCAATAGTACCTTTCTTTAGATAGACAAGGGGAAGAAAACTTGCTGAGCTTTTACCAATAAGTAAAAAAAAGGAAGCAGTACGTATCTATAATAATTATTAGCTATGATGGATATGTAATAAAAGTAATAGTACCTTTAGATGGGCTAAGAGAAAAAAACTAGCTAAGCGTATACTCACAAGTAAAAAAAGCAGCAGGCATCTATAATAATTATTAGCTATGATGGATATGTAATAAAAGTAATAGTACCTTGCTTTAGATGGACCATGAAAAAAAAAAGAAAAGAAAAAAAGATACCAGTCAAGCCTATACCAACAAGTAAAAGAAGAAGCAATAATAATCCTGGGAAAAAGACTTTATAAAGGCCATTTAGACTATAAAGAAAGAAATCAATACAATATTACTAAAGTACAAGTACCGTTAGAACAGGAATACAATTTATATAATATTAAGAACTTACCTTTTATAAAAAGAGAAGAAAAAAAAAAGAAAAAAAAAAAAAAGAGAAGTGCTTTTTTGTAGCCTTATTTTACCAATGTTACACTTATTCACTGTCTATCCATATTAGAAAACAAAAACAGTTGCTTTTCATGTAGTCTGTATTTAATGGTATCCCAAAAGATAACTTATACATTGCTTGAGTAAGTTTTATTACTTGCGTGCAATATCTTTAACGTGGAGGATATTATTTTTTCTTTTCTTTTTTTTTTTTTTTTTTTTTCTCCCTTGTTTTGTTTCATGGAATACACTAAATGTCAAAGGTACAAAAGATAAAATAGAATGCTCAAGTATTGATCATATGTAAGTTTATAAAAAAAATAATAACAACCAAGTCTAATGTCGGGTTCTTTTTTTTTTTTTTTTTTTTTTTTTTTTTTTTTTTTTTTTTTTTTTTTTTTTTTTTTTACATTAGGAATTCCTAATGGGACACATTCGGATGACGAACATGAACCTCATGAGCAAAGTTGTTCTTTCCAACACGATAAAACTATAAGAATGTCAAACTTATATTACTGCTTGTTGTTGAAAAGTTTTTTTTGGTAAAGGAAGTTGGCAATGTTAACATCTCTAATGGCTAATGGCTAATGGCAAATTACACCCATGTGCAAACATAAAGTAAGTAATGAACTAGTATAAGCTTAAAAACATATATTCTTTTATATTATTTGTCATAAAAAAAATAATAAAGCACTTTATTTACTTGAAAAACAAAAAAAAACTGTGCATGTATCTATTACAGTGAGTTAAAAAACCGTTTCAGTAAAATTGAAACTCACACATTTATCCTTTTTTGGAAGAAATATTTAGAGTATACGTGTTCTTTTTTATTATGTTATTATATGGCTTTTTTGCAACAAAGCAATGTACATCTCATCTTAATCTATGAATTACATCTTAAGCAATGGCCATTTTAAAAAAAGGGGATGACTGAAACGGTTTTTTAACTAGGTAAAAAAATACTAATATATAGTATTTCCACCCTTAGCTTTTATTACAGCTTGAACTCTAGCCGGCATACTATCAATATATTTACAGCAAATATCTTTATCAAATGTTTCCCATTCAATTTTGACTCTTTCCCATAGTTCATGGACACCTCTTGCCCTTTGCTCGTATAAAGCTAATTTCAACTTTAAGTGTCGCCACATGTGCTCAATTGGGTTCAGGTCAGGCGATTGAGAAGGCCAAGGCAATACTGGGTACTTTGCTTCTTCTATAAGATAAGTCGTCGTTATTTTGGCAGTGTGTTTCGGATCATTATCGTGCTGAAAGATGAAATCACCATCTCCTAATCGGTAGTAATGAAGGGTATCTGCCAGTTCGGTTTTTAGGATATGGATGTAATCGGATGCAGTCATTCTGCCGTCGTATATCTCGCAGATATATCCAACTCCATGGGAAGTCATACAAGCCCACACCATAACACTTCCACCGCCGTGTTTTACGGTTGGGATTACATGATGAGGCTGTAATGGGCTTCCAGGCAGACTCCAATAGAATTCAACTCCATCAGAGCCCCAAACGTTGATTTTCGACTCGTCAGAGAAGATAACCTTTCTCCAGTCGTCAATAGTCCAGTACCTGTGAGCAAGTGCCCATTCCAAGCGTGCTTTCCTGTGTTTTGCTGACAAAAGAGGTACCTTTCTTTTTGATCGGGCTTTGAATCCCAGGCTCTTTAAGGCATTTAAGGTGGTGTTGTAAGTCAACCTTGGATAAATGGCCTTGAAATAATCGAAGACCTCAACACCAGACTTCAATCGTCCTAAGATTACCATTCTCTTAATGAGGGACTTACTTGCTTCAGTTAAGATCTGAGGTCGTCCGCCAGTGTTATCGGGTCTTTGGATATTCCATTTTTTGCAATATCGATGAACAGTGGCTTTAGAGAGAGTCAAGCGATTAGCAATATCTTCATAAGACAAATCAGACTCTAAGAGCACTCTCAAATCATTTTGAGTACCTTGGGAAATGGAACGAGTCATTTTTAATAAAGATTGGGTTGAAAATGTTAAATGAAAAAAGATGAAATTTGTTACGCGTCTATTAATAAAATAACGTGTTTATAAACTTATTTTTTTAATAAATGCAAAGTATTATACTCTTCCCCTAACTTTATGTGTATTGCATAAATGAAAAATGAAGTCTGCATAATTGTAATTGGTATTTACGTTTTTTTTAATGGAGTTAAAAAACCGTTTCAGTGCACCGACTGTAGTAATTTTATAAGTTTTAGGGAGCAAATATTGAAAAAGCAATACTATTTTTATATTGTATTATACATCAGAACTAGTGCTTTCATATGATGTATGAAATGTAGCATTTTATTTAGTATATCAGTAGTTATGGTAGCAAAACTATATTTAGGAAAAACACTGAAACGGTTTTTTAACTCACTGTATGTCATGTTTTGACATGTCAATAAGATACAGTCTTATCATTCTGGACTAAATCTTTACAAATGAGTTTGAATAAGAATAGAACCTGATAATTATCACTGCCCTAAACAGCCAAGTTTCACTTTCATCTCAACAGTTGATTATTAACATCAGTTTATAAAATTTTTCTTATACATGTCAAATCATATCGGTCGTAACTATTTTTGTCATCTAATCTCAGGTCTTGCTCAACTAATATAAATAGCCTTGAAATCTTTCTTTAATAAAAGTATTCGACTTTAGAACTATTGTTCGGTCTCGTTAATTGTTCTTTATCTTATTTTTGAATACTTAAAACACTTCACTGTAATTATAACTGCCTTGTAACAAGATGTTAACAAAGCCTCTTTTTTTTTTATTCTTTTTAGAATATACACATAATCTTTTGTTACAATGTAAAAGCATTTGTATTTTTATAAAACATGTTTACTGTTAGGTTATTGTTTTCATTTGAATAAGTAACATTTTATTGCTATGCCCTTTTTTTTTTTTCACTAGGTCTTTTTTTTTAACTTTGTCTTTTTTTTTTTACTTTTAATTTTTCAGCTTCTTTTTTTTTCCCAAACGCAACTATTTTGTTACATTCTGTTACACGTTTCTAATGAGCTAAGCTAAAAAGCACAGACTGCCTTCCTAATATGTATTCTTCTGATCAAAATAATCACAATGTGTTTTTGTTTTCCGCATTTTGCCCTCAAAAATAAAAAAAAGAAGATATCGGTCTTTCAACGATAGAGGAGAACAAGCTTTCCAAAAAAAGATCATCTGTAAAAAAAAAAGTCATTTTTTTAAAACGTGAATAACTTTATGAATATTTACCTTACAATGAAAAAAATAACATTACTTAATTTCTTTATTTTTTTCGCATCTAAATCTTTTTTCATATTTCGAAAATGACCAATACAGCAAGATATAATGTTTTTTTAAAAAAAAACTTTAAAATCTGTGGACCTATGACTGTCACCGATATCAGAATTCTACGTCAAAGGTGCAACATTATTTGCAGTGCCTAGGCAAAAATATTTATAATTTTTTCATAATGTAATATAACTTTGCTATCATTGTGAAGAGCACTAACAGACAAATGTAGATGAGGATAGATGTAAGGTAAGTCAACAGTTCTTCAAGACTTTGACTAAACACAAAAATAATAAAATGATGTTAAAGATCATTCTTTATTTAATGAAAATGTGAATGCTATTTATATTCATGGATATTCAAATATTGTCTAAGGGATATAGTTCATTCTTTAATTTTTGCATTCTTTGCTTATGCCTAAGGTACAGTTGATACAGACGCGCCTTTTTCCTTTCCCGATTTGGTATTGTTGGTTTGAACTTCCGTTTGTTCGGTCGGTACCTGAATGGAAGGTTATATTCAACTTCTATTGGCTGATTTGACATCCCGCTGGTTGGTTGGGTTTCCTCTAGGAAGGTCTTGACATTACCCCCTCGGCAGAGGGATGTTCGTCCTCGAACATTGTGATCAGCGGTTTCACACGTTGAATAAGTTGGAGAGGAGGAGAGAGACATCTTAGAGGCAGTAGAGGGCGTAGGAGAGGAAACCACAACCGAAGGAGGACCCGGGCTTTGTACAACCGTAGAAGGAGAGACGTCAGAGACAAATGGGACATTGGCAGACGGAGCGGCAACCACGGTTTTGTCAATTTTTTCTTGTTCGTCCAAAATAAATTCAGGCATGTCAATGTCTTCAGAAACAACAGAAGCAACCGGAGAAAGATAAATCGAGCTTGCACGACTACGAACCGATGGACTAGGAGCAGATGGCAATGGCTCAATGTGAGTGGGGTTAGGAACTGGTGTTGAGGCAGACGGACTAATTGGCTTACTAGGCAATTGGGATGTAGCAGCAGTAATTGGCGCATCAAAAGGAATCTGGGAACTAGGATGTTTATTATTGTCAGCGTGCGAGTGGACAAGGCTTGAAGAGACAGCAGGGGGAACCAAAAGAGGCAAACCCAAGTTAGGAGTGACGACAGTAGCAGAAGGTGAGTCAGAGGGGTCGATTGTTAAGTCAATGGGGACATTAACGGAAGATTTGACAGGAAGAGATTTTGATTGAACAATGGGGTCAACAGGATCGTTTGCATTAGTAGCGGTCAAGACAAAAGTTGAAGAATCACCACTGGAGGAAGACTTGGTGACCGGTATTAGTGGGATGGCAGAAGCAGCACCAGCAGATTGCATAGCATTTCTCCAGTGACGTCGAGCAGCGGTGGGGTCATACCACGGCTCTGCGGGAGTAATACCATGAGCAGGTTTAAGTCGGTCAGCATGGACAAGAGACTTGAGCGGTTCACCAGCTAAGGTTTGGAGTTGATAGGTACCATAGTCAGGGAATGATTTCACAACGATATATGGACCTTTATATTGGGGCTCAAGACCATAGCGACCTTCGTTAGTAAGCATGACTTTATCACCAACTTCGATGTTCAATTGTTTAACATGCAAATCCCACTTAGTCTTGTCTTTTTCTGCCATGGCCTTCATCTTAAATTCAGCAGAAGCACGCGCTTGACCTAATGCAGCTAGTTCTCGGGAAGTAATATCAGCCACAGTGCGTGGATCAGCAAAAGTGGTCTTGTCAATATAAGGCTGAAGAACATCACCTGGGAGACGAGGCTCGCGACCATAGGTGAGATAGAAAGGGCTAAAACCGGTAGTGGTGTGCACGCGAATACGACAAGCCCACAGAGCAGCATTTATGAAATCATCCCAGCGATGGAGGGCACCATTGACATATTTACGAAGCATACCTTTGAAAACACCATTGAAACGTTCAACCTTTGAATTTGTACGTGGATGAAAGGCTGAAGTAAGTTTATGATGCGTGCCAACTTTCTTGAGATAAGCATTGACAAGTCCACTGTTGAAATTAGCTCCACGATCTGTTAGAATCTCTGAAGGACAACCAAAACGCATCACGATCTCATCATAGATAAAATCTGCGACTGCTTCTTTACTAGCAACAGGGACCGCACGAGCAATAGGCCAATTAGTTGCATAATCAACAGCAACAAGGATCCAACGATTGCCCTGCAAGGACGTGGGTAGTTCGCCAATGAAGTCTAAGTGCCAACGATCAAACGCAGTGGGGACCTTGAGCGGATGCATTACATCTTTATGAATTTGGCTGCGACGACTATTAACTTGGCATGATGGGCACATGGATAGCCAGGCTTTTAAGTCAGAACGCATAGACGGCCACCAGAACCGAGGGATAAAGAGTTTAAGCATGGTATCGAAATTAGCATGACCAAAACCTTCGTGGAAGTTTGCAACAGTGTCAGCACGGCGAGCATAGGGCAAAAAGGGTACTGCTTTGATTGTACCAGAGCCATCAATAATGACCTTTCGATAGACGCGGCGATCGTGTACCACAAAATCGTTACGATGCTTGTCTAGTAGTTTTCGATTTTTTTGGTCTTGGACACGCTCTTCGTTGATGTACAACATAGGCCAATCCATTGGTTCACCTGCACGAGAGAGACCATCTTGGATCCATGAAGAATACAAGTACTCCGGTTCCAGCGAGTGAGAAGCACACAATGAAGCAGGGCTACCAATACGAGAAAGAATATCCGGTACATTGTTATCTTTTCCAGGCTTGTATTGAATATCAGGTGCGTATAACTCCAGTTCAGCAATCCAACGTACTAATCGAGGCGTAGGTTTATCTTGCTCACGAAAGTATTTCAAAGGGAGGTGATCAGAGTAAACCGTATAACCACCAGCACAACCATCAATGAAACAACGCCAGGTACGCAAGGCATGGATTATTCCCAGCAGTTCACGTTCTTGGGGTGGATAGGACCGTTCGGGTGCAGAGAACTTCTTAGATTCGTACGCAACAGGACTCCATTGGGTAGGGTCATTATCAGAAGGCTGTAATAAGACAGCACCACAACCGTAGTCAGAGGCATCAGTTTCAATTCGGTATGGTTTATTCATGGCAGGCATTTGCAAAACAGGAGCACTAGTTAGCAATTCTTTGATTTTGTCGAAACTAGTCTGGCAATCAGCTGTCCAAATGATCGGGCGTTTTTTAGGACCAACACCACGAGTTAAATCGGTCAGAGGTGCAGCGATGGCAGCAAAGCGAGGGATAAACCGGCGGTAGTGTTGTGCAAGGCCCATAAATTGACGGACTTCTTGAACGTTACTAAGACGTGGCCAATTTCTTATAGCGTCGACTTTAGCTGGGCTAGGCAAAATACCATTAGGAGTAATCTTGAATCCAACGAAAATCAACTCTTGTTTGCCAAATTCGCACTTTTTCAAGTTAGCAATTAACTGGGCATCGCGTAAGAGACACAGGACATGACGAACATGTTGTTGATGCTCTTCTTTAGTTTTGCTGAAAATTAATATGTCATCCAAATACACCAATGCAAATTTGTCAAGACAGTCATTTAGAACACGATTCATGAGACTTTGAAAAGTAGGCGGTGCATTCGTCAAACCAAAAGGTAAAACAAGGAATTCATATTGGCCATATCTTGTATTGAAAGCAGTTTTAGGAACGTCTTCAGAAGCTATTCTGACTTGGTGATAACCACTTTTCAGATCAAGGCTTGTAAAAAATTTAGCACCTTTTAAACGGTCAAGACATTCATCAATACGAGGGAGTGGATGTGAGTTTCGAACGGTAAGTTTGTTGAGAGCGCGATAGTCGATGCACATTCTCATTGATCCATCTTTTTTACGAACAAACAAAACGGGCGCACCCCAAGGAGAGCTACTTGGGCGAATTAGACCTAGTGACAACAACTCCTTCAATTGTTTTTGCAATTCGTCCAACTCGGCAGGACTCATTTTGAAAGGTGATCGATTGACAGGTTTAGCATCACCAGTATTAATAACATGAGCGACGCCACGGTCAGGAGGAAGACCCGGGAGATCATCGCAAAAAACAGTTGTAAACTCCTTGACCAGGTTATCCCAATAAGTACCAGAAGCAAGACTAGCCACGGAATCAACCAAACAAGCATTATCAATATAGGGATGTTTCATATGGAGCAAGAAACTTTGTGCACCCTGTTTGATAGCGCGCTGAACTTGTTTGTGTGATATCAAGTAATTGATTTGTGGTCTAGTTATGGTGCTTTTAGTTACTGTACTTATATTACAAGGGGATAACTTAACTGAATTGTTTTTATCAGGTATGAGCCATGTATCAGAGGACCAGTCAGGCTTTGGCTTTATCATTGTTAACCATGAACGACCAAGTATCAGGTCAAACTTTGTAGGAAACACGTAGGCTTGTATCGAACAGTGAAATCCATTCAAATTAAGATCCAGATGTACTTTTTCAGTAATTTCAGTAATCTGTCCACCAGCTGTTTCAACCTGACGATCATCAATCATTGTGGAATATTTAGCTAGGTGCGCGATATTTGGTGAGACATAGTTTTCTGATGCACCACTATCAATAAGAATTTTAATTGTACGATTCTTGATTAGGCCTTCGTATACTGGTAGATTGGTCATCATGGTATGCAACTCTGTTATGTGTATTAAGTCATTTGTCAAACTTTGTTCATAAACAATAGGCTGCAATTCTAATGGACCAGCGTTAACAGCAAGGACGGAGGAATAGTTGTCAAAGTCATTCAGTTTATTATTACTATAATCGTTTAATGGAAGATTTTCATGTTCACGTAGTTGTACTTCCTGATCAACTACGTTTAATGAAAATCCTGCTTGTTACCATGGTTGTTGGGTTGACGGCCATTACCACCGTAGTTTCGATTGTTATTACCATTATTGGAACCATTATAATTACGACTACTATTGCTACCACCACGAATCTTGTTAAATCTTTCATTGTCAAGACGCTTGATATCTTGAATTCTGATTCGACAATTTGCACGACGATGTCCTTTATTACCACAATAGAAGCATGTACCATTGTTTCCTTGTCGATTTTGATTACGACTGCGAAAATCCAGGGCATCTAATTCCATGGGGTCATTAATTTCAGGTGGAACTGACTTATGCATGCCGCCAAAGTTGTTCAAACGCTGACTGTAACGATTGCCATTATAATTATTTGTATCGATATGTTCGAACTGTGCAGAGTCGAACGATATAGCAGCATGGACAGCAGCCTTGAGTGTTGTGGCATTAATTTGACGAATATGGCAACGAGTACGAGGGTCTTGTAGACCCCTCATAAATCTGTCACATGATTCGTCATCCGAAATTCCAGGGATACCGACAATTATATCCATAAATCCATTTATGTAGTCGACCAAGGAGCCAGTCTGAACATAGTTCTGCAACTTATCACGAGCAAGCCTTCTTGAATTTTCAGGACGGAAGAAGTCGATCAATTCTTTTTTGAACGTTGCCCAATCGGTAGGTTCATCATTAGCTACTTCAAGAGAGCGGTACCAAGCCTCTGCACGTCCCCGTAGTAAGGTCAAAGCATAATTTTTCGTACGGACATTCTCCCATTGATTGAATTCGCTAAATCTTTCAATAGACCTTAACCAAGAGTCAATGATTAAAGCATCTCTTGTACCATTGTACGTTGAAGGTTCCGCAGTTTTATAGCTACCACCATTGTTTTTCAAGGCACGAGTAAATTCACGAATTAGAATAGATATGTCACCATTCATATTAATACCTTCACCTAAGGTATTCTCACCAACGACTCTTTCTTGATTATCACCCATTGTTAACAAATTAAGACGTTTAGATAAGTCTTCCAGATTAAATTAAATACACAGCAGATAAAGAACACCGCAGATGCTACCAAATGTGAAGAGCACTAACAGACAAATGTAGATGAGGATAGATGTAAGGTAAGTCAACAGTTCTTCAAGACTTTGACTAAACACAAAAATAATAAAATGATGTTAAAGATCATTCTTTGATGTATCCATCATTCATAACTCGATATGAAAACAGTATTAATAAGCTACATGTAAAATATATCCAATAGATAGGCTACAGGTTAATTCGGATAATCTTCATTAAGGATAAGATGCTGCGTAATTGCACGGTTAAATTATATTAAATCCAGGAACTAAATCACAGTCAATCGCAGTCAATCATATACGAGTATTCTATGGATAAATGCTTATGATGACAAAGATAACAATGGAAGAACACGTAACCATTATCTATTTGTCATCAGTTATATCATACTCATTAATTATTAATCCATGACATGAAATATTATCCGTGTATGAAAAGTATAAATAGAGTATCATTTTCTTATTAAATAAAGCAATCTCTTTATCGAGTCTCGTCCTCTCTTGTTCCTTTCTATTCTTGGATAAATCATTCTTTATTTAATGAAAATGTGAATGCTATTTATATTCATGGATATTCAAATATTGTCTAAGGGATATAGTTCATTCTTTAATTTTTGCATTCTTTGCTTATGCCTAAGGTACAGTTGATACAGACGCGCCTTTTTCCTTTCCCGATTTGGTATTGTTGGTTTGAACTTCCGTTTGTTCGGTCGGTACCTGAATGGAAGGTTATATTCAACTTCTATTGGCTGATTTGACATCCCGCTGGTTGGTTGGGTTTCCTCTAGGAAGGTCTTGACATCATAACCCAGCCCGGCTAGCTCAATCGGTAGAGCGTGAGACTCTTAATCTCAAGGTTGGGGGTTCGACCCCCCCGTCGGGCTTAATCGATCATTTTTATCGTTTTTACATGGATAAATGATCATCCGATGTTATTGGTGATGTGACGAAGCAAGTTACAATGTTAGTGCCAATGATGACTGCGCCTTGTTGTAACAAAGATTACAACATTAACACCAGCAATGGCTGCGGTTTGTGATTTTTTAATTTTGAACTTTATTCTTTTTTGAACTTTATATCGAAATCAAACCTTATATCAAAATGAAACTTTATTTTCCTTTGTCTATAAAATAGACGAATTTTTATTTTTATTTTTATTGTAACCAAGAAGAAAGTAACAATGTAACACCCGATCAAGCCGAAAATTTTCAAAATAGCGACTTTAGTCGCTAGATCGAAAATTGTCGGTCAAATGAAAACTTTCATTTTTGTGAAAAAGGTCAAAAGCACAAACAAAGAAACAATATAAATACCTTCTCTTGTTGAAGTCAATTCAATTCAGTTTTTTCAATAAATAACTCAAGTTCAATTCTTTTTATCTTTTCATTTACACAAACAGGCAATCTTTAGTTATAATGTAACTTGTTAGTACTTGGGATTTGGATTGTGTTAAAGTGTTGTAGATTTGTTTAATTTGAAGTTTGAAGCCTTGAATGACTTGAGTTTGTTTAACTTGATTGAACGTTTAACAGTTCTTTTGATATAGTAATTTGGTTTTAAGTAGTGACCACCAGATCTTTATAGATCAATAAGGTTAGGAGTAAGATTGTTTAATAAAAGATAAAAATAAAAGGGATCTTTCTTGATTCGTGATAATTCAGGTATCAGATCAGAAAGAATAAGTAAAATAAAAAGAAAAGAAAAGGTGTTTGTGACCCAATAAGAAACAATTGCTTTTAAGCGCAAGAAGATTTTGTTTATTGAATGTCTGTTATTTGGTTAAAAATATTCATCTTATTTATATAAAAAAAGGCGTGGCTTATTGTTGGTTACAATCTATGTCGAACGACATCAATGTCGCTGGACATCAAAATTTGTTCTTGTGATCATCATTGTTCTCCGGATCCAAAACTTCATCATTTGTGCTACAATAAAAGTCCCTGTTCCCTTTATTTTTATCTTTATCTTTTATCTTATATTTGATCTTACTTAAAAGATCTGGTGGTCACATCAAGCAACTAAACTTGTAAAAACTCAAGAAAACTCTCTTTATTAATAACAACCTTTACTACTCCAAGAAAAATAACATTATTTTACTTCACTTCTCTTGACTTATATATTTTAACTTTATTTATCTAAAATATATTTTATCCAATAAATCAAGTATCTTTATCCCTGAATCTTTTGGTATAACACTCTTAAAACACAAGCAAGACAAGTCCCTTGAAGCCAATGATCTTCATTGTAAACATTCTTAAAAACCCTCATCAAATTACCTTATTACAAACAATTTGATATACTTAACAAGATCTGGTGGTCACCAAGGACTACCAAATTATATTCAAATATTTGATCTTATGTCAACTCTCTTTTAAAACAAGTCTACATATAAAAAAAAGCCTATTATCACAGTACCAATATATACGGTTAATATATTAACAAATTGAATGTTATGTTGCTTGATAATTTCTTTTTTAAAAGTTTCAATGAATATCCTTTTTTTTTTCTTTATTGATCAGCTATTAATTCTAAAATTTAGAGGTAGAGAGCAATATCATTGATGATCAAAAACTTGCAATAAGTAAAACTTTTAATTTATTGAATTAGATTTCACCAAGAAAATTATTAACTAAATGACCGTCAAACATGATGGTTTACTTTTTACCAAGGTTTAAGGCTTTTCCTAAACCAAATCCTTCCAAAATCTTATTAAGACCAATACCTCCCAATAAGCTATTGATTATGGACCCAAGTCCTAGACCGTTTAGTATGTTGCCTACAAGTCCAAGCACACCTGTAAGTAAGAGGCCGACACCCGATAGAATTTGTAACAATGGACTTTGCAAGATATTCCACAAAGGGCTAAGTTGTTCCTTGGCATGTGGCATGTTTTTGACTTTTTTCTTTGCTTTGTCGATTGTTGTCGTAACTTCTCCCGTCAGTTGAGATAATAGTTCAGCCAAATGATATTCCTCTGGCGATGCTTTTCTTTGAGATGTGTTTGCTTGTGCTGTTTTGGCAATCTTTCCAGTGGGGTCAAGACCTCTTATAGCACCATCAGTCTCGCTCAGGACATTAGAAGCTTGTTCAATCAAAGGCTTGACAGTATCGACCAGCTTTTGCTCATCTCTCTCATTTTCAGGCTTCGCTTCTTCACTCTCAATACTATCGGTAATCATCTTAAGAATTGGTTTGATCTTATCAAGTGATTGCTGAATAGCAGTTGACATTTTGTCGGCCAATTTGCGATATTCTTCTTCTTCGTTGTTTTTGTCAAGCTCTTCTTGTTCTTTCTTGCGTTCTTCTTCTGTTTTTTCCTTGATCATTTCTGCTTTACCAACAATATATCCCTCGTGGTTAATAATGTTACCGTCATTATCGACTTTGAAACCAGCTAACTTGTGGGCAACACGCTTATCAACTTTGCCAACGATGTTGTCTTCTTGATCAACCACTTTTCCAGATTTCCTAACCTCGGGGGAATATTCATTAACCAAGGGATAAGGGTTGGAGAGCTTTTTGTCACCTTCGTCTTGCTTATCGTCTTCACCAACTGGTTCGTTGGCTTCATCGACCGGTTCTTTTGCTTCATCGACTGGTTCTTTGACTTCATCGACCGGTTCTTTTGCTTCATCAACTGATTCTTTTGCTTCGTCAACTGATTCTTTTGCTTCATCGACCGGTTCTTTGGCTTCATCGACTGGCTTATTGGCTTCATCGACTGGCTTATTGGCTTCATCGACTGATTCTTTTGCTTCATCGACCGGTTCTTTGGCTTCATCGACCGGTTCTTTGGCTTCATCGACTGGTTCTTTGGCTTCATCGGCCGGTTCTTTGGCTTCATCGACCGGTTCTTTGGCTTCATCGACTGGCTTATTAGCTTCATCGACTGGCTTATTAGCTTCATCGACTGGTTCTTTTGCTTCATCAACTGGCTTATTAACCTGTAGATATTTGATTTCTTGTTTGGAATCCTTTTCTTTTTCTTTAGTAGGTTTTTCTTCGGATTCGCTGTTAGTACTTTCTTCACTGTCATCTTGCTCAACAGGCTCCACCATGCCGATCATATTTCCTTTTTCATCTTCAATGACGCCATGTTTGCTAATCTTTTTGCCAGCTAGCTTCTTTGCTTTTCCTTTTACTAGACGTCCAATCACTTCGCCAGTTTTTTTGTTGACAACTAGGCCAGACTTGTTCACTTTTTTGCCAATTAAAGACTCATAGGTATCATCTTCACTTTTTTCTTCAGACGAATCCTCAGTATCTTCACTTATTTCCTGCATGCTTTCTTGCTTGCTTATAGGAGATCCATTATTCTTTTTAACGCCAGAGCTGATAGCCTTATCTTCATTTTGATTCTGAGGTTGCACTGTTTGCTTCTTTTCTTGATCTATCATGACTTTTAATTATCAAAAGATATGATGCATAATGGTCTTGGAACCATGTTGTATATTTATATGAAAAAAATCATACTGCAAAAAAAAAAAAAAAAAAAAAAAAAAAAAACTGCATGATTATTTCACAGATCGTTTTTAGTTAATGAGAAAATGGCAGGTTGAACAGTGATTTCATTCTTGAGAAAAAAAAAGACGGAAAGCATGTAAATGATTTCATACTAGAGTCTTCATGATATAATAGTATATTATGTTATGTCAACCGGGAGGTTAAAGAGCTATACTTAGGACATGATCAAATTTCTCAAAATTACGATCAGCCAACACAAGATTATCTTACTAAGTTATTAGCGCTTTTTTGATCTTTTTCTACTTGTTTATATTTGTAAATACATTAAAAAGAGATGCTTTCATATAGAATTGAGAAAGTTATGAAAAATTTATCAAAGAACCTAATAAAAACAGTGCAGATCAGGATCTTGGAAAATCTATTGACAGCATAGTGTCTAAAAATCCATTTAAAAATAATAATAAAACAGATAATGATGAGCAGCATGATATCAAGAGCATAAGAAATGACATAAAAAGCATGATTGAAGAGACAATAGGTGCAAATTTAGAGAGCATCCAAGATATGAATGTTTCTATGAACACAATTATAAAATATAATAATAGATTGCCGCAAATGGTTTATAAACTTGAAGTGCAAAATAAGGATATCACAGACGAAATAATAAAAAATCAATAAAGGAAGCACAAAAAATCCCAAGAACAATCAAGAACAAACAGGCAGTGTAAATGATATTAACCGCTTCTTTGAGCTCTTAACTAGAAGCATGGCGAAATCATATCCATTCTCTATGTCTGAATTATCTGAAAAAGCTTCAAAGGATAGAGATGCTACCAAAAAGGAACAGAAACCAGAAAGCAATCAACTTTGACTAGGTCATAGCGAAAAAGGTGAAATAGTCTTAAAAATGGACGCTACAAAAAAGATATTACCTTAACAATTCGTATTCCTTAAAACCAAACTTCAATTTGCTTAATAAAACATTACGCACAGTATTTACAGAAGCAAGTCTCCTTTATTATTATTGTACATAAAATGAATGAAGCATAGGCTTACTAATTAGAATAGGATGGTTATTGTAGTAAGGTCAATGTAATATCGCCTCTCGCCTTTGCTTTTAACTGGATTTCAGCATCTATATTCAGGTCGAGACGAAGGCTTGGCATTTTGCCCTTCTTGTTGTTGCTGCTATCTTGTTCTTGCACTTGCCCTTGCTCTTGTTGAACTTGATGTTCTTCTAATGCTTGTTTATTAGATGTATTATTACTCGACTTTACGTTTTCTTTGGTTTGTTGTTGTGTTTGAGGTTCTGGCATACTCTTAAATGATATATAATAATAACAGTAATAAAAACAATTGAAGAAAGGAAAAATCTGTTTAGGAAATTTCACTCTAAAATATACTTGGCTTGAATTACTTTTTTGGATATTTTAGAGATATAACAACATAATATGATGTAATAAATATTTATAATTAACCTTGTTGTGTAATTTGCTTCACAAGCACTTATTGAGATATGTTTTTATAGAGTTTTTGGTAACTTTAATGCGGTCATTTTTTTGTCATCCATTTTATTTCAAAATAGAAAGATTTTATAAGTCAAAAGAAAAATAACTACTATCTTTCTTTCTTTCCTATTAACAAATAAACATCAAACACAATATGCCACCTACTCGAGAAGAGGAAAAGCAAGATAATATTCCTAAGCAACAAGAGGATACAACTGAAGAGTCCGAAAGTGAAAACAAAACAGAACCTTCTCCTCAAAAAAAGTCATCTAAAGAAAAAAAGGGTTCTAAGAAAAAAAAAAGATCTTCAAAGAAACAAGATGAGGCACTTGACATAGTAAAAGGCTCTGACCAAGAGCAAGCCGTGTCAGGCGGGGGTGGACAACAGCAACAGAAAGATGGAGGCAGTGGTGGTTCTGAACATCCTTTAAGTTTACGCTTGGACCTTAACTTAGATGTTGAAATTACTTTGAAGGCTCGGGTTCATGGTGATGTTACTTTAGCGCTGATAGCTTAATTTCTTTATAAACCAGCTTTTACTTTCTAATAAATTTTTTGTCCATATGTACAATTGAATGTTTTGGTCTTATATTTGTGTTATATAATATTTTTTTTAAAAAATAAATATAAATTAAATTGACGCGTGTGTTTTTTGTTGAATGATTAATGGTTTATTAAAATATTACACGATTATCGTAAAAGGGCCAAAGTGACATCACCATGAACTCGAGCCTTCAATTCAATTTCAACGTCCAAGTTAAGATCAAGACGAAGGCTGAGAGGTTTATTATTATCTTCGGCTTCTCCTCCTTCAGCAGCTTTGCCTACAGTATTGGTTGTATTTTTAACAACGTCTCCATCTTGATCTTTTTTGCGTTTTAATTTTTGAAGCTGTTCAGGGCTCAGTTCTTCTGATGTATCTTCATCCGTTTCCGATTCTGTTTCATCATCATAATTATCGTTGCTTTGTTCGTCGTCCCCTGATTCATTGCTGTCATTATCATCACTTTCTGAATCTTGATCATTATTTTTGTCCTCAGAGTTTGATTTCCCTTGTTCCTCTTGATTTTTGGGCCCTTCCTGAAGTTTATTTTGCTCATTACTCTGTTGCTGTTTGTAACTTTTATCTTGTCCTTTGTTTTGCGCTTCTTGCTGCTGTTGATTATTATTACTGTTTTCTTTTGATTCGTTGTTTTGAGTTTGTTGTTTTTCTTCTGAAGACATTTTTGTTTTTGTGATATTAATGAAAAGTTCTTGGATCCACTTGGTTTATATTACTAACTGAAAGCAATGATTTGTGTATTACGTAGCTTGAAGAAGTATATTCATGATTTTTTTTGTTATTATGGCAAACCCAAAACTCGGAGATTGTAAATTTTCTATTTAGAATAGTTGATCTCGACCATTTTTGGAAGTTACACAAAATGGGCATTAGATCACTGTGATCATTTTTTGTTATTTCTTTTTTTAATTACTTTTCTTTTTTTACACCACTATTTTTAATATGGAAAATACCATGCCAAAGAAAGAAAAAAGGAAATCAGAACATAAGAAAAAAAGTAAAAAGAAAATAATCGAGCCTTCAGATCCGCAGATATCAATGGCAAAACATCAAGCTGAAATATTAAAGCAAAATTCTGCAAGACTAAGTTCTCCTCCTGATTTAGCCATGGATGGCGGTGAAAATGATAGACGAGCCCTTAAGCTGAGACTAGACCTTAATTTGGATGCAGAGATAAACTTAAAAGCTAAAATTAACGGTTCTGTAACATTAACGCTATTGTAAGAAAAATCTTCCTCTTTGTACATACCTTAAATAAATCAGCCATAAATTATGTCATTATTATTTGTGCCCATCTTTTTTGGAAAGTCTTGGCGATCATTAATGTCCTCGAACAAAACAGGAAGAGTAATTTAAGATAATCCGCAGTTCTTGCTAAATAAACAATTATACACTATTTCCAGAAATTAAAGTCGCCGTGACTTGTCGCAATTACATATAAATTGTATTATAAAACTTTATAAAATGCGACTTTAATTTCTGGAAATAATGTATAACTTTATGCACTGGTTAACAATATAATAATGTTAAACATAAAGTAGCCATTGTTTACTATTCACATAGTTTTATAACATATTCTATCCAAGCTTTATTATAATACCAATGATTATGAATTTATTAAAAAGAGCATAAATTAATAATGTACATTACTGAACGTTTGTAAAACATATTTACAGGGAAACAAGTCAATTTTCGATCATTATGATACTGATATTTTTGGAAGTTTTACATTAGCAAATTTTATATGAGGATAAGCTATCGTTGCTTTATAATTTAGTTGTCCATGTTTTCTTCACTGATGTATAAAGTAAGTGAATTACATTGATTGGATGCTTTGGTATTATTTTTCTAGTTGGTCAAGTGCTTCTCGTAATCAGCTAACAGGTGTTTTTATCTGTATTTAGATTCAATTATTCCAAAATTACATACAATCTTCATGATATTGTTGTGAAATTCATTGTTGCGCTTTTTGTTTATAATTAAATTAGAACAGATGAAATAATAAGCACCACCGTTGGATTAGGTATGGTAATAAGCCAGTCATGGGTCAATTGGTAGGCTACTTGTGCAAGTTTACTGTTCTGGAGAAATCCCTTAAATACACAAGTTTATCTATATGAACTTTCAATGAAATGCCAAATGGTTAGTTAAGCTATACTTTTATAACAGCTTATGACTTGTTTCTGCCTTCATACAGCCACACTTGCAGTTTGCCCTTTGGCTGTCAAAGGGAAGAGGAATATCAAATCTTATTGCATAGCAGCAGAAGGTTCAATTAGTGATGTATATAGCAATTGTATCGCTTCTTATGTATATATGGCTATAAGCCAGACAGAATCACCAAATGAGGCTAGGTCTTTAGAGTGTTACTAGCACTAATAGTTTTTTTTATATTTAAACTATGATAAAAAGCCTTTACAAAGAGTATTAGCAAACTAGCCTTAGTTAACAATACTGCTGATAAAAATTGATTACTCGAAATTTTTATTATATTAGTATAGAATGATATTAAGCAATGCGTTGCATATTGCCAAAAGTATACAGAAAAAAAAAGATAATGATGAGGCAGTGTAGCTAATATTAGTGATTCTTGTAAATGAATACAGCAGAAAGAGATTCAAACCCTCTTTTTCTTTATTAAATGACTATAAGTATAAAATGGAAAGAGTATACCTGAATTAGCTTGTAATATTTTTTATTGAAGATGACAACCAAAAGGATGGTCATCAAGTACATTTAACGCAATAAGTACAGCATCAATAGTCCACCAGATACCGCCGAGACCTGCTGTAAGAAATTTGAGCGTGCCTAGGAGAATGTAGCCCAAGTAAAAACGATCGATACCTTTTTTTATAGAGATTGTGAATAAGCAATGTAAATAAACTGATATATAAAAAACTTACCAAAAGGTCCAAAGAAAATAGAAAGCACAAGAGCAACAAACCAGCTACGGTCAGAGACGCACGTATCTTTTAATAAAACATCTTGTTCATTATCACTTGCTCCTTTTTTCAGAAAAAAGCGAAATGTGAGGGTTAAGACAGCAGTCATAGTAATGATAACGATCCAAAATGCAAGTACACGATGTCTGTGATGATGAAGTATACGCTTTGCTTTTTGAAGAAAAGGCTCACTTTCTGAAAGTTGATCCGCAATTGAAGGAACTTCTTCGTCTCGAGTATTAACAGAGCCATATCTATCAGACATCTTTTTTTTTATATGATTATTGACAGCTGTAACAAAAAAGACTAAAAAAAAGTTGTAATATTTATATTATATCAAAATATGTATCACGTTATACACTTAAGAGACTCTTTTACAATAAATACTTGATCAAAGGCAGCCGGAATGCATTGCGTGTGATGAAATTATTGTTTTATTACTTAAGGTGTTAGTGATAAAGTAATTGTATAGCTTTAAAAGTATGTTTATTTTCTGTTTTTTACTTTGAGTTTGCCTTTGCCAAGATAATCTCTAATTCAGGGCCAAGGCGCATTTTTCCTGGCATTTCTTTTGCTTAGCAGCCAAACCCGGCTATTCTTTCTTCTTAGAATGCTTCAATACTGAAAAGACTCTAGAACTTATAAGTCTCCATCTATATGGTATATTGCTGATGCAAAGTTTATCCAACTCAATGAATAAAGTCTATGAATAATCTTGATCGCATTAGATAAGTCACTATTCTTAATCTCAGCCTCTCAGCCAAATATAGAGCTGTAGCAAGCTATAATACCATTTGGTTAAACATTGATATGAAGAAAAAGCGATATAGTTACTCTTACTGATTACTTGTAAAATGTGACATATTTATTTAAGCAAATAGTAGGTTTCAAAAGCAAACTTGGTCCAAATATACCTATTTAGCATGTTTATTTGCCTGCCTTGGCTTATTTAATAAACTCCTGCACCTCAATAAGGACTTGTGTTGACTGAAAGGCTTCTTTTTGACTTCAAGTGATGATTAATACTATATTGCCCGTTACAATTATGTGTTTTTTTATAAAAGAAGTCAAAACAATACATCTATTGCTTACTGCACAAGAAATATTGTCTTTTTTTTACACAGCTTTGATAAATATAGGTTATTTAGGAGAAAAAGTATTATATTAAAGCCCTCTTTTTTTTTTAAAAAAAAAGAAAACATTAGTGCTAACAACAGTGACGATTGGCCGTAACTTTTTGCTTAAAAAATAATGGATTTTAAGCTTGCCATACTTTAATGTGCTACATTACTTTATTTGGTACACAATAGAAGCTTCGTATGTGTATTGAATCAACAAAGGGAGCCTTATATTTGTACTCCCCCACAATCAAAGAACTTTTTATTTTTTTTTATACAATTAAAGCTTTTTCCAAATTTTCCATGATTTTCTACTCTTCTTTTTCTCCTCTGTTACTGTAACAGGACTTGATTTCTTATTAATCTATAATTGATTGTTAAAATGATATGTTTGCTGTTTAGGGGAAAAGAAAACAACTTGCCTCTTTTGATTCTTTTCTAAATACGCGAGAGAAAACATTCTTTCTCTTTTTATCCAAATTTGATGATGCGGTAGATTGTGAAGGGTAAATAGAGGGAAAAGCTCGAATTATCCTTTCTGTCGATGTATAAGATAATGCACAAAGATCGACTTCCTGGGCTCCTTTCTCCTCAAGTTTTGGTCTTGTTGGATCTGCGTCTCCTTTCCCACAGAGAGTTTCGTCGTCTGTTTGTTTTGTCTCATCCTTTCTGAGCGACAAATAAGCGCTTTGGACTTCTTCGGAACTACCACTATTGGTAATGCTAGTAATGACGTCCGAAGTTTCTGATTCAAAGAAGGCAGAACTTATTTGTGATGAGAGCTCAACAGTTGGTTGAAGCGCGTGGGAAGCTTGAGGAGTGCTTCTTATAGTTTGGATAACACTGCCATCATGTTCAAATTGATCTGTATGGATAATGTCATGGTCGTTCGATTTGTTTATAATATCTAAGTCTTGTGTTTTAGCCATTGTCATACGCTCTAGAAGGATTGGGCTCTTGTCGAAAAACCCATTCCCCAAAGACGATTGTTGGTCATGTATAAAGGAATCAAAGGGGCTTGCTAAGAGAACGAGGCCTTGAAAGCTTTCATTAACCATATCCACCTGTTTTTTATTTTCTTCTGTTGATAAATAATCTATTTTGCTGGAATTCTCAATACCCTCAACTCCTTCTATAAGTTGTGTTGTGCAGTCTAGGAATTTGTACTGTACGGGTATAATAGGAGTATCCACATCTTGTTTAGGGTCCATGAAAGAGCAGACATCTTGCGAGCTATCGACGCATTCAGGAGTAACCGTAAAGATGTCTGCAGGCCATGAAGGAGGAATAACTATATTTTCTTCGCTTTTTTTGCATACCATCAGAGGAGATACCTTTTGAGATTTCTTTGAATTGAACTGATTCGAGTTTGTTCCATTCTTTGCTAATTTTTTTACTTCCTTTTTGAGTCGTTTGGTTTCTGCTCTATGGATAGCTCTTCTTTCACTTCTATTTTGTTGCATTTTATTAGCAAATTGTAACAAAAGAAAAAGAGAAAAAGGGGGAAGGAAGAAAAGGCATTGTTATTTATGTGGTTTGACATGTTAAACAACCATGAACAGTAACAGGATTTTCCTAATTGGGCAACATACAAAAGGCCTTATTAGGCTTTTCCGTTCTTCCCTACTTCAATACTGATGATAACAAAAACAATCCTTTTGGTATCATAATTTTTTATTCACAAGCAAGTTTAGCATCAAATGAAGTTAAAGCAATCGAAAATGCTTGTAACAAACACATAGGATATTTAAAATCCATTGTGAAATAATCTCTTTCAACTCGACCAAATTGCATCACAATGTAATCCACTATATACAAATGTGTGAGTTTATACTGTTAAATATAAAATAGGTATATCTTACAGTCATTATCGTGAACAATCTGAAAGTTCTTGACAGAGGCTTGAGTAACTCTTCCATTAAAATTAAGTACAAAGGATTGCGTTTCTATCCGAAAGATCAATAAAAGTATGATAAAATCATAATATATGCTTTTACCTTCGTTCCACTGTGGGCTCTTATTATGAAGTACCAGTAAATCACGTGCACCACCCTCTCTATACTTAGATAGTAACATTTCTGATTCTTTTGTTGGTCTAAATTCTGGACGCCTTCCATCTCTTGTAAGTGTATGCATTAATATTGTCATCTTTCTAGGTCCTTTAAATCCAAGAATATTTGGGTCCTTATTCACGAATTAGCAAAGAAAAACTTAATAGATACAAAATGACTCACATAAAGAACTGCCCCAAGCTCTTCTCGAACAGGTAAATCCTTCTTTTTTCCTGCCATTTCTCGTTTTAAAGGATTTCTGCCATGAGAATAAATGACAAAGGTAGTTCCTAAAAAATTTGATCTTTTTCTTATGTAAGACCATACTACATAACTCTATCTTCTTTCACTCTACCTGACTTTGCCTAATTCAACATGTTCTTCAGGTCCGTGCTCAGTTTCACGATAGACACCAGTGATTGTATAATAAGATGTGTTGCTCTTTCTTTTCTTTCTAGCAATCATCACCATTTGTTCTTCTCCAGTAATAAGGTGCTCAATGCATAAACGGTATTGAGGGTATAATTTATCTAAACCATCTCTACAACGTTGAATACGACATGTTACACGGGTATTTAATGCAGCAGGTCTATTCTTTCCATTATTACTGCTGTGTACACAATTATCCCTTCTTCATTACCTAAATGCAAGATCCAATAGTTCTTTTTCTGAAGACAGTGGTCTTGATAATACAAAATCTATCGGAGGATGAGGTCTTGTTACCCTTATTGTTGTTTCTGTTGTTGCTGGTACTATAGGTGTCTCATTAAGTTCATCGGTGTCATCTATTCCTTCATCAGTACTTGGCATTTCAAAGATTCTTGCAGAAAGCTGCGGATATAATATTTGTTGAAGATCTTGATGAGTCATGTTTCTTAATTGTCTACAAAAAAAAAGGAGAGGGAAAGGAGAGGAAAAGAAAGGGAGAAAGAAGAAAAAAAAGCCAGCTGAGATGGAAATAATAAATAAAAAAAAGCAAAAAAAGTGTATGAATACAACATTGTCAATATCTAGTCTTTTTATAAGGTATACTTACACAGCCACTTATTTTGTAATTAAAGAAGAAAGTATATGTATACAGATTCATCTATTTATATATTTTATTTGAAGAATGAAGGCATAACATATTTCCTAGCAATCATGATTTCTGATTGGTTGTTTCACACTGTAAAGAAAATCTTGTACAACGCACTTTTATTCTCTACAAAGATTAATTCGCAGATAGTAGCGAGTGAAGTTTTTTTAGTAGTTATTCTTTTCTCTCTCTTTTTTTTTTTTTTTTTTTTTTTTTTTTTTTTTTTTTTTTTTTTTATTCAGTGTATTCTTTGCGCTTTACTCTTATCGCTGATACTTTTATCTTTTCATGGTAAACGTCAATTTCTGGATATATACGGACAGTTTGACTTGTTTGAAGAGGATGGAATCCCTTAGAACATATGCTTTATGAGGCTAAAAGCAAGACTTTAAATACTATTGTCATAATTCACCATCATTTTGACTTGTATCTTTCTCATTTAACAGTACGTGTAAAACAAGGGTATGTCCCTTAGGGTGATAACTAGGCCAAGGGTATTGGCCACTAAAGAAAGGGTTACTGAATCTGTAATATCATCACCAGCTGATTCTATGTTGTTTAAACTTTTATTCTTACATAGTAAGCAAAGCATTTCCTAGTTGACCGATTTACTAAATTGTATAAATAAATCGTTTTCCTTCAAGTCTTTAAAGAGTGAATGCTAAAGTAGAGGTTGATATTTGGTGTATGTGAGACACTCAAACTTATTTTCCTATCAAACACTAACGGCATGAAGCGTGTTCTTTTTTTTTAGTAGCTGTGGCAAGCCTTTAATCTAACGGTGGAGTCAATATGACAGTTTACAATACTAAAAGACATGCTGATATTTCCTTTTTTAAAATAAGAATTCTTAAAAGGAGTTTTCTATGTCAAATGTAGAAAGTTGGTAAATTTAAATTTGACATTTGCCGTGGCAAAACAGGAGTGCATATACTTTTTTGTGTAAACTTACTTTTATGTAAAAAAAGAGAGGGGGAGCTATACTTTATTTTAACATTAGGATTTTCTTTAAAAATCCACGTTTATTTCGCTCTTTTTCTGTGTACAACCTTGTTGTTATAAAAATCTCGTCCCTTCTCTTTCCCCTCTTTTTCTTTTATTTGCCACACATACAAGTGTCAATATAAAAAATATGTTAGTGAAAAGATAAATAAAGCTAAGTGAACAGGTATTATTTAGAACATTTTTAAATTTATTTTCATGTTATTCTCTCACAAGCATAACACAGATAGAAAACAATATATTTTTAGGGAACGTTTTAAAAGCTTCTTTTTGTATCAGTTTTACATAAATTTAACATTACACAAAAGAAATCTACTAGTCTTTTATAAACATTAAGAAAATGCTTAAGTTTATTAAATTAAGCTATCTTTAAAAAGACGACAATAGGCATAATTTACAAAAAAGAAGACGGTAGGTATATTTTATTATTATTGTGCCATTGTCATTTAAGCATTTTTTATTTTTATTTTTTAGCTGCTTAAAATACAATAAGATTCTTTTTTTTTATATATTTCATTAATTGTTTTAATTGTCTGTGCTGCGTTAAGCCTTCCAATTCGTAACACATTTACCTTTACCGGAAAACAAAATAGAGGCTTCATTTCTTAACAGAGCAAACGAGTGTAACAAGTAAAATGATTAGATATAAATATATCAGTTCCTAATAAAATGTGTTCTGTTTCTTTAATGTGAATCTTTAATACTTCTTTTTTTTTTCTTACTAAACCATATAATATTTTACATTCCTTTATAACCTTATTATTTGACATAACAGCCACTCACAACTTTATTTCCCCTTGGATCTTTTTTTTTTATTCTCCCACCTAACCTCCCTATAACAAAACTCCTCTTACACAAAATATATAACAACCCAAAAAAAAAAAAAAAAACGAAAGAAAAAAAAAGAAGACCAGCAATATTATATTACGCTTTTTTCTCTCTTTTTCATCTAATTTAATTTTTAAAATATTTTATGCAAACTTAATGACACAAATAATAAACAATAATATGAATACAAATTCAGTTCAAGTTGGTAAGCAAATTATATAAACACTCAAAAACATAGCATAATTTGATTAAATCTTTTAAGCATTACGAATACGACCTTTGACTGAAAAGGATAAATCTCAACCACGGTTTTCACATTCAACCGATTCAGATGTTCTAAAAGTACACGAAAATTCAATAGTCATCGTCCCACATCAAAAATCATATGTGTTTGATCACGTTTTAGATGCTTCCAGTACACAAGAACAAGTTTTTAATACAATCGCTTCAGATTTTGTTGACAGATTTATTGACGGTATAAAAAAAAAGCAAGTTTAATCATCTTGTCTGACTCCAAATTCTTCTTGCAGGCTTCAATGTCACTATACTGGCTTATGTAAGTCTAGCATTTATCATAAAAAGAGAGAAAATCAGCTAAGATTATGGTAGGGTCAAACATCATCTGGAAAAACGTATACAATGGGAACAACCATAGATAATCAGTCACACACTGAGCAAGAAGGCATCATCCCCCGAGCCATGTCTGCATTATTTCAAAAACTGTACAACACTCAAAAAACAACAATACCAAAAAGATCTTTTACATCTGCAAATGCTTTCTCAGCAACATCCAATCTCAGGGCACCAGCAAAATCATTCTCTACCAACGTGAAGTTAAGGCCTGTCTCCATGATGGCACCTATTTCACGACGTGCTTCTAATGCAAGCATCCCAACAAACGATAAATCAACTCGTTATACAATATTGGTTTCATTTATCGAGATATACAATGAAGAACTTGTTGACCTATTAAATCCAGCACCACCTTCTGAGCGTGCTCCTGTATCCATAAGAGAAGATACCAAAGGAAATATTATTTGGACTGGTTTAAAAGAAGTACCTGTGTCGAGTACCGAAGATGTGCTAAAGTGAGTTGTTTTCCCCTTATTTTATATATATTTTTTTCTTACTAACAAAATTCTTTGATATGCAGATATCTGCAAATAGGAACAGAAAATCGAGCTACAGGATCAACCGACATGAACGCCAAATCATCCCGATCTCACGCCATCTTTTCTGTCACTTTAAAGCAAGAAAAGTGGGTTTCTACTAACAACAGTAAAAAGGAGTTACCGCTTCCAGTTGCAAAGCAGCCACCACAAAGGGGGCTCAGTCACCGACATAGTACATTGAACGTAAAGGCTCTGGTGGGGCAGATGGAAAAACAGTCCAAACCAGAGGAAATGGAAGAACAAGGCGAATGGATGGTGACTCAATCTAAATTCCACTTTGTCGATCTCGCAGGCTCTGAGAGACTCAAGAGAACGGCTGCAGAAGGTGAACGTCGCAAGGAAGGCATCAACATCAACGCAGGTTTACTGGCCTTGGGGAATGTCATTTCTGCCTTATCGGATCCTTCCAAAAAGCCAACACATATCCCATACCGTGACTCTAAATTGACTCGACTTTTGCAAGATTCACTGGGTGGTAACGCTTCCACACTCATGATTGCTTGTGTTAGTTCAGCAGAGATTGATCTCACAGAGACAGCCAATACAATCAAATACGCTTATCGAGCACGCAACATCAAGAACAAGGCAGAGCGTAACGAAATAGAGGAATGGATGACAAACGATAATGTAGATCACCTTCGTCATATTATCTCCAAGTTGAAAACAGAAATAAGATGTCTCAAAAATAGAAACTCACCTTCCTCTTCAACTTCAACCTCATCAAGTCTTGCTCCTCCGCGTGGGCTGCTTTCTCCTTCCACCTCTTCCTCTTGTACAATCGAGCGCCACTCGTCCATCTATCCTTCTTCATCAGCAACGACAACCATCACTGTGCCTGAAAATTGTGAATACTTTGAACCGTCTGCAGACACAACCTTGGTTGTAGCAGATCTTAAGCGTCAAATCGAGGAATTACAAAATGAACTGACAGTGACTAGGGAACGCAACTTGCTTGTCGAGAGTCAACTTCAAAAGAGACCTTCCGATACAGAATTCCAACATTTGGTTGAGCCTGTCATTAAGGAGTACGAGACGTCCATTTCCAAGTTAGAATCTCAATTGGCCATGACCCGGGCTGCTCTTTCCCACTCGGACCAAGCTTTGGCTGAGCAGCAGTTGAAGATTACTGAATATGAATCCTTGCAGGCAAGTGAAATCAAGGCACTGGATGAACTGAAAAAGAAGCTGTTGTTGGCTATCGAACGCGAGCGGACTTCGGAAGGATGCTGTAGTGAATTGAAAGCTCGATTGGAGGCGTCCGAGAACACGTCTATGAGAGATAAGCAAATGCTAGAAGAGCTGCGTGAAAGGGTCTCGACGTTTAAAAAGCTCGATCAAGAAACGGAGATGTACATGAATGACCTTGAAGCTCGATTATTAGAATCAGAGGCAGAGAGATTACAATTACAAGAAAAACTGGCATCTATCGAATTCGAAGACTTGGATAAAGAGCAGGAACGTGCTGTTGCAAAGAAACTTGAAGAATCAGAGTTAAAGTGCCGTGAAATGGAACAAGAGTTGGAGAAGCTCAAAATGAGTAAACAACAGCCTAAGCCTATTGAAGCAGTAGACCAAGCTATCCAATCAGAACTCAATGTTGATCATTCAAGCCTGGAGAAAATTTCTGAGCTCATGATGATTGTGAATGAAAAACAATCCAAAATTGAGCTCTTGGAACTGCGATTGCGCGAGATTGAAGAGCTAAAGAAGGAGCTGACTGAATTGCAAGAGGCACATATCGAAGAAATCGATAAAATGCAAGATGCCTTGACTCACTTGAAGGAGCAATGTTCTCAATACCAAGCTCAGTTCACTGAGGAGCAAGAACGTAATCAGTCGTTAAAAGACGCCATCGAAAAGCTACACAAATCCTCTGAATCCCATTCGCTTGAAATGCAAAAATCACAAGAGGAATGCCAAAGGCTTCAAGAACAACTTCGAGCACAAGAACGTAGCTCACAAATCACGTTATGCCAGCGTTTAGAAGAATTGGAGAGGTTTAAGTTGGACCTTCATGCGCTGCAGCTTGTTGAGGAAAAGCAAGATGCGATCATACAAGGCTTGGAATCCAAACTTGGAGAAATGGATCACCTTGTGAAGTCGCTTCGTGAACAGTTGGACAAGTGTAATGTATCGATTGAGCGCCTTCAATCAGATAACGAAACAAAGACAAAAGCTGCTGCTGATATGCAGAAACAGTTGAGTGCAATGATAAAGGATGTTTCTGGTATGGGTGTGGAGAAGAAGCAACTTGAACGTGTCATGTATTTCATGGAAAGTACACTGCGGATGCAAGAAGCAAAATCTGAAAAGACCATGGAAACGTTAAAAGATATCAAGCAGCATTATAGAGTGCGCGAGGAGGAGATTGAAGAAAAGAGACGCACGCTAAGTCTGTTATCTGCTGAAAAGGAGAAGCTTTCTCAGACCCTTGAGCAAGTAGTACATCGTGCCTCTCAAGGAGATGAAGCGGTGAAAAGCTTAGTAAGCGAGTTGGAAGAGACTAAAGTTAAGCTTGATGAGCAGATCAAAAAGTCCGAATGTTTAGAGCAAGATGTGGCTAAAAGGGATGAGGAATTGCAGCATCTTGAAGTTCTTAAAGGACGAGTTTGTGAATTGGAACAGCAAATTAAAGATAACCAGATAGCAGATATTGAAAGGAAAGCCGAGCTAGACAAGCTTGAGTTAGCATTGCAGGCTCAGTTGACGCAAAATGAGGCTCTTGTCAAGACTATTGCTGAGCTGGAAAATTCACTAAAGATGGAGCGTGCGTTAGTTTCAGCTCAAGACGCTTCTGGAATGATTTCTGAATTGGAAGACAAGCTTACTAAGCTTCAAGAAGTAAAGAAAAAGGAAGATGATGTGTGGAAAGCTCAAATGGAAAAATTAAAGGAAGAACTACATGTAGCTCATAAAGAGAACCAACACAAGCATCTTAACCTTCAAAATCTAGAAGCTTCTCTTCGTGAAGCACGACAGCAACTGTCAGATGCTTTAGAGCGTCAAAAGTCCCAAGAGGAAGAAGATAAAACCGAAAAGGTGCTGTCCGAGTATGAAAATGGACTTAACAGTCTAAAAATCAACCACAAATCAAATCACTCGACTGAAACTATACTTACAAATGCTACACAGGAAGAGCTTATCGAACGTATAACACAGCTACAAGAAGATAATACACAGCTAGTCAAACTGAACGAAAGCCTTGAAGCTCAACTTGTCTTACAACGCAGTCAACTTACACTCGAAACTAAGAATTTAGAGCTAGAGCTAATGAAGCTTACTGCAGCTAATGAACGACTTGAAAAAGAAATGGAACAAATCGTGCCTAGAAACAGTATGGTTATAGGAAACTTGGTTTCACAGAACGAAGACTTGGCACATTTTACCTCGCCACCTCATACACCTCGTATGTCGTCTCCTCCTTCTGCTGGTAACGGTGCAGCCTCATACAAATTACAAAGAGACATTTCAAGTACAAACATCGCTAGATTGTCCAAATCAGGTAATTATCGTCCAATTTCAAGCACACTGGGTGACAGTCTGGCGGCAGAGGAAGAAACAAAACGAATTTCAACTCTTTCTTCAAGATCAGAGGTGGTCTCACCAAGGCTTTCATCCTCACTTAGAAATGGTCGACCGATTGTTGCCTCCAATAGTTTACCACCTTTGACCGCACCTCCGTCCAACCCTCTTCCTCCTATTCCTACTCCTCTGCCTTCACTTCCCCTTTCTGTCCCTTCATCTCCATCTTTTGATGATTCGATCCATGAACCCGATTCACCCACTGCTCAGTCTTACAGCTTATCTGCCAGCCCGACATCACTTTACAGACAGAATTCAGCAGCCTCGACAAGTTTCAGCGAAATCATGAATGCGACCAACTCATCCAATTTCACACCCGAACACTATGACAAATTGGTTCGATCTTTGCAACGTAAAGCACAGCATGCAGAGACTGATATAAAGGCTCACCAGGAAGTTATCAGTAAGCTTGAGTCTCAACTCACTCGATCCGAGTCGTCCATCAAAGAAGCTAAAAAGCAGTTGGATTCACTGAACCGTGAAAAGCAGGCGTATACAATGGAAATTCAAAACCTGCGTACACAAGTAACGCAATTCCAAACACAGCAAAAGTCATTCTCAGAGGAATCCCTAGTGGGGCGTAAACAATTAGAAGAAGAACTAGAAAAGCAAAAAGAATTAAGAGAAAAAGCCGAAAAGGCAAGAAGGATCCTTGAGGATCGTATGGAGGAATTGATGAATAAAAAGAGTAAATTCATGTGCTTCTAAACCTTTCCTTCTCAAATTCCCCTGTACAGACATATCCAGTTATTGTTAATTTATAATATATAGATAATAAACTCCTTCCTTCTTTAGTAAGGCATGCTATTCAATAAATAAATATTGTATGTATCAACGCATTTTCATCAACAAGTTCAGTGGCTTGTAAATGCTTTTATGCAATCTTTTTTGTCATTTCCTTTTTATTTTATTTTTTCATGGGCAAACTCAAAAAGAAAAAGTTGGCCAATGTGCTCACTCGAGTACTTTCCAAGGCAGAAAAAAGAAAAGAACAGGAAAGAAAAGCAGATGCTCAAGTAACGAATTTAGAAAAGGCCAAAAAGAATCAAGTAAAGAATACGACCACACGACGAGAACGACCTGATATCAACTTGGAAGATAAACTACTGCTGGTAGGTGAAGGTAATTTCTCGTTTGCACGTTCGCTTGCAGAGAATTACCTGAGCGGAGGAGCTGAAGGGATGATTGCGACTTGTTATGATAGTGAGGAAGTACTGTATGAAAAGTATGAAGAAGCTAAAGAAAATGTCGAGTTGATACGTGAATTTGGAGCGACAGTCATGTTTGAAGTGGATGCAACCAAGTTTTCAAAAGAAATAAAAAAAAGCAAGTATACAAAAATCATATTCAACTTTCCTCATGCAGGTAACAAGTAAAGACAAGATGTGTGTTTGGAATGTACCCACAAGTAGTATATAGGTGCTGGCATTAAAGATCAGGACAGAAATGTGATTGCAAACCAAAAGCTTTTGAATGGATTTTTTGAAGCTGCCGCGCCTTTATTGACAGCAGAAGGAGAAATACAGATTACGTTAAAGACATGTAAACCTTACAACCTGTGGGCAGTGAAAAGCTTAGCAAAAGTGAGCGGACTGTTAGCTTCGAAAGGAACCAGACCTTTTTATCCTGAAGATTTTCCAGGATATGAACACAGACGTACTTTAGGATATAAGAAAGGAGTTAGTAAAGACAGCAATATGGAAATCCTATCCGCTGCACCCAAGACATTTACTTTTGTTAGGAAGCAAGTAATGGAAGCCGAAAATGAAAAAAGCTTGACGGGAAAAAGAAAAAGAGATGAAGAAGATAGTGAAGAAGAATAAAGATAGATATTGTTTGTACAGTGTTTTTTTATATGATGGACTTTTATAACAAGAAAAGTAGAGTGTTGTATATCAAAACATCTTTCTGTTTTAGATAAAGAGTTTTGTCTTTATTAATTTCAAATGTTATTGGTTAGTATCTATGGTGGAGATCAATTACGCTTTGTAGTAATACAATAAACTAATCCTAAAATAAGTAGTTGTGCTATAAAAAAGAGTGTTGATCATTCTCGTTTGATTCTATATGAATAATGTACTTTTTACCAAGATTACATATTAACAAAACTTTCCCCTTTTATTATATAGCCAATGTCAAGATGATTGCTCAATTAGTGATACAATTAGATGTATTGAATTCTAAAGAGATCACTTTGTTTGCTCCCTTTTGAACTTGAATCATAAAATAAAAATACATTTCTTAATACGAAAATAGCTAACCGTCCTGACCTTGTGTAAAGTGCAATCAATAATACTACTGTCTCTTTTGTCAAAATCACTGCTTAAAAAACAAATTGAATTAATAAATCAAGCTAGAGAAGTGGATGAAATTCATTATAAATAACAATAAAATAGCATGTTTCTCACTTTACAATAGTGTCATGTATTAAAGCAATACCCATTTTAAAATGTTGAGACTGCCTTGCAGGGTTTCGAGGAAATGATGGGATCTTTGCTCAAAAATATTACAGGTTACTCTTTGAGTAAACTATAAAAAGACAAACAAGTTTAACAGTGACAAAAGCACGCTCTAAGGCACGTGGAAAAAGGTAGATGACCAATTTATTTCCAAAGGAAAGATTGAGTCTATACTCTTGGATGATGAGGGAATAGTCTTAATTTTTAATAACGAATTTAATAAATTGACTCGATCTCTAAACATGAGTTACTATCCTTTAAATATAAAGTCTTGAAGGGCCTACATGTTATTTAGAAAATGAATGCATTTATTCTCAAATGGGAAATAATTAGGTTATTAACCGTTTTATTAGAAGAAGAGGTTCTATTCCAACATGCCTTTTAGTTTTGACTATCACCACTCTTTTCTTACCAAACAATCCTAGTCTTTCTCTTTTTTGTAAATACGACATTAAACAAAGCATCATTGAATTTCGACAACAGCGACTTGATAACAAAAAGTTTTTGAAGTTAAATTTCCAAGAACGCAGTGTCATCCCCATTCGGAATCCTTGCCGACATCTTTTTTTTTTCATTTTTTTTCCCCCTTTTTTTTAGCGTTTTTTTTCCTTTCTTTTTCTTTTTTTTTTTTTGTGTTTGTAAATAAATAATGACTTCAACAGCTGTGAGGTATAGAACTTATAGAAAATGGTTAGATGATTTAAAGCTGATGATCTATGAAGGGTTGGCTTAAGGGTTCGACCTTTGACTGAAAAAGAGATAGTCAATAACTGTACAGAATGTATATCATGTATACCAGATGCGCCACAAATATTGATAGGTGCAGACAAATCCTTTACATATGATTATGTATTCCACAGCAAGACAGATCAATCAAAAGTATATCAACAAGCAGCATCACCACTATTAGATAAATTCATTGAAGGGTAAAAAAGAAAAAAATAAAATAAAAAATAGGTTTAATCTAAAATAATTTGAAAGGTTTAATGCTACCATCTTAGCCTATGGGTAAGTGAAATGAAAAAAATAAAATAAAATAAAATAATAGAAACTGATGGATTAAATATAGTCAAACAGGATCTGGCAAGACATATAGTATGGGAACTACTTTAAATAATATGGATAATAGGTCTGAAGATGAAGGTAAACTTTGATTGTTTTCTTGTTTGACTTTTTGACTGAAAAAATAAAAATGGGGGAACACAAAGGCATTGTGCCTCGTTGCATCATTAAATTATTTGAAATATTAAAAAACCGTGAAGCACAAGACTCTGAATTTAAATATGAAGTTTATGTCTCGTTTCTTGAACTTTATAACGAAGAATTCATCGACTTGTTAAACAACACCCACTCATCTAAGCGTAGATCTCAATCCCAACCACAGCAGCAGCCACAACCACAACAAGTCACTGAAGTCTCCATTCGGGAAGATATCACAGGGCAAATCTATTGGAGCGGCGTCAAGGAAGAAATCTGTTACAGCCCAGGAGACGTCTTGAATTTCTTGGCCCAAGGGTCTCTGAATCGTACCACGGGATCAACCGAAATGAACTCTGTCTCTTCACGATCCCATGCCATCTTTTCCATCTTACTCAAACAGCAAAAACCACAAGAAGACGAAGATGGCAAACGAGTGATGAAATCGCTCTCTAGTAAATTTCATTTTGTTGATTTAGCAGGTTCTGAACGTGTAAAGTACTTTATTTCTTATACACTTGTCACTAACCCAGAACTGGATAGTTAAAGAGAACACATGCACAAGGCGATCGAGCTCGAGAAGGCATCGCGATCAATTCGGGATTATTGGCCTTGGGCAATGTCATTTCAGCCTTGGGAGATGAAACTCGAAAAGCAACCCATATACCCTACCGAGACAGTAAACTCACTCGACTCTTGCAAGATTCCCTCGGTGGCAACAGTCAAACCCTCATGTTGGCCTGTGTTTCACCAGCGGATACCAATTTTCAAGAGACCTTGAGCACGTTGAAATACGCTAACCGTGCTCGGAATATCAAGAATCGTGTCAGCGTCAATCAGGAATTCGCAGGTTCCTCTGTTGAAGTCAGCCAGTTGAAGGCCTTGGTATCCAAGTTACGACTCGAACTTGCCGAACTTCGGACAGGACAGCCAGATGATTCATCTTCAAGGCAAGAGATGAAAGCACAGATATTACGATTGACAACCGAACGAGATACCTTGTTGATGGAGCGTGAGTTGGGTGAGTGGATGAGGAAGACCGAGGACGATACCGAGACTGTTTCAGAAAGTGTTGGATCCCATCGAACGGTCAAAACGCATCCTGTGATTGAAGGGCATTTGAGAACGATACAAGACCTTAGAGACCAACTAGAGGATACACAACGTCAGCTGAAAATCATCCAGGATCAGCGTCTCGTCCTCCAAAAGTTTACTCAGCCCGTGCATAAAAAGCTCACGACGAGTAGCAGTACCAAACGTCACGTCAGCCGATCCAGCAAGATGCGTCGACCGATCATCACTAAAAGCACAAGTGCTAGCCAAAGAAAGAAATACAAACGTGTCAGTAAAGCGAGGTTGGAAAAGGTGGAAGATGAAGGCTATGTCAATGATTTTCAGGAACAGGATATTGTGCGACATGATGAAGTAAAGGAAAGTATCGCAAAAGTACGTGCAGACATCAGAAAAAGCCTTCAAGTGCTTGAATTAGTCAAGGTGAGTCAAAGATGATTTCCTCCTTTTTTTTTTGTGAATGACAAGGGCTGAGCTTTTTGTTTCACCTCCAAAAAAAAAAAAAAATTAGCCTCCTGAAGACTCAAGCTGGGAAGATGAATTAAAAGTAAGCTAAAACAATTTTTTTTTTTTTTATTACTCAATCATGTTGATATAGGCTTTTGAAGAGGAGAAAAAGGGATTGGATGGAAAGGAAGACAAAGAGTACTCTTTAGACATTGACGAATTTATCCAAGACATTGAATCACTTGTAACCAAAAAAAAAAAGTGTCTGATTTGATATTCATTTTTTGTTGTTATAGACTGTACCTTTGTGGAAAGATGACGAAGTACAAGATCCCACTAGATCAGAATTTAGTGAAGAGAGTACAACCTTGAGTCGAATCACTCAAAGACAACAGCAGCCACAACAGCCTAATTCAAGATATACGACTCAACTCTCACGTATGCTACATCAGATACAATCAGACATCAAAGTGAAAGAAGAACTTGTTTCTCATCTTGAGAAATCAGAGACTGAATACACATTTATGCGTACAAAATTCGAAGACATGATCAGCTCCCTTCGAACCCAGTTGGCAGAAACTCAAAAAGAAAAGGACATGTCCCTGATGCGAACCAAGTCCAATATGGCCATCAAGGCTGATATCAAACAACAGATTGAACCTGTGATACGTCAAGAGTATGAAGGCAAGATCAAGCAGCTCAATGCAAAGATTCTTGACTTGACTCGCAAGTATACAAACGCAACCAGTACCGTTCAATCCGCTCGTAACCAAAACGAGAACGCACTCAAGTCACTCAAGTCCAACATCCAGCGACTCGAGACAGAAAAGAGACGACTGGCACAACGGATGCGAGCCGAGGCTGAGCGTGTACGTGAGCAGATCTTGCGACAAGAACGCAAGATCCAGCAGCTCCAAAGACAGCAAGCCCAATCGAACCAAGCAAAGAAAAGGCTAGAAAGAGAACATGAAGAACAAAAGACGGTGCTAAAGAAACGTGATGAGGAGATCATGATGAGCACCAATCAATTGAAACAGACACTGTCTGTGATGAAAAAGGCGGTACGTGAAGGGGGTATCCTGGATGAAAGAATGCTGGCACAACTCACGCCTGTCTTGGGAGGCCATTTTGCCGTGATCGCTCGTGGGGGTGGGCATGGGTTTCCAAAGAAAAAGAAGAAGAACCCGATTCCGTTGGGTATCCGAGTGACTCGCAAAAAGCAGCTGCTGGACAAGGCACTGGCACAATACATTCAAGGAAAACAGGCCATTGTGGAAATGGAGAACCTGCTGATCCGTCGAGAGAGTTTGGTGAAAGAAAAGATGGAACTAGAAGAAGAAAGGGAGCAAGCGTATGATGCAGAGAGAGAACATGAGCAAAACACGGGCCAATCGATGGATACGATCGCGATCGAGCTGATGGACGAGCGTATTGAGCTGATAACAGCCGAGATATCGTATCTGTCTGCTCGAGTACACAGTTTGCAAAAGGAGGCAGCCGAAGAAAGTTTACAGGCAGAAGAACAGATGGGATTGGCCGTGTTTAACAGACCAGCAAAACATGTTACTTTTGTTGATGAGATTGTGACAGAAGTAAGTCAAGATGAGCAGCAGTGGATGGACATTGACACGTTTGATGAACAATTCAGTGTGCCAGTGAATGCAGCACCCGAGATTGCTTATGAAGTGACGAGTAGGCTGATCAAGTCCTTTGAAGTAGATGAATGCAAGACGATCATAGAAAATCTAGTGGATGACATCATGGACTTGAAGATGACGGACAATGAACGGCAGTCGACAGTGAAAAATATGGAACAGACCATCCTTGAGCTCACACACGCCTTGAACAGCATGAAGAAGGACAAGGAACAGAACATGATGAAAAGGGACAGTGTGAGTAGTGAAAACAACAGTCATACCCAATTGATCAGCTTACCTAATTCACCCGTTGCTTCACCACTTTATAACCCACACTTGCAACCCCCACCTGCTCTTCATTCTCAAAAAAGAGACTCAATCACACCTTCACCCGATAGATTTTATAACATGATTCAAGGAAGATTATCTTTGCAACCAGAGAATATAGACAGCTACATGTCAGATCATGATTCAAGTACTTCATCTATCCTTAGTAGTCACTTGAGAAGATCTTCTATACAATCCGATACATCTTTACAAGAACAACAACAACGTCCTAGTCCAATTCAGAGATTGATCAAACGAACGCCTATCAGTGAAAAAGCCTCGTCTAGTGTCTTTGACAGATTGGCACAAACGCCGACTCGATCGTCTCGCGCAAAAATGAATCACCGACACAGTAGCAGTAGTGTAGAAGATTTAAAGGCGAAATGGGAACCTTATTTAGCAGAAGATAATAGACCTTCGAGTGCAAACACAAGTCGATTTATTTAAAAAAAAAAAGTTGATTAATATTGTATTGTCTTTATTAAAAAAAAAAGCATGTGTAGACACTTTAATGCATGATGTATGAAGGGAAAAAAGAAAAAAAAAAAAAGGGGAGGGGGTATGATTTACTATACACTGAGATATAAAGGGGGAGCATAGATGGTTATGTACAATAGAAAAAGAGAGATTATAAAATTATTTGGAAATTGAAAATCGCTTGTTTTCCAGTGGAGTTGATTTACTTGGAGCAGACATCAAAGGTAATCTTTTTCTTGGTAGATCAACAATGATCCTCTTTCGTCGACTGTTTTCAGAACACGATTCAGTACAAAACCAAGGTTCGGTTGATAGGACGAATGCGTCTGTTAATTCTTGAGGACAACATTTTTGATGATAAGCCTTGGGACATCCCTCACAGCGTACCAAGACATTACCTTGCCAAGATTCGTTGCGTTGACAAGAAGAGCAGTAAAGTTGAAGGACAGGTCGATGTCTTTGATCGATGGATTCTTTTGTGAATTGAGTGAGATCAAGTCTTGGTAGTTTACATGCAAACCCATATCCTTTATAATCACATCCATGCTTATTACATAAAGTTCTCTTACCCCAAGGACCTGGTCTCCAGTTGACACCTTCAGTCGTACCACAATATCTACACCAATCGATATTGGCCTTGGTTAGTTTTTGATAAATGGTAGGTTGAGCTGTTGGACGAGGTTTGGTTTTAGGTATGTGGTGATAGGGATCAGGTTGAATGTTGATTTCTATTTTTTTTGGTTGCTTTTGATGTTTCTTTGTATACAACTTGTCTTCTTCCCATGAACCAACAGAGGATAGTTCATCTTGTTCAAACAGTGTGAGTGTACTATGTTGACTGATTGAATCTTCATCGTCTGATTCTTCAAAATAACCATCTAATCCAACCTCATTCTCTGTAGTCAAGCCTTGAAGTTTTTGTTTCTTGTTGTGTTCCAAGATGGTATCAGACCATCTTCTTTTTCTGGATACAACATAATCAACAGCAGGTGAAGTTGATAATTCTTGATTTGCTTTAAATGTCTTTTGATTCAATCCAGGTTTTTTATCCAGTGGTTCAAGACCAAAGTTAAACAGACCACTTTCTTCTTCTAACGCCAAGAGTTCGATAGGACTGAATGAACGATCATCATCACTTTGAGTAGATGAAACAGAACAAGGAGACATTTCTCTATCGTTCATTGGAGGTGAAAAGAAGACATCCTTGACTAAATCTTTTTGTTGATGTTCGATAGTTGTATCATAGGTTATAATAGCATTTTCTAATGTATGATGAATAGGTACATGATTTATTGTGGGTTGATACTGATTAAAAAGTGAATAAATAAGTAATTTATGTCTTTAAACTTACATTCAATTGTCTGTTATACATGTAATAAGATAATGTATTGGACATGGAAGGTACAACGATAGAATTCATCATCTCACCACTTGTTTCTTTATGAAGATGACCAGTGGATGGAATACGATAATATGCTGGTCGATAAATAGAGTGATTTGATCCTTGCTGACTATAAGGTTTCATCATTCTAGAATTATTAAAGAAAGAAGAAGCAAAGAAGATGAGATACTTTATAGAATAGAAAATAAAGGAGAAAGTGACACGAAAGAAAATGATTGGTTAATATTCTAAAATAGGAGAAAGGGGGGAGGGATTATTTTTTTTTTTTTTTTACTCGTGAACTAAAATTTTTTTTTTTTTTAGTCACTCAAACTTTATTTACAACTAAAAAGACCAAAATAATGCAGAAAAAAGAACGTGCCACTAGTAAATTTTGTCCTACTTTTCATTTGTCAGTGATTTCTCCGATACAATTTCCTATCAAAGATCACAGACCACATCCAGTGTTGTAATGAATCAAATAGAGAATGAATGGAGGGCATATGGAGTGTATAGCTCGTGTTTGGCTCCTTGGATCTATAGTAAATAAAGCAGCAAATGGTAAACATCAAAGGAAACAAAAGGGAGGGGGGGGGGAAGTGAGGGGAGGGGAATGATCTCCTCAAAAAAAAAAAAATAGATAAAGCGTGAGATGGGCTGTACTGGTCTTTTTGTTAGAGTAAAATCTTGTATTCTTGAATTTTAGGAAAATGTTACTCTAGTTGTACATTTTGTGTAAATAGAACAATTGTTCTCACTGACTTCTATTGTCCTTATCTTTTTCACAATTGGTTCTCATCCAATCTTGATTTATAAAACTCAGATTTATTCACTCATTTCAATCTCTTTTAATATGTCTTTCAATACAAACTCCACTGTTCACTTTGCAAAAGCTGAACCCTGAGATTTAAAATTTTATCCCCCTCCCCTTCGCTCTCTCTCTCTCTTTTGATAAAGAATTTGGTTTTGTTTTTGGGAAAAGCTTGGAAATAGCTGGAACCAAATTAGTTAAAAAGAAGATGTCTTGTTGATGATATAAATGTTAAAAGTAGAGTGATGATAGAATAAATAAGATATGCATACTAATTAACAAATCACAATGAGTGAGAAAAAGAGAAAAAAAAAAAAAATTCAGTGTGATAATGAAGAGTGACGATCTCTTGAAGTCACACACATACACCTAAAAAAGAATCTAAAAATAAACACTGAATTTTATTTTCCCCGATCTATCTGATCTAAACTTGATATGCACTCTTTCACTAACAATCGTACATTTAATTTATCTCTAAATAATACAAGCATTCATCTACATTCAGTCTATTTTCTGGTTGAACAGACTTATTAAACACCTATGAAAATCATGATCAAAAGGGAATAATCCAATACTTGAACATCAGAAAGCAAATAATTTAAGCCAAGTTTAATTTTGGTAGCTCGTGCCAATAAATCATTGTTAAATGAAACGGGATCGGTTATTAAAAATATATGCAGCTCGTGGGCCCGGAGGCATGGAGATAACCCGCATGGGAATTACACTGAGCAAAAGTATTTTGTTTGGTTTTTTATACTCGTTCAGAATCAGATTAAATTTATTTTATACAACTTGTGTTGGCTTACAAAATGATAAATGCTTTTAAATCAATCCCCACAGTTTATCTTTTTCAAACAGGACTTTTTTTTTTTTTGCTTGAACAAATCGGAACTGGAACCTATAATGTCAAAATAAAGTTAAGGTACCGGAACATAAAAGACTGTAGATACAAGCCTCTAGAATTCATATTCATCACGCGATATCTGATGTCCTCTCATCTTAACTATTTGCTACAAAAAAAAAATACGCATATTATTTATACTTTTTCTTTTTGAAATAGTGTGAGTCTTTTAGATTTTTAAATGTGTGTATATTAAAATAAAGCACAAGAAAATATATATCCTCTTTAATTTTATTCAAGGAACCATTGACCTGTAGGAGATCTATTTGAAATTCAAAGTCACATTCAGGTACCCCCACCCCCTCTTCTTCACTCAATAAACTCTATCAGTGGACTATCTTAAAAAGGGGAGGAGAATTGATCGGATTCGTTATACAGTGCGAACGGTAGAGTTCGTCGCCAAATAATTTCTATTTTTATCGGTTCATGCTTAAAACGATTGTCTCAAATGAAAATTCCGTTTAAAGTGAACGCAAGATCAATTAGGGACATATTTTGAAGATTTCAATTAGCTGTTCAAAATCATTCGATTTGCAGTTTTCATTAAAAATGCATTTTTTTTTTTGCCAACGAGATACGTCACCATCATTGTTAAAACACTTCTTAGAAATTCATTTTTGGACTATCTTTGTTCTGTTTGATATATTTGCTTTCTTTTTTATTTCCGTTATACGATTAAAGAACGAATTTTTATTTATAAATAAATTTATAAAACAACCCAAATGAGCACATAATACTTGCGTATTGAATTGCCCGGGTCAGGTCTATAAAGTTGAAAATTGTACGAAAAAAACCTTTTGATAGTCAAAAGGGTAAAAAAGAGAAAGAAAGGAAGATGAAGGGGGAGGCTATATCACAAAATACTAGATTAAGAGTTGCATAACCAAGTTATCAGTTTGGTACCAAGAGTGGGAGTTTCAGGAGGAAATTCACCATGATGTAGGTAGTCAAGTTCAAAAAGGATAAGGCACATGGCTGGCCACCGAACTGTCCAGGCAGAAAATATTGAAGCCTTGGGGGCTGTATTTCCGTTATACGTTTAATAATAATGTATTTATTGTAAAATTTTAATGACCCAAATTGAGCACATAATAATGTGAAATTATTGCATTGCCCGAGCCAGTTCAAGATTTGGGTGGGAGCTAAAAACCTTTTGATAGGCAAAAGGGAAAAAGGGTAAAGAAGGGAAGAGGTGATAGACAAAGTAACAAACAATACTAGATTAATTAGGGCCAAGCCAATGCAAGAGTTTAGAGCCAAGGGGTGGGACCTCAGGAGCGATCTTGTCATGGTGAAGATAGTCAAGTTCATGTAAAATTTGGCAAATGGTTGGCCAACGTATAAACCAAGCAGCATATTTCGATCGATTTTGTGTCGTTGGCTTTTTCCTGGAAGTGGGCAAGATATTCAGGAGAAAAGATAAAGGATCAGTAATATTTCCGTTATACAGTGCGACTGGTAAATTTTGTCCGTTCTGAAAAAATAAATAGCGATTTCCGAAAAATAAATGGCGCTGCAGACATAATGGCTTCCTATCTAGAGAATATATTTTTGAGACAATTACTAAGGAAAGTACAAAGAAACAATATTTATAATCCAATTCTACCCTTTGAGATAAAATGCCCAATTACTGCAGAGGATATCCAAGAAACCATTAGAAACTTACCAACAAAGAAAGTACCTGGCGTAGATCACCTCCGGAATGAAATGCTACAACCTGTACGACATCTACTGGCACCGCTCCTTCTTTCGCTCTTCCGTTTGTGCTGGATGTGGTCTTACATCCCACAATCTTGGCGTGTTGCTCAAGTTATCCCGATAAAAAAGGCTCCACTGACGAACAGAGTAATTACCGACCTATCAGTCTAACTTCTATCTTTAGAAAGACCTTGGAACGTTGCATACATTATAGCTTGAAAGCTAACAGATCTCCACTTGACATTGCACAAGACGACTTTAGAGAATCCTGTGGTGCGATAAACCAAGCTCTTTGCCTTGCAGAAATCTGCCATATGCTGCGTTCACATTATCGTAGCAAGCCCCGTTCTAGCCTTTCTGGATATAAAATCCGCCTATGATTCTGTCAACAGGAACTATATATGGGAGGTCTTACAGCCTTATATATCACCTCCACTCCTAGGTCTTTTACGCAACTTGTTTGACGAAGTCCAGATAAAAGTGCTCCTCTCAAATGCAACTTCTAGGTGTTTCCATCCAAAGACCGGAGTACTCCAAGGGTCCATCCTCTCGCCCTATCTTTACTCAGTATATATAAATCAACTTTCAGTATATCTACGCCATCAAGCTATAAAGGATGATACACTGCTATTACAGTTAGCATCACTCTTGCATTGCTTACTTTACACGGATGACGTGGTTTTAATAACCAGCAGATCGATAATGGTTGACCTACTACAAAAATGTGAAGAACACAGTGTACAAATAGGATACAGGTGAAATTTTTCAAAATGCGTCATCTTGGATAATCATCCACAAACAATAGAATATGCGATCTATGACCAAGTTCTACCGCAAGTGACATAACTAATGTAGTACTAGGTGTAAGAGCCTCTCATATCTTAAACAGCAAACCACAAGAATAAAAAAAAGACTTTGGAATCGCGATCAAGCAGCCGTATTGAATTTTCTCAAGATCCTAAATAGCTTGAGAAAGACCCGACGAATGCCCCAGCCTTTTCACCAGAAAATATCCTTTAGACTGGCTATCTTTAAGTAGAACAAAAGTAAGAAAATCATAAAAAATTCACCACCAAGGTTATCGCTTTGGTCATTTAATACAAGTATTGCATTAAAACAAGTACAAAGCGACACTAATAAATGTACTAAACGAAATTTTCATTTAGGTTAGTGACATTTATTTTTCTGGAAACGACATTTGTTTTTTGCTAAACGAAGTTTATTTTCTTCAAACCGATAAAACTTACCAGTCCCACTGTAAAAGAATACCAAAAGACGAGGAAAGGTCAGTGAATCATTATTATGATTATTATTATCATTTATTAAATATTATATATAATTATCCAATAAAGTTGTTGTTTGAGATTATGCTTTAGCATCATGGCTGTATCATAAATATTGATTATTTTTATCATACGCCTGCAAGAAAGTGGCAAATAGTAGATGCCATTTGCTATTATGACTCACACTCGTCTTTCAGTTCTTCTTTTGAACTTTTAACAGCTATGAAAAGATATTTAATTGTTATTAGCCAAATGCAAACATCAATGAAGAAGCATCTTCCAGTGCCCCTGAACGATATTTAATGTAAATTTTTCTTGTAAAAAAGTTCATCTCTAATCGTAAGTTTATATTTCATTTAGAAACTCCTAAACCTGACTTTTCATAAACATTTCATTGAAGGTGATGCTGGAGAACAAACAACAGACGAAAAGCATGATAATACCCAGAAAAATCAAGATGATAATAGTTTGTCTGCACCTACGCCTGTTCCTGCTCCTGATTCCAACAAACTACCTGGTTCCATTAATATTTCCGATACATTTAACAAGAACGGACTACTACATATTTCGATTTTAGGTATCTCTTTTGTATACAATAATATCGTAGGTGTGAAGTTAGTTCTTTCGTATAAACTAATGTTACACGCCGAATGGACCAACCACAATTCTCCTTCATTTTCAAATGGTGACCAACTCATTGCAACTTGCTCAAGCAAAAATCTCTTGGAGTGATGTTGTTGCACGTGGCAACCACAAAAAAGTTTTTGTTGCCGTCTCGCCAGCTCAATCTGGCCAGTTCAGATCAGTCCAAACCAACGATTGAAACTATATTTGAAACTAAAGACATCCAGCACCATCTGATGGCTCAGAAAGCTACTTCTATAATTCAGCAGACGTTAACCCCCAGATCTGTCATTTTTTCTTTTCCTAATAATTTGTTTGAAAAGGTTACCGATGCCCATAAGGCCACTGAACACCACCTTGGGAAGGCTGACGGATTTCGCAATCTGTCCAAATACAAAACTCGACGTTCCACCCAGCCCATTCTAGTTGCATGATTTCACCATGCTGAGGTTTCTAGAAAGACTTCGTCAGAAGGCTTTATATACAATAATATGACTTTTAAGGCCACTCCTTCTATGGTACACGCTGAATGAAGCTTAGTCCATCTGCTGTTGGCCTTATTACATATTCCGTCAAAAGCCACCTTTTTGGAAGATCTGTTGAGTTCTCTTCAGTATTATGGAAAAGTCTGTCAAGTGAAGCAACTGCTACGTGAGGGATACTTTGAGGGTGAGTTGTCAGTTTTGTTGGACGTTTCCTCTCCGAACTTAGATGAGCAGGAGATTCCTCTTCCCATACAAGCTTTGCAGAGAAACTTATATCTGGAGGCTTGGGATACTTTTGCTCAGGCATCGTACAAAGGGGCGGAACCAGTATGCTACTACTGTCCTAAGGCTGGGCAGCTTCGTGCTAAGTGTTCTTTGTTGCAGAAACAGGGTGTGCTATGGATGTGGTAAAAATGGACATAGAAGACGGTTTTGTAAGCGTGTTGAGGACCTATTAGATAAGTATATTCAGGACACCCAAGCGTCGACCATTTCAGTATCGAACGCTGTACATTCTACACCAGCTATTGAGCTGTAAACTGCATCTCTTGTCCTTCAAACGGAGCAAGACTTCTTAGATGTGTTGTGTGAGGCTTTGGATGCAGAATCTCCAGTGGATATGGTACCTGATCAGACACGTAAACCAGACAGCCCTGATTCCAACCAACATATAGTAAGTGTGAGAGAAAAATATAAGTAGATTTTTTGTTCAATTATTTTTTTTTTTTAGTTAGAAAAAAAAACACGAGTTAGACAATGTAGACCCTCCTGATTTGGTCTGGCTTTTTAAATTAAAAGTGATTGATGATAAGCCTACATTTTAGCATATGTAGACAAATGTTAGACGCGCCATTCCTGTTCAAGGCTCTTTGTCAGCTTCTACAAACAACTGCAAAGAAGAGGTAAGTTGACAAGTCATTCTGTCTGATCAATTTTTTTTTCATTTACCCTTTCGAATATATAATGTAGTGTGAACTGTACGTAACTGAAGGCAAAAACCAATACCACTTGTCTACACCGTCCAGTCAAGCTGAGAATTCGCACAAGCCAAAATTGCGAAAAACCCAACTTGAAGCATTGAAAAAAATATTTCACTTTGGCACAAATGAATATCAAGCATGCAAAAACGAACAAAAAGCTAACAAATCACTCTGATCACTAAATTTGGTTGGCTGTTTGATTTTTTTTTTTGTTGGGCGATGTGCCTTTTGACACATTCAATCAAATGCTTTGGACGTTCAAACCTGATAATAGCTTGACACCTCAATCAGAAGCATTTTTAGAAATCATCAAACATAGTCTTTGTTCCTTTCACTTATTCTGTCGAACCGTGCCTGAGTTTGTACAGAATCATAAAAGAACTCACTTTGTTGAAAATATTATCCCATCTTTACTAGCTTTGACAAAAATTACTGGATTCATTGCATTCAAATGGGAGGGAAGAAAAAAAAGAGAGAGAGATAGAGAGGAATGTAATCTTTGTATTGGTATTTTTTCTGTAAGTGTGAAACCCCATATTTATCCTCAAAATGCCAGAATCTGGAGGACTATGATTATGATCATCGTTCTGCCCCTTCTAACAAGCTTATTGATACTATTGGTAGCGAAGAAGCTCATATTATTTAATTTTATTTTTATGTCAATAAAGTTGTATCTCTGTCACTCTAGTGTGATACAGACTTCAAGAGATACTATTTTCATTTTCTTTAAAAAGCTTAGGGTATTACAACTGCATTTGTTTTGAGTATTCGGCCCGTATTGGTATGAAACAGTAGCATGATCTGATGTACTCTTACATCAAATTAAACAGCTTTATAAAAAAAATTGTCTAAGCATTACATTGGTTTATATATTCAAGGAACCGATTCTGTTTACAACACAGAAAAATAAATTAAAAAAGCATATTGAATAAATATAACAAGAAAGGTTTTTTTTTTATCATTATGGACAATAGAGGGTTCATTCTTCTTTTTTTTGTTGCGGAAGCTAAGAATGAAGGAGGTGATGTGCTTACAGAAGAGCATTGGGCGAAGGTTAAAATCGATATTCGAAGCAATCCACTGGATAAGGAGATGAAGCTCACGCCTCGTATCGTTGCAGCCTGTTCAATGGTTACTGTCAGCAATTGTCGAGGCATAATCAGGCACTCAAAGGTATTATGAGACAAATATATCAACAACGAAGTAGGATTGAAATGATCATAAAGTATCTAAAAAAGCGATCTCACACCATCTAATTTTAATACCCTATATTTTTTTAGACTTACTGACCAGGTATTGCATGTGTCAGAAATAAAAAGCATGTACTATAAGAACCTCAAAAATCCGCAAATTAATTTTAATGAAAACTGCAAATTGAATGATTTTGAACAGCTAATTGAAATCTTCAAAATCTGTCCCAACTTGATCTTGCGTTCACTGTAAACGGAATTTTTATTTGCGACAATTGACATTTATTTTTTTCAAAGCGACCAATTCCACCGTTCGCACTGTATTATTTGACAGTAATCAGATTTGATTTCTTTATGGCTTTTTGTTATTTTTTTCATTCTAGATTTATGCTTCATGTCGATACCAATCATCACTTGAGAGTATTCGATGATTGAAAAGAGAGTATGGTGAGTTTATGAATCATAAAATAGGGGAATTGCCATTTGACCGCAGGATATATTAAACAAGGTAACAAAGAGAAATAAAGATTACATTCAATGTACTCCTGATAATAGAAGTATTAAACATAATAAAAAAAAGGGGAGGGGGTAAAGAGAGACATTTGCTTAAATTCATTAGGAGTTCTGTAGTCTAATGATTTACTGTTCAACATCTCTTCTTCAAACTTAAGATATCAAGCTTATTTATTAGATGATTTTTATTCGATTCGCCTTGTACAAACATGCATTCATAAAGTACGCTTGGTATTTTCATTTCAAGATGGATAAAATCACTCATGTAATACTATTATGTTTGTGACGTCAATAAACAGCTCAAAGATGATAAAATAAACTACTGCATCTTTATCCAAAGGCACTTTATGAAAATGATTGTCCTTGTAAATCTTAATGTTACTACGAATCAAACAATATACATGAAGACTACAGGATTCAACCATCCTTTAGAGCATTCTATAAAATAAAACTAAAACACAGCCAGGATTCATTTGATAAATGCCACACTCTTTTTACATTAAACCCAAAACACATCCAGACTATATCAAGGAAAACTACTGTAAACTCAATTCATTCTTTTCAAAAAAAAAAGTCCAAAGCGGTTAATCATTCAAGAATAACAATCGAATTCTATCCTCTTCATTCTTCCCTTTAGTTTACACTGTCCTTTTTTTTTTTTTTTTTTTTTTTTTTTTTTTTTTTTTTTGCATTCAATTTACTAAGGTATTTTATCAATTCTCACACAACAACACAACATATTTTAATTATTGCCGGAAAGCAGCAATCTTCACTGGTAGTGCTTTTCTGCTGTATCTAATGATATTCCTTTTCTCTTGCATAGGATGTCAGCGTACGATATTGAAGGTTATTAAGAATGGGTTTAAACATACGATTTATGATATCAAGTTTATAAGAAAATCTCTAATCGCTTTTAATAGCCTTTAAGTTTTATTTATTGTTTCTTCTTTATCTGATCCTCATCTGAGTATGCTATCATTTGAAAAGAATATAAAAATATATCCACTGTTTCCTATGTGTCTGGTCTTTGTCGGGCTTCATTACTCTTATATTTGAATTCCACACCACTTCCTTGTAAAGTATATAAATAGATCAATACTAATTAGAGCTATGCCACGGAGGATTTTGATTTTTATGAATTGGACAAGAGTCATTGTTTAAAAAATCATATCCTCGTCTATAAATATGTAGCTATTTAACATTCAATCTATACTTGTTGAACCTATCATCAATGCACATGTACATTCTTTGAGAGAGTTGCTTTCTTTTATAAATCTCACAGATTTGGTAAAATCAGAATTTAAAAGAGCAAATTCCCTTTTTGAGATAATTCTCCGACATGCATGTTGATGCTATATTCAACTATTCACACAAGGAACAGAAACCTTGGTATTAAACAATTTCTTTTGCAATAAAGTATCTTAACCTAGCTTATATTCGAAAAAAAAAATATCTGCCCATTATGAATAATTAGAAATTAGTGTCTCTCTTTCAATTTTTTTTTAATTTCTACTTTTATAAAACAGAAAACTCTATTAAAAAAAAAAACTCCTCATTTCCCATTGTTGGCATCCTGCACGTTTTTCTTTATCTAAGCCTTGTAATGCTGTTCTTACCCAATTACAAATAGATAGCAATATTTTCTTTTAAATGTCATAGGAGCAGTGGCCGTCTCTTTCTCTAGTGTAAATGGAAAGGACCGATAGGTCGTATACTGACAAGGTCGACCAATTTTTCGTGTTTCAAAATAGACTATATGCTATATTTGAGCAGCGCTATTGCTATAAACGGAACCGTGTTTGTATTGTTTACCAATCGACGGGGTTTTTTGTTTTAAAAACGAAATGTGTTATTTTCTTTTCAATAGACACAATCCATTCAATTTGAATGGCTCGTCTCTGTTTAAATATCATTTCATTGTTTGGATTGCTTTTATCAACCTTCAAGTAATTTACAACTCTGGCACTCTTCAATTTCATCATTGTAAAAAGGGTAAACATTAGAGACAAAAGGGATTTCAGTTACACGAATATGGCACATGTGTACAAGCGATACAAAACAAGAAGCGCTTTGCATGTCCACCACGTTCATTTAACCTAAAGGTTAGATGGCGGATGTTCGTTTTTGGAAGTCAATGTAACTTGCTCTGCTTGTCTTTACCGTTTTTTGTTTTGAGCAGTCGCTTTCTGTAACTAAAAAGAGCAGAAAACAGAAAAATAAATAAGGATGTATAGTCATAACTTTGAAAACAACCAGTCTTATTTTTTTCACAGACGCAATGGCAATTGTAATACCGAAAATGAATTAGAATAATTAGGGCCAAAACATACCTTACACTACGTTGATAGTAATACTGGTTTGTCTGTTTTCTACTCAATGCCAATTATGGTGATTTTAAACTTAAAAATAGCATTGAAATGATTCTAGTGTAACATGCACACGCATATATATAATGCTACTCTCTGCTTCAGTGATGTAGTTATCTTACTTTTTTTTTACTCAAGCTAGAAAAAATATACACTTTCCTTTTATCTTTCCATTCATTTCATGCTTATCACAAATTCGGTCCTCTTACTTGCCGCTGGTGCTGCTCAGGTTTATGCTGCTACTTCCACCAGTAGCAATTATCTTCCTCAATTCTCTCCTAGTTTCCCTAAAATTAAGAAAGCTAGCGGCGTCGTCTCCTCTTATAATGCCGGTCCATATGATACCAGCTCCAAATTATCCACTGAAACATTGAAGGGATACCCCGAGCCCTGGTCATCTCCCGACACTTCTCATCCTGAAATCAAGGCTGTTTACAAGAAAATCAACTGGTCCAAGGTTCCCAAGGCTCCCGTAAGAAAGCAAAAGTCCAATGGCGATTGGGAGTTTGATAGCGATGGTGATGATGATCCATACTGTTGGTGGTCAGACACGAACTGTGTCAAACCCAAGGCTTCTTACTTGCCTCCTGATATTTACGAATGTCCAAAGAAAGGCGATTGGGGTCTTACTTATGATGACGGACCATTCAACAAGCTTGATTCTGATGACGAAGGCGCTTCAAAAGAAAATCCCTATGCAGAACCCGCACTTTACAACTTTTTGGCCAAGAGAAACCTCCATGCTAATCTTTTCGTAAGCTAGACGTCTCTTTTTTTAATTTTTCGTACTAAACCCTCTTTAGTATATTGGTTCTAATGTAGTCACTTACCCTGCTGCAGCCAAGCGTGCGTTGAACAACGGTCATCAACTCTGTGTTCACACTTGGTCTCATCCAGTCATGACCACACAAAGTAACATTAAGGTCGTCGCTGAATTATACTGGACCCTGAAAGCCATCAAAGAGGCTACTGGCGTGACTCCCAAATGCTGGCGTCCTCCTCAAGGTGACGTGGATGATCGTGTGCGCTCAATTGCATGGCAAATGGGCTTAAGAACTGTTCTTTGGAATGAAGATTCAAATGACTGGAATATGCCTGATAATGACAATGGTGGAACCCTCTCTCCCAAGAAGGTTGATGGATACTTTCAAAGCTGGATCAACGCTGAGAAGGCTGGAAAGTTCAAGACGGGTCTCGTTGTTCTTGAACACGAACTTAACCGCAAGACTGTAAACATGACAATGCATTGGTTGCCTACCCTCGAAAAGACTTTCAATATTGTCCCTGCCTTGAGCTGTAACGGAATCAGTCAACCTTATTGGGAAACAAACTTTGTCTACCCTACAGATCACTCTGGATCCTCTGGTTCTTCTTCCTCTGGTTCTTCTTCTTCTGGTTCCTGTGTCTCTGGATCCTATGGCTTAGGCAACGGCGATGGTTACAGTGGTTACTGCTGTGAAACCCAAGCCGATTGTCAAGACGATTGTATCAAGGGCAAGTGCAACGGCCCTGTCAACCCTAAGCCCACACCTAATTCATCATGTACTTCTGGATCCTATGGATTAGAAAAGGGCGATGGCTACAGTGGTTACTGCTGCAAGACTCAAGCCGACTGTCAGGATGACTGTATCAGCGGTAAATGTAACGGTCCTACTGCTCCTTCTTCATCCTGTAAACCTGGCTCTAGAGGCAAGAGAAAGGGTGATGGTAAAGATGGATATTGCTGCTCTTCCAGTGATGACTGTCTCGAAACTTGTAGATCAGGCAAATGTGGTCTTTAGTTTCTTTGTACAAGAAGCGGATATTGTTTCTTAATAAATATGAACTCATTTTAAATAAAACGAAAAATTATATTTGACTAGTCCTTGGGCTTAAAAACCCGATTTGTGTTGAATACGCGATGCGATTCATGTGTATGTCAAAATAGATTGCAAGGACGTTGTATAAGAGCTTTTCTTTATGTATTTTAATGCCGCAGAAAAAATTAGATCTCAAAATATTCTGTCAAGTCACGAACTTTGAAAAATATTGTATTTCCTTCAACTTACATTAATAAAACAAATGATCTCAACGCAGCAAGCAAAATTACCAAGTGTACTTCGCTTGATATCTGCAGTAAAGTATTCAACAGCAGCAAATCCTATCCGCTTAGAATCTTCTCTAAAATATTGTAAAGATCTTACAAGGTAATAAAATAAATATTTAACTTTTGACAGGCCAGACCCTAACAAATTCTTTTCCTAGACAGAGAGACTATGATGGATATTTATGCGTACCCTTTTACCCTTCTCATTTGAGAAACACACAGTATGCAATTCGAGCATTTAACATTGAGTTAGCATCGATTCGTGAAAACATTTCCAAACCAGAAATTGGAAAAATGAGAATGCAGTTTTGGAAAGACACTTTGGATAAGATCTACGCTGTAATTTTTTTTTTCTTTAGAGACTCAAGATTATAAAAGTGAAATTAATTATTTATATTATAGGGTAAACCACCACAACAACCTATTGCTTTGGCTTTATCAGAAGCTTTAAAAGCATCAAAATTGTCAGCTATATGGATGAAACGAATCATTAATGAACGAGTAAGCTAGCAGAAAAAAACACTGTTGATATCAATGAAATAAAAACATATTAATTGTAGACTTCTAATCTGGATGATCATCAATTCATGACTATTAAAGATATGGAAAATTATGCTGAGAATACACAATCTAGTTTATTATATCTGCAGCTTGAATCATTGGGAATTAAGGATGTTAATGCAGATCATGCTATTAGTCACATAGGAAAAATGATTGGTATAGCAACTTTTCTACGTGCTTTGCCATTCCATGTTAGTCAAAAACGATTGGTTTTACCAGCTGAAATTACAGCAAAGGTAAGGATGATGTTTCCACTTGTGAACGTTTGAAAATATTGTACGATCACTCTAAAGCCAATCAAAATTATAGTACGATGTATCCCAAGAAAACGTGTTTCGTGGACAAGTTGATGGTATGGATGATGTTGTATATGATGTAGCCACTGCTGCTTATGATCAATTGCTGACGGCTAGATCGCTACTCAAGTCCATCCCTGACGAGGCTTTCCCAGTGTTATTATCAGCGGTAAGCCAGGTCGCATAAAGTTTTTATCTCTTATTTAGACTGACATTCCTGAATAGGTCCCTTATGTAAAATATTTAGAAAATCTTGAAAAAGTCAACTTCAATCCATTTGATCCTTTGCTGCAAAAGAAAGATTGGAAAATGCCCCTTGTTTTGTGGAAATCTTATAGATCAAAAACAATATAGATACTTGATCTCTAAAATAATTTTCCCATCAATGGACTTCCCAATAATATAGATGCTCATCATTTTATGTTAAAATTAGAATTTACTATTTTTAAAATTGCATTATTCAGTCCACTTTGCTAGTATGTTGTATTATGCTTTCAAATTTGCGTAAAATAGTTGGCAATTTTGAGTATAGGTTTCTGAGTATAAAAATGTAAGATGTCACAAAAATAAAAATCTGTTTGCCCAGTTCTCCTTCAAGCTTTTCCTCGACTAATAATACAGATAATGCAAATAAAAAATGCACGTTCAGCTCTTATATCTAATTATGAGGTACTCAAACTTCTAGAAGAGAGCCAGGAGTTGCAAAAGCAAATTCAAAAGAATGATCCTTCCGTAGAATATCCAGAGAGTTTAAGAACAGTTCAATTTGAGGTAATTGACTTTTTTTTAAAACATGCTTGCTTCTGGACTTATTGTTTACGAGTAGTTGACAGAATATTTGAGGGAAACACCTGTAAATACACAATCACCAGAACAAATCGCTGATTTCATGCAAGCCATTTCTCACTATAATCTGACAAAAGCTGAAAAGTTGCAAATGTTAAATCTTAGACCAAAGAGTGCAGTTGAAATTTATTTGGTAAAAGAAGAAATAAATGGAGAGAAGGGGAAAAAAGAAGGATGATCGAGAAGGAAATATTAATCTACCTATCTTAGATTATAGAAGAATGTGAAGAGCGTTTTGGAGAGGAGGATTTAGAAAATATGTTGAACGCAATTCTACAAACAATACCAAGAGACGATGATGAAGTTATGGAAGGAGAGGAGGGAGAAGAGGCAGAAGGATATGATGAAGGCGAAGTGGTAGAAGAGTAAAGAGCAAAAAAAAAAAAAAAGTTTGCATATATAGAGTTTCCAACGTACAGGCATTTATACAAATAAAGATGCTGAGTTTTACATCCATTATTATATACCTGGTGTTTTGTTGTGTTAGAAAATCAAGTATAATATGATGTGAGGTTTATTTTTATGTATTTATCAGAGTATTTCGTTAACACTTTCCAGATTTTACTAGACTATTTCTCTTATTCTCTTGTTTATATTGTGTGTGTGTTTTTTTTTAGAAAACGATAATAAGAAATAGCACTGTTCTGCCTTTCTTCAATTACTATTTCCGTTACAGATAAGCAGTGTTGTTTAAGAGCATACAGTCAGCAATGATCTAGTCAATAGGCTATGAACGCTTTCTTTTGTTATATTTGTTTTTGCTTTACGTTGTAAAAAGGATACCTTATTTTAAAACTTACTGTTTTGGTAGACAATTCCCCTAAAACAGTATAATTCGCGTGTTCAACTTAAATATTATTTTGAAAAAGTGATTTTGAAATTAATTGCTTATAATCTAACCGTATTCAGCGAGATGAATTTAATGTCGGTAACTTCTCTAAGACTTCATGTCGAATGCAGATGTATAAAAGGAAAAAAAAGAAACACGGATAGTACTACCTTCTTGTTTCTCTACTTTTAAGAATCTCTAATTCTCTAAAGCATAACTTAATTAATCGTTATTTAACATCTGTAACTGATGATAATTATGAAATCGATAGTGGCCAGTAAAAGGTGTTTTTTAGTAGTAAGGAATCAAACCAAGATACTGCAAATATGACATTCTACTCTTGTAGGCAAGAGCGCAGCTCTATAGGATGCGTGGAATTGGGTTATTCCATTCGTCTCTAGTGCAATGAAAATTCCACAAACCTCGTTTCTCATCGAGATATTCATAATCCTGTTACTAAACTGCAAGAGAATACTTGTTCTAATAATGTCCATAATGCTAGTGAGAATAGTCCATGGATCGTTGAGAAATGGACAGAGGATTGCTTAGGAATTAAAAGGCGTTAACATGGAATTTTTGCAGATGAATGTTTATACGAGCTACTATTAGACTTTGTATATTAATCCTTCTTTCGTGTTTAACACTATGCTATTAGTGTAGTCTTACAATGCGAATCTTCTTGAGACAATGCGTATTTTTGTTAATATTTTATGGATACACAAGTATGTTGACAAAGAACATTTTGATGAAAATATGAATGAGATTATAGACTATGAAGGTCATGCTGATGAAAATGATACATGGGTTATCTTGATTTAATGATTCATGGACCACTATTTTTTACGAGCTACAGAAAGGGAGTGTTCACATGTTTTTGATTTCTTATATTTTTTCATGCAGCTATACGAAAGTGATTATAAAAATAATAAATTTCTTTATATATCAATTCTTTAGTAAACAAGCCTAAAATTAGTTTGAACAAAGCAAGACTATTGCTTATTTTCTTGTCAGATTTGAAAAAGACAGGCTTTTTACCTTTTTTTAATACTAATTGTTATGCTTATATGTCACTATGAATGTGCTAACGTTAAATCGGATGTTGTTCTTATTGGTCAGATAATATGGTTGTTCCTGGATAAACCTTCCTTTCTTTTTTTTATTTGTAGCTCGCAAGTTATCCTCTTCATTTTTTTTTTTTTTTCTACAAAAGATTTATAACCGAATTGAATCATTATTCTTAGAATATTAGTTATCTGACTTTGTTGCTTACTTTGGAAATTGTTCTTTACTGCATATGCAAATCTATTGGGATAAATCTAGACAAATTTAACAGAGATTCAGAATAATAATTTCCCTATAAATTACGTTGCACAAGTGCTTATGACATGATATGAATTTTATAGAAATTGTTTCGTAATTCAGCACGTATTTGTGATAATAAAGGGAATATATTCATTCATTTCATTTTTAATAGAAAAAAGAGAAAGAAAAAGGCATTTACATTAGATATAAATATATAGGAGTTGAAGAGAATGCACATCATGTTAACCAGATCCCAAAATTGAAGTCAAGTCATCTCCCTATTATAGTTTGAAGAGGATAGATGAGTACACGAAAAAGTTTAAAAATAGCAACGCTCTCTTTTTACCTGTAAGGGGCAAGCTATACTCATTGATTTTGATATAGTTGGAGTGATGGGAATACCAATGATACGTACAGTGGGGTAAACGTAATAGTTAAAATTGATATTTTCTTTTGCACTACCATCTAATCCACATTTTGTAACCAAGTCCATTAATACACCTTGTTCTGCTTGATTAGTAGAGTTAACAGCGACTGAAAAGGGAAAAGTAATATTTGTAATTCCATTCGAGTTAATGTGAACATTATCTATTTCACCACCACCTATTTTAACATTATAAGGTGAAGGATAATATGCCTATATACATTGCTTTAAATGTTGCTACATGAATATGTCTGTCTAAGACTTACATCGGCTACAATCTTTTCAAATGTAATGCTTTCAAAATTAGGGTTATTCACAGTGATACCCAAGTTGAAGGTCATGTTTAATACATTGTTGTTGTGTGTAATAGCAGGAGATTGCTCGAGACCAGAGAATGTGACAGTGGGTACTTTAAATAAAGCAGCAAGTACACCAATGACGATAGCAAGTATGATAATAATAATAAATATGATACAAGTACACCATCTCATCCATTTGGGACAACAAGTACAACATCCGCAACACATTTTATCCATGCAGGATCGTTTCTTTCTTTCTCTTGGAATAATCTTTTCCATATCATCATCCGAGTCATAGTGGCCTATAAACTTCACGTCTGATAAAGAGTCTCGACCATATCCATGTTGATGAGGGTCACTGTACTGATTATTCATTAGGCCTGGGTCGGTAGTAACGTTATGTTGGTTATATACTGGATAAGGTGAAGGTGAGTTAACGGGTATCTCTTTCATATTATATTGATCGTTTGAGTCCCTTGATGTATCAACATGGTGCGATATGACTGGTGGTGACCTTGGTTTTTCATAGAAATCGTCGTCGTGTCTATTATAGGCTGACATTTTTTGAAAGAAAGTAAAAGAAAAAGAAAGCCCAAGCTTTAATTATCTCTTTTTTTTATATATTTTTAGTAATTCGTTTCTTTTTGGGCTTAAAATTGAGTAATTTTTTTAGCTCAATTTTAAAAGAAATAAAATAAGCCCAATATTTAAAAGCATAAAAAAGAAAAAATAGTGGTCTTCAATTAGCGTTGTGGTCACTGCATTTTTTTCAATTGATAGATTATTTAAGTGAAAATAATTGCCGAGTAAAAAATATAACTAAAAGTTGTAGATTGCACACTTATGAAATGCATACAAAGCCAAAGTAAGTTGTCAGTTACTTCTTTCCAAGCTGAAATTTCAAGTATCTTTCAACGCATAAATACTGTGTTGATAGCAGGTCTTTTTTTATACCCTTTAGTATTCTTTTTTATCATCATTTCATGTTGAAATATTAATCAACACTTGATGCTCTCGTCTTGATGACGATCGAAATGATTACGTGCGTCTATATTTGTTGCTATAAAATTTTGGTGAATTTTTGTATTGAAGCTATTTATTACAAATAACTCGTCCAAAGTCTCCGCTTATTGGCGTCAAACAAGTTGATCACAATTTTTAGTGATTTGAAGTATGTCTTTGTGTTGATGTGTACGATCTATTTATAATAATCATGCAAATCCTAAAGCAAATTTAACTTTCAAGAAGCAGCATCAATCAAACCAACTGCAAACAGCTATGGTACCGCAGCCAATTAGTTATATCAAGTTAAACGTCAAGCATGATAAATCAATTTTTTTCTAACTTTGTTGAAAAAGAAAGTTTTACGAGTTTTATCTTATTTTTCCTCTCATTTCTAGTTCTCTTCTTGTTTTTTTCTTTAAAACATCGAAGCCTCTCCTATAGAAGGCATTAATACAAAGTTATTAAAGAATGGCTATTTATGATTACACGTTAAATAAAAAAAAAAAAAAAAAAAAAAAAAAAACAACAACAACGATCTTTGGGATATTCATGATATCAACAGTCTCTTCCACGAGAGAAAAACTTTCCACCCTCACTAGCATGTAAACGCCGTTGTCTACTAAAGTCATTCTAAACAACAAGCAGCAGAATCTTATTATAAAAAATTGATATGAGCCTTTTGAGTACAGAGACATTGCTCATTTTTATATTGAAAACTGGCATATGTCCTTATAAACTAAACCAAACGATACAGAGTTTTTGACATCCAAATTCAATTAAGTATCAACATCTAGTATTTACTGTATCACGAGGTTTGTAAAGCTACATTCTTCTTGCTATCTACTTGAGGCATCCATATGTTTCACTTCAATAGAGAAAACAAACAACTCTATTTTTCTATTTTTGACGCCTAGTGTAAAATTTGATTTCTTGTTATTGCCTTCTGAAGCGTCAATGCTGTTTACAGAAATAATAAGATTACTAGTATATAAGTAATAAAAAGTAAGTATATATTTACATCTTAAACGCAGTGACCAATTCGGTTTTACTTGTAATCCGGATGAGATTATTATGAATAGTAGCAGAAAGGTAAAACATACAGGATCAGTATACGTGGATTTTAAAGTTCCTCACGATCTTTTCTTCCTTAGTCTGACATTTGTGTGTTTAGGGATTGTTTTTACTATATTCAAGAAATAATATTTAATGCCACTTAAAAAAATAGAAATGTTACATTTTCAAGTTTGAATATTTATAAGAAAAAGATGTAAAAGGTTGTTGCATGATTTTATATAAAGCGTATATGCTTTTTCTAGAGTATCATCATGTCTATTTGCAAAGGAGTAGGAATGTATATGCTCACCCTTATGATAAGTTTATGAGACGGTGATAGAATCTAAATGATATACTAGAACAGAATCATGGGGAAATAAGTTTAATCCTCTTTTTAGGTTGTGGTTCATCTTGTAAAAATTACCAATAATAATGAATTTATTACAACTAAGATGCCATACATTTTTGGTTAAACAACAGCTCTTCCATTTGAGCATCTATAAGAAATGCCAGATGGAACAAGAGTTCATATATGCATAGAAAATAAGCTTTTTGCTTAGTTTCACAGAAACCTGTCCGTTGTCTTGTACAAAATGTATATATCCAATAGAACGGGTGATACCGCAAATGTATACTGCTAAGCATTTCTGAGAATATGAATCATATCCAATCGTACTAGGAACAAGAAAATGTTAATAAAAATATTGCATGAAAAGAAAAAGATCTTGTTAAGCTATCTCTTTGATTCTAATGAAAAGGTGCATAGTTTCTGTATTGGTATGATTAACAAATATAGATTTGTTCATAATAATTTGATCTATGTATCTATTGTAGAAGAAAATACTTGATAAATTTGAGATGACTGGTAATTTGTTGCAAACCTTTAGCTGATAATGTAAATAGTATTAGTCACAACCTACAATGGATCAGATGCATTCGAATGAGATTGTATAACGTAAAAAAAAAGTGATGTTGAGCTATTAATCTCTGTATCAACAATGACAAATAAGACGCAAGCATTTTGTGATACATTTTCGCGGGTTAAAAATTTTCCCTTATTAAATAATAAATTCTGGTGGCTATCTTATGCTTCTTTTTTGTTGTTGTTAATCAATTTTCAACAATGATAGAGAAAAAGAAAAAGGATTTTTCAGAGGTTATTCGGCATTTTACTCCTTCGTGGTTTAGTGTTACTATGGGAACTGGTATTATCTCCATTTTACTACAAGGCTTTCCATTTCAATTCAAAGGGCTTCAAACCATTTCACTTGTCATTTATTTAATCAACGTCGTCGTTTACTGTGTGTTTACTATCATAACCCTCCTTAGGTATATAATGTTCCCGGGTATATTTATGCTCATGATGAAACACCCAGCTCAGAGTATGTTTGTCGGCACTATTCCGATGGGATTGACAACAATCACGAACTATACGACGATTGTACTCATAGACAAGTACAGCTGGGCTATAGATCTCGCTTTTACATTGTGGTGTATCGAGTTTGCTTTGACTATTTTTAGCTGCTTTTTAGTGCCTTATTATTTTATCGTACATCATGCACACGCTTTAGAAACCATGAATGGTACATGGCTGTTGCCCATTGTTCCTGCTGTTGTTACAGCCGCTTCTGGCGGTTTGTTATGTCATTACTTGGACCAAACAAAAGCCTTAGTAATCTTGATTATCTCTTACATTACAATGGGGGTAGGTCTCTTGCTAGCGCTCTCGATCATTGTCATTTATTTCTATCGACTGGCCATTCATAAACTACCACCTAAAGAGGTGATTATCAGTGCTTTTCTACCTTTGGGTCCCCTTGGTCAAGGTGCCTACGGTATGATCCAATTGGGTTCAGGAGCACAGCTGATACTGGGCGATCGTTATATCTCCGGTTTGGGCAACACAGCCTATGGCATAGGGTTTATCAGTGCACTCTTACTCTGGGGCTATGGTCTTTGGTACTTGGTGATCGCTATTTGTTCTGTGGGTATCACTCTCAAGCAAAAGATTCCGTTCAACATGGGTTGGTGGGGGTTGACTTTCCCTTTGGGCGTATACACGGCTGCAACCTTGGCAATTGCCAAGATTTTAGATTCTATGTTTTTTTATGTCTTGACAAGTATATTTACTTGCTCTTTAGTTATTTTGTGGATCATTGTGGCAATCAAGACAATCATCGGAGCTGCTACTGGTAAACTGTTCCTTGCTCCTTGTCTTTCTATGGTTCAATAGAACATAGATAATAATAATAGAAACATAGTGGATAAATTAGTAATAAATTATAAAATGTTTATATCATATATGCAATTAAAAGGGTTTTTATTTTTTACACAAGAATGTTCTCAGAATAGTCGTCTAAGGCTCTTAATTTATTTTCTTCTTCTTCTCCAAATGTACCTCCGCTAGCAGTCTTTTTATTTGTAGTGTGCTTAGAATAAGGAGCCAAACCTGTTCTTGATGATAGTGACACGCCATACCATGCTTTGATCGAATCAAGTAAAGCCATTATTTTAGTTTCATTTCCGTTTAAAATGTCTTTTTTTTTTTTTTTTTTTTTTTTTTTTTTTTTACATGAGTAAAATCAAAACTATATTATATCAAGTTTTACCTCTAAATGTGTATCCTCCATCCAAATCAATGCCTTCTTGATGCATATATTCAAAGGCGGTTATCATGCGATCCATCATTTGTGAATAGCCTGATTGATTAATATTAACAGGCGCTCGCTTGATCTCCCTATTACTTAAGCTTTCTAATAATTGCAACAAGGCTTGACCCGTAGAAAGTTCTGAAAGATCATGAATTTCATCTTGAACATGAAGGTTCACCCAATCAATATATTCTTTTTTCTTGCTCATGATCTCTCGGTGATGTTGAGGTGTAGGCTGATAGTGACGAGAGGAAGGCAAGTCATCCGAGAAGCGGTTATATTTGTTTGATTCCAGTACACTTGCATTTTCAGGATCAATCAAATCTTCATCTTCCTCGTCCGGATAAAGGATCATGCTAGGAGTGACTGAGGATGCGGGTGGTTTCTGAATGGGCGAAGATATACGACCCAAGATTCTACCCGAATTAATAGCGGCAGCAGCGGATCTGCCACTGCTACCACTACTACTGCTACTGGTGGTACTATGTGTTAGGGACCGACTCGGACTGTGCATCATTCCACTTGTAGTACTGTTGAATCCAGAATCATTTAACCTTGGATTTGAATTGTGGTCAAAGGAATAATCGGATGTGTTGTCTGCTATACGCATCCCAGTTTGACTCGTCAAAGAAGGTGAACATGTGCCGATGCTCATGGGAGGAGAGGAGAGTGATTGTGAAAAGGGTGGTATATGTTCTTCTTCCATAGGTAAAAGTCCAAATTGTTGATGCTGAGATGAGGAACGAGTTTTTTGTTGTTGTGATTGAAATATAGTGGAAGGAGGTCGAGGTCTCATTCTACGAGCTGTTTCCAAAGACACGGTAGGAATTGTACTTGAAGACATGACAGGTGCTAAACATGTATAGATTAGAATGTATCTTGTTATGTATTATATCACACTTTACTGCCGTAGTCTCTTTCAATGGTTGCCTTCATAAGGGCTTTAACCCAATCTTTCATGTATTTTTCTTGATCTGTGTAGAAATAAAAAGTGCGTTCTTTTTCATGATGGGCTTTAAAGCAATATTTTCCTACTTGAATAGAACTATCCACCTCAATTCGATATCCTTTCAAGTTTACAATTCCTTTCATCCGAATAGCCTAGTTTTTTATGAGTTACTACAATGCATAATAGTTATAAGGATAGCATACCTTTGGACTTTTGAAATAAAATAAATTGTTTCCTTTAAGTACAAACCAACGTTTATTCCAATTCTTGTATCTATCTCCTTGCTTATAAAGCCATCCTTCCATGTCGGGTATCAAGGATGTTTCGTGAGTGATTGGTGTATCTTCTGAACGTCTTACCATGGCTGAAGAAGACAGAACGGATTGTAATTTGGCATTGTTAAGGTTATTAAGTGAAGATCGTGTATAGTTATATTGATTATTATTGTTATTCTGTTTTTTTTTTTGTATATGAAAATGTAAATTGAAACAGTATAAGTGTTTATAATATGTATTACCTCTTGTACAGTGTTACTACTTAGTGTATGTCTTCTTTCAGGCCGAAATTGATTTGATCTAGATTGTACTACAGGTAGTGGTGCAGGCTGTGATAGAAAACTGTGGGTGCTACTTTGGCTATCTTTTCGCATTAAACTAGAAGTTGACTCCATTGATGGTCTGTTTTTGATAGTGAGTTGTGAATTACGGATAACTGTACTGTAATTGGAAACTAAATCATCATTGTCACTATTATTGCCTCTATAATCTGATAATGGTGATGTCACTCGTGATTCCACCGTGTACTAACAACACATACATTAGTCTCTTCTTTTTCTTACTCCTTTTCACTGGACTTACTTTTGACTCATTTTTCAAAGCAGTAATTGCATTTTGTATTTTAAATCTCTTTCCAAACGTGTCTATTTGTAATTCTTTTAGTGAATCTGCTGTTAATTCTAATAAAATATCTCCAGTAATTTCTTGATCTTTAAAAATATCAGCAAGGTTTGAATCAAATCCAATTTCTGTTAACCAAATAGCTACTTGTTCAGAATTCCATTCCTCAATCGACTTTGATTTTAGCACAGGATTATTCAATGAGCGTTTCACAATAGATTGTATATTCTTTGATGACAAGCTCGAACTGTGTTTACTGCCGTTTGATATTTTCGCTTTTTCTTGTTCTATTGAAGGTGGCGTTTTTACTGTATATGTGACCGGAAACAATCCAACTTCACCCTTTTCGTTACGACCCTATACTACGTGTAAGTTATTGTTCTCATAAACAATTCTTTATTATATTACCTTCCACCAACCATCATTAAAACCTTCGTCCTTTTCAAGAATAACAATTTTCTCGCCTATAGCAAGGGAAATCTCATCGGCATTCTCTGCTGAAAACTTGTGTGCACTATAAAGTACTTCACTCATATACAATTACAATTACTAAAGAGAAGAAACGAAATAAAATATTATTTAAGTAATATTAATAATAATAAATACAGGCAAAAAAAAAAAAAAAAATACAAAGAATAAATAAATAAAAGTGTAAAAAGGGGAAAAAAAAAAAGAGAAGAAAAAGCACAAGTCAATACGTTTCATAAAAAAAGACGTATTAAATGTTTATATTGTGTAACATATCAATAATAAGTTCGAGAGCTGATTCTAAATAAAGCAAATGTAAATTAAATTGTATATTCGTTTGCCCTATTACCACCAATACGAAATTATATTATGATTTGCGCTATTTGTGACATCAATCGTATCTTTATTGACTCTTGGTAATTTCTGCTGAATTTCGTAAGTTAATGTTTCTATCGAGTTTGAAAGTAAACAATGAAAACCTTTGGGTTCAGTGACAGAAGAGGTTACTATCAAATAGTGATGTGCAGACATAATAGCCACTATTATCGTAGCACATTATCAAAAATGTATTCTTTATGTTATAGATATGAACAATCCGTCATCAACCATGTACCTCAAGAATATCTTTTTTATACTAATCTTTTCACTGTCATGTAAAGTTTTGTCTTGAAATAGCATTCATCTGCATACTTTCGATTATCCCAAAATCGAACGGGTATTATGTGTATTCATATAAACATAAAGACATCAATTTTGAAGAATTGAAAGTTTTTGTTTAGTGAATGTATGTCGCTTTTATAAAAGAATTTTTGTACTATCAAACTATAACTGGAGCCAGGATGTTTCCTTATTTATTGGTCTTACTATGGTTTGGTTACCCAGTACAACATTTACTTTTTTTAGCAAGTTTACCCTCAGCAGTTTGTTGACCGATTATCGCTTTAATATTAATCTAGGTTAAAAAGAAGCAGCTTTGGGTTCTTAATATGCATCTGAATTGATTTAAAGAACCCAAACAGGTTGATTTCAATGTCGGTTGTTCAAGTTAAGTTTAAGATATTGCGATCTTTGTGGGGCACCAAAAGCCTATTCTTTTAGAACAATTAACATATCTCATTAATTTCTTTCTCTTTTCTGATAAAAAGAAAACGATCTTTGACGAATTTTGCTTTTCAAATAGATTGGTTTGCCTTTTCTTCGCTAAAGACTGTAATTGTCTAATCTTTCCTTGAATTTAGAAGGGAAGAGGATTCTTTTGGCTAAATTTTCTGATACTCGATTGCTTGGGCTTATTAATTTAATTCATGTATTATACTCTAAGCTGATATAGAAAAAATACAAAGAAGAAAAATCATACGTTTTCTCTACATAAAGAGGATGCTATTCATTTTGTATATAAGAATCAAATACCAATGTATATGATTAGACAGTGCAATATCCTATTATACAGGCAGTCACTAACCTGAACCATGCTTTCTTTATTCTAGTCTGCTTCTTTATCAAGTAAAATAATTGTGAATTTGAACAGTATAGCTTACGCTTAAAAAAGCAGCAAATTAAATAATATTCAATATTTATATGCGTCAATATGGACATGAATTAGATATTGTCTTAAACAATATCAATTAGGACATTGTATACCTTATAGACCCCTTAATGACAGTAGCATAATTAATGTCTTTTAATGAAAGGCTTATTATATCAAAAGCCTTTCTAAAATAAAGCTGTTTTGTCACAGTGATAAATGCATATGGCGGACTGTAAAACAAAAAGTAAATTTAGCTTAAAAAGAAATCTAATTACTTTTTTTTCTCTTAAAAATAACAATGCCTTCAAACCAACAAGTAAGAGCAAAAAAAAAAAAAAAAAAAAAAAAAAAAAAAAAAAAAATTACATCATCATCATCATTAAATAAATAACAAACAGGATATACCTCCATGCCAAAAATATGGTAAAATCAATTATATAAGACGCATAATAATAAACTCAACTTTATTATAGCTTGTTTAATCCAAGATTGTTTAACAAAAAATGATTATCAAGAGTCAAAATGTAAAAGTTTAATAGATGATTTAAACAAATGCTGTCAAGAATTAATAAATAATGGCGGTAAAAGTGTATGCTGTCCAGAAAGAAAATATAAAAATAATCCGAGAAAATTCGGTTTTAAGATAGAATAATAAAATATCAATGTATTTTTTTTTTTTTTTTTTTTTTTTACTTTTTTACTTTTTTTTTTCACTAATTAAAAGCAAATGAATATACTTGACGAGAATAAAAATAGTCCTCTTCCAACGGAGCTTTTGCTATCTATTTTTATTCACTTGGACGGAGACACTTTAATTTCTTGCAGCAAAGTATGTCGACAGTGGTATAGAGCCATATCTCACTTTGACGAACTGATTTGGCCAAACGCCTGTCGTCAAGATTTTCAAGAGAAGAGAAGGTTTTGGTCGCTTTATTTTCCTGAACCAAGGCTCATCAATGACTTAACAAAAAAGCAGCAAAGAACTTGGCAACACATGTACAGAATCACAAAGAACTGGTATCAAGGCAACTGCGTCGGATATTATCCTCGTATCAACACAGATCGATCAACCGATATGGGGGTTGCTTGCACTATTGTGGGTGATTTACAAGAACAAGGCATGTTTACCTCTCTCACCTTAACTCGAGGTAGTTTAATCATCCGATCGAATCCAAACTATTCAAGTGCATCTCAACAGAGTCTTATGATTCAATCGCCATTCACTCGACAAAAGCAGCATATTTATTGGTCTAGTGTACAACTTCCAGGTTGGCCAGAAGCTGCTGCATCTCATACAATTGTTTGCCACTACTCATTACCATCTTCCTCATGGCTAGTCACAGGTGCTTTGAATGGTACAGTGGCCGTTTGGGATTTAGAAAGGAATTCGTTGGTAAGAATGTGGCACGGACATCGTGGAAGGGTATTATGTATAAGCATGAATGACGAAGGTAAAAAAAGAGTACTTTATGGTTTTATAATACTCATTTTCTCAATCGTTGCATTCGTGTAGTTGTATTAAGTGGAGGGTCAGATAGTATGATTCAAGTGTGGGATCTTGAAAAAACAAACAAGGTCAAGAGTTGTCAAAGGCCTACTCAACGCGGTATGATTGATATATCTCGTTATTTGTCTGAAAGAAGCGATTGGTATCAAGGTGTAGGTGAGATAGCCATTCATCGAGATTTGGTTGCCTGTGCACCAGATGCCTCTGGACCCATTCTTCTGTTCTCTCTTCTAACTGGGTCACTTGTTTATGAACTACAAGTACCGCAGGAGCCAACTGTTAGGACCACTTGGGCCGCAGAGGATATTACTACATTTACTCGATTGTGTTTGACACCTTTCTTTTTGTTAACAAGAGGCAGAATATCCAACAAGACCAATGATATCAAGACTGTGCCTTCTACCAAGAATGTATTTCTTGATCGTAAAAAGGTATCAAATCAAAAACCTAAAAAGGCTGGCTATATGACTGTCTTGAGTGATCACTCTCCCCCGCCTGTTGCACAAATGACACCCTATCAACTTTATTTATATTATCAATCCTTAAATAACGGTGAAGAGAGCAGTGGAAGAAATGACAATAGTATATCAGAAGAAGAATCAGATAGTAGTACCATTCCAGAGACAAGTGCATGTATTCATGTTTGGGATCTTCAGACAGGAAAGATTGCATATCGACTGTTACCCATTTTACCTAATGTGAATCAACATTATAGCATTACAGATATACAACTATCGCCCGACTATTCAAAAGTATTTGCATCCATTCAGATTCGTGGTCAAACACGCTCTGAAGAACACTTGTATTGTTGGGACTTTTCTTCAACAAATTGGGAGAGCAGTGAAGTTGTGCAAGATTTTAAAGCATTAGAATTAGATTCAAGGGATCCTATCCAACAAAAAATTGGTAAATCATGGGTTTGCTTTATGTAAAAGCTTATGATTTGCTTGTAAATATTATTTATTCTCTTCACCGTCAATTACTGCGGGGATGTGTCAGTTTATTTTTTTGGCCCAATTAAAAATGATGTATAATCTTAGTTTTATTACTAAACTTATCCCTTTTTCTTTCTTTTTTTGTTATATTTTATAATGAACTCTAGACTAATTTTAAGAAACTTGAAACGATTGGCTCCTTTGAAAGTCATTCCACAAATAAGCAAGCAAGTTCAAAGAAAGACTATTATGACTAGAGCTCACAACATTTGGGCTGGCCGTACTCAACATGTACCTTCCTTATTAGGACGTCAGCAAGGTTGGCTATAAAAGTATGTAATGTAGACTTTCGAAAACTTATGATTCTTATCTAGCTCGCAGTATGTTTATTCAAACAGAAGAAACACCCAACAACGATTCTTTAAAGTTCATTCCTGGAGTCCCTGTATTAGGTAGTGGAAGCGCTGAATTTCTTGACGTGCGCTCGTCTATGAAGTCACCCTTGGCTAAACAACTTTTCCAAATTGAGGGTATTACTGGCGTCTTTTTTGGACCTGATTTCATTACGATCTCAAAAGATGCTGTGGCAGAGTGGCAATTGATGAAGCCAGACATTTACTCTGCCATTATGGATCATTTTGCTTCGGGACAATCAATTGTATATGATGATCAAGATTTAGCAGCAAGTGATACAACTATCCTTCCTGATGATCCAGAGGAGGTTCAAATGATTAAGGAGTTGTTAGATACACGTATTCGTCCCTCTATTCAAGAAGATGGCGGTGATATTGAATATTGTGGATTTGAAAATGGTATTGTCAAGCTTAAGCTGAAGGGAAGTTGCAGAGGTTGCGATAGCGCCACAGTAACATTGAAGAATGGCATAGAAAATATGCTGATGCATTATATTCCAGAAGTACAAGCAGTTGAGCAAGTTATTGATGAAAATGAATCTGTGGCAATTGAAGAGTTCGATAAGCTTGAAGAGAAATTAGGCGAGAAATAAAATGTGCAGAATGATATTTTTTTTAATTATAAATCAATTCTCTCAAATTACTTTCACTAAACAAGTAATGTAAATAAATGTCATTTTTACAAGATTTTATTTATTGGATCTTTGGACTAAATTTGCGTATCTTATTTTTTAATATAAATTTTATTTATTCAAGTCCAGGGTGGGCTCAGGATGTCTATACACCTTTATTGTTCGGACCAGCTCAATGTAGACAACTATTTTGACATATCAAAAAATGACAAGTACTAGCGTATCTGGCCAGCTTGGGCCGTACTGAAGAACGAATAAAAAACATACTTACGGCGCCGTGGAAGAATGTCATAACACGCTCATGGATATGATGACAGCCAACGTGAAGAAGATAAGGCATCGTATGCAATGAAAGGCACTCAATAGGCCAGTGACACTAACCATCTTTTTTTTTTTTTTTTTTTTTTTTTTTTTTTTTAGATTCGTGATCAGGCGAGTGCCAGCGATAGTACTGAGCAACATAGTTTGCAACGTGAACCAACCTTGTAGATAAACCAAGCTGCTGATGATGGCACAGCAGATAGAACACATTTGTATAACGACAAACTGTGTATTCACCTTAGTGATCAAATAGACTATTCCAACGTGGTCGCCAGCATGATCAAGAAATGCAGCAGTCTGCAGTCCATTTTGGAACCCGTTGATCTCGTGGAACTGCTAGGCATAGTCGATCTAACACTACCCGATGCTGCTGCTATTCTGCAGCACCAGGTGAACTCGATCTGGTGCGAGAAACTGGAGCTGCCGGTGTGGAAACCAGAGAGCGCATACGAAGAGTGCACTCATCGTATCATGTCGTCCAATGCCAACTCCCATTTGCTGTGAATCGTATCATGGGAGCCTGCGATGGGTCCCAAGATATTTGACATCTACACTCATCATGACCTTCATGCTTTGGAAGCCATCATGCAACAATGGTAAATAAACCTTCGCATGCAGCATATGGATGAACACGCGCAAATTTTACATTTGTCTGTAGTGCTGATGTCATTTAAGCTCCGAAATATGTATTCCTGCCGGCAACGAAAGAACGATCGCTTGCAGTCTCTATGACTATTCCACTGATCAATGCCATTCTCCGGCGGTTTAACGAGATTGTGGAGTTAAAATGGTAACCCTCACTAAAACCATGCTCCGCATCTTGACTGAATCAATATTTTCACTAGGCTGGAGGTGGATGCCATTCAACATGAAGCGACACAAGTTGAATAGCATCGGTTTTCCCAACATGGACAAGTGCTGCGTTGTCACTTTTCTGCTCGAACTGTCTGATGGGTTGGTAGCCAATGACCGAAAAGTTGGCGATGATTTGATCAAGCTGTCCAGAAATTCTGTCCATGTATTAAATGCCACCTCGAATCATCTGTACAACAGTTTTACCTTGCGCACATACTACTGTCACTACAACAACAAAACAGTGTCATTTGAATCGCTGTCGCTTGTGAGTAACGCAACGTACGTCAGACAATCCCACTGCCAATCAAACTTACCGAAAAATGGTAGAGAACTTCAGCAACTTCTCAAAGATATGTCAAAAGTGTTCAGCTGGTGCAACGGTGTTCTCCAGTTGGCGTGTCAACTTGAAAAAGCAGCAGCCGATGAAAGCACTCTGTCATCCATCTTTCTCAACACTGGATCTCCACCAAGCAATCAATGATCTGCGAATATCATGGCTCCAATAAATTGTGACAATTCTTATTTTCTCTCCCTCTTTTTCTCTTATCCTTTCTGTCTCCAATTGACATTTCCCCAAATCAAAAATAGTAACACCATTTTCTTCAAACTAACGATAATTGTGTTTACGATCGATAATTAGTTTTCTGGCTATCTTACGTCGCTATTTCCAGACATATTTGCTTTTTCATACCGAGAATTTTGTTTTTTTTTAAAAAAAGACAAGATTATCCACAAGTGATTTGTATTACATGGATTGCAGCTGGAATCTGTTTCAGAAACGAATGCGTCTGCATCGACGAATTATACTTCTATCGTATCGAGCCATTTTCGCAGCCCTAGGATTTTTTTTTCTAATTTGACCAAACGTGAGTGTCACGATTGTAAAAGACACAAAAAATCTCGCCAAAAAAAAAAAAACACAGTGAAGCTGCTGATTTTCGCACATTTTTTCACAAAAACGTCAATGCTTCTGGGATGCGCAGTACCAGAGGTTTGTGTCACTTTGCAGATAAAAAGGGAAATGGGATGGAAAGAACAAAGCAAAAAATGGGGTTAGATCGAACTTGTGGAAAGGTTTAGTACAAATATAGAAGTATGCTGTGGGAAACTCTATTTTAATAGTGAATATGATAAAGATGAAGTTTTCCTACAAAAAGAAAAAAAAAAGATACGGTAATTTCCTTTGGTTTTCTAGCAGAATAAATCTCAATTTATACTCTAAAATATTTTTTATAACGAAAAACTAAGTTTTCTGATATTGTGCAAATTTCTTTATAAACTTCAGATTATTTTCATACTGAACAAAGTGACATTGGAAGAAAGAGGGAAAGGTAAAAGTTTTTAGAAGGCCGCCTTTCTTATTTAGATTTTTCTAGACCGTCATGATTCATCTTTGAAGAAGCAATACTTTTTTTTTAATATACATGCTACTCTCCTCTTTGACTGTGCATAAACAAGTTATGATGCAACTGCTACAAATAGGTAATGCATAGAAATTTTCTATTTTTGATGGATTAATTCTCTTTTCTTATTTGATACAATGAGAATGAAGTATTTTGCTTTGTATTTTACTGGATGTACGATAGTTTACACAATTTTCATGTAAAGATAGACAAGAAAGTGTATATCAAATGCGCATGTAATTTGTGTTACTGTGTAATAGAAGTAGCCAAAAAGAGTCTTGGTGGCTGTGCACAAACGTGTAACTCTTCAAAAAAAAAAAAAAAGATGTTGATCTGAAAAGGGGAAAGTATATACTCGCCAAAATTTCCTTCAGTTAGTATTTACGCCAATCTTGTAAACAAAAAAAAAAAGAAAAAACTAGTTTTCAAAAGAAACCAATCGTACTCTCTTTATATTTAATGTTGTACTAAAGAAGGTTACATCTGAACAAGCGAATATCTGGATCCAAAACTTTAAAAGACGTGTTTATGTACTTGATTTGCACATGAACAAACCATTCAGAAGAATAGATGGAAACGAACAAAATAAGAAAATTTATATGAATACAAAAAAAAAAAAAAAGAAAGTAAAGAAAAAAATAAAATAAAAGCCTTTGGTTGTGAACACATAAAGAGAGAAAAAGGAAATTAGACATCAAATGTGACTTTATGAAAGTACAACAAACAAAACTCGCATGTAGCTGAGCTCTCTATTCCTCTTCTTTTCTTTCTCTTTCTTTTATTCACACACATACACAAACCATACATTACATGACATTAAAAGAGAATTTGATATTCAAGACAAAGGCATCGACATATACATTTTGTCTAGTTACATGCGAAGCCATTATCATTTCTATACTAGAGGGCATGGTCATCATGAATCATCTTGGTTTAGTGCAAAACTGTACAACGACACAGCGTGAAGAAGGTAAAGTATTGAATGTATAGTGATAAATAGATTATTTATACATATATATGATAGGTGTAAGCGAGTCTGATTTAATTTATCACTCACTTTTCATTATTGCTCAAGTATTTCAAGTTGTGTTATGTGTTGATGCTTTATATCAAAGAAATACTTGTAATAAAAAAAAAAATGAAGATATTTGCATTGCTAACTTTATACTTCAGCCCAATTATGCGCCTTAATCTTGTTTGGATTGCTTGTAGTTGCGTATGTTATAGTTTTCGTATTTCTATATCAGTAATAGAATAACTAATGATGCTTTTGTAGTTATGCAGGAATTCAATTGAAGCAACATGTTATCTTGGAAAATGCAGTTTGGTAAATACCATTACTATCAGAGAAAAATAGTATTCATGTTTTATATAGTGGAAATGAAGCCTTTTGGAAACCAGTAGAGTCAAGATGGAGTAGTAATCTGATGGGAATGGAAGCAGCAAAAGATTTCTATGAAAGTGTGATGAGGCCTATTGAATATACAATTATTGCCTTGATTCCAGCCTTTTTTATTGTCTTGGTCTTTTTTGGATGGAATCTTCGTAAACAATTTGCTTGGGATAATTACAGAAATTTTTCTGCCGATATGAGGTACATTTATAATTACTGTCCTCCTATATGCTCATCACTCTATGAATAGGGTACGAAGTGCCTTGATTACAACAAGCATTCTATTGACTTTGTTGAAACTTGATTTCTTTTTCATTTTTTCATTTGCTGCTCAGTTAATACCTTCAGTTAGATTAGGCTATGCAGACAAGATAACCGAGACAGTATTAGTATTTGTTCTTGGTGCCGTTTTACTTTCACTGGCTATCTTTTCAGTCTATCAAGAAAATATGTACATGATGGGACTGTCGATTTTGACAGGTATAGCATCCGTTGGTTACTTTATTTATCGTCTTTATCTTATTGCAATGCCTCGAGTGAATGAATATGATCCTTATTTACACACACGTCAATTTTTGATATTCACTACAGTAATTGCAATGGCCTTGATTATCATTACTATCATTGTGGCTATAAAATCACTTCATAACATCCATCGAGGCGTCTTCATATTTAAAGATAATGCGGCGTTTGGTAAAAATAAGCCTAAAGAGGCAAAACATCAAACGATTGATCATGATAGCTTGGAGGATTTTGAACTTCAAAGAGAGCAAAGTAGAAGAAAGGATAGTGCTGGCTTATTAGAGTCAAACATAAAGAAGCAAACAGTTGCAAACGATAATATTTGGACAATTGAATAACTAATTTCCTAAAGAAATTAATTCAAGCTTCTTATATCTTTAATTATAATCTCTTTTCTATGTATAAATAAACAATACCAATGTTAATATTAATTGTAAGAGGGCTTAGTATACATATCAAAAAAAAAAAAAAAAAAAAAAAAAAAAAAAAAAAAAACTAGCAACAACCAATAAAATTGCTAAGATGCCCAGTGATTTATGTATTATAGCAATTTATTTTTATCTGCACACACATGCGCTTTTTTCTTTATAAATAATCCTATTTATAGAGGGTAAAATGGATCATGCGTTTGAGAGAGGTGTGAGCCAAAGAACAGAATGTAATCGATTAAATATTCAAGGTTGAGTCTGCTCTTTTGAGGGTGGTAAACTTCAGTATAGCATTGATAATGAGTCTTTTGATTAATGAAGGGAATTACATGAATAATAATGCTCTAATGGGCATACTCAAATAATCAAAAGCTTAAATGAATCATCGGCTGAGCATATCATAGTTTTGAAAGCATTAATACTCTCATTATGATGACATGTCCTTTGATAGGTGGTCTATGTTGAGAGTAGATAATACCCTGAGATTTTATTGTCTGTAGTAACAGCTAATCTCGATAACAACGCTGATAAAGAGACAGAATCAAGAAAGCCAAAGTATCGAAGCGGACCAAGTGATAAGTGTTTGTACCGTTGAGAAATACCTTGTACTAATAAAAAAGCAAACCACTAGAGTAGAACTTTAAGACCTGTCCTAAGCATCCTAACTGCTCTCTTTCTAATAAAGATGCTGTACAATGTCTCGATATGCATTGAAGACTACAAATGCCGACTACCATTGAAGATCCCTTGTCTTTTCTTTTGAACTTACTACCCACTTGCAAACCATGCTCCCGTTAATTTGTTTCCCCTTGGTTTCTCCGCTGCCCCACCGTATATCTGATTCTTTTTGAGCTCGATCACCTTCATCATCAAAAACTGCCAACCTGACCCGGAAAACGACTCTTGGATTGATTGTCACATAGTTCGTACTGGTTATGACATGTCTTACCCTTCTTACTCGTTTACTTTCATTTTACTTTTTTCGTCCTTGATCCCAAAGGATACTTTTTTTTATTCCCTTACATCCTTTTTTTTTTTTTTATTGAACTTGGGCGATGAAGGTGTATTAAACATATCTTGCGCTTAAGTCTTTTTTAATATAAATAAAAAAAAATTAATCGTGTAATACAGGCGCTGCTCGTCTATCTCGATTAAGAGAAGCATTAAGAATAAAAACGTTGGAGAGAGCACAAGGATGATGAATAGAGAATGAAAGATTGTGTGTTCATTTATCAAAAAAAGAAGAAAGAACTATTAATAATAACTCTTTTATTTTTTTAATAATACTTTTTGATAATGTGTAGGTGTAGTGCCCAATGCACCACCTGCACCGCCTACTCCACCCGCACCACTCACACCTGACAAATGACTAGCATTTTCAATAGATGATGAGATCGAATTCGTGACTATCCTCTTGGCTCTTCTTGTGGCCACAACTAATGAATTAAGCCATGATTCCATAACAATTTCATTAGGTGCACAGAGAACATAGCTTCGTTTTGGTATGATGATTTTGAAACAGTATTGTTTATTTTTACTGACTGGCTCAACTTCCAGTGAATCAATAATGTGGTCTAATGGAATAATACGATGAGGAGAGTATTCCTATTGTACTGGTGAGTTCATGTTGTTCATATTAAAACCTAATATATACCTTGTCATTTTCATAATATGATAATGTGTCTGTTCTCAACACAAACCAGCGCTTTCTCCATCCCTATTTATAATTATAAGTTCTCACAAAGTAAAGAAAAAGAAATTGATGATACCCTATTACGTCCTAATTTTAGCAAGTATCCTTCCATAAGTACTCTATTTCTATTCTCCTCCAATTCGATATTTGCTTTATCCGCACTATACTCTTCATCTTCTTCTGAACTTGCAACACCTTCAATCAATTGTAATCTGGCAGAAGGATCAGATGAAGGTGATAAAGGATAATAATAATCGGGTGTGTGACTGGATGATGATGATGATGATATTGGCATGTGAATGGGTGATAGACGTTGATCTAGTGTCCTTTTACTCTTTCTGGTTGGAATATTTATAGGTGATATCGTAGTACTTTCTTCCAAAATATTTCTTTGTTGTTGTACCACAAGATGATTTGATTTATAAGAAGAAATGACATCCTTGGCAAACTCTTGATCACGATCAATTGAACTTGTATCATCAAAATCATACAGTCTTTGTTCTTCTTTGGCTTGGTTGATGAAATAAAACCAATCATTCATATCATTCTGATCGTTGGCTTGAACATAATACATTCTCTTTGGTGTAACAAAAGCAAATACAAATTTATATTTATGCTTTGTGGTTACTTGAACTACTTTATGTATCTCATGTAAATCAATTAATCGAAGTAATTTGTATTCCTATGGATTGATTAATATTTAAATAATTTTTAATATCTATTTACCTTTTTGTTTTTATACATTGCCAACTTGGTTGCTCTCAACACAAACCATCTCTTTTTCCACCTCTAATAATAATTAGTCAACACTTTCTTAAATATCATCTAATCCTTTACTCTTCTTTTTTCGCCCTTCTTTAATAAATATCCAGTTTTAAATATTTTTTCAGTTTTGAGTAATTCCACAGCTTCTGCAGATACTGGTTCTGCTTCCGGTTCATCGTCGTCAGACTTTATATTTCCTTCTTCCTCCTCTTCCTCCTCCTCCTCTTCACTCAGCACTACACTTAATTTATGTGGTTCAGACGAACTGGGCTACAAAAAAAAAAAAAAAAAGGAAAAATAAGCAACCTCTACTTTAGCACAATTTTTTATCTGTACTTTTGAATGTTTTAATAAAAGTTCTGCTTTATGTGCTAATCCTGACATTTTGTACAAAATTTTAAAAATAAATAAGAAACACCCACACCTTTATATACAGTCTCTCTTCCTCACACCTATACACGCCCTCAGCCTTTTTTTCTATTTTTGGACTTTCTGCATAAGAATAGAGTATAAACAATTCCTCATTTGGATATAGAGAGAAAGAGTGGGATGAGGGGTCATGGGTACAATGTACGATCATGGGCTATTGTTTACTATAGTAGTATTATCGACAACATACAGATTGTTTATGATATTAATGCGATGTCTTTACAGTTGTAGGGTTAGTCAAAGTTTGTGACTCGAAAAAAAAATAAATAGAAACAGCCAAAATCATCAAAAAAAAAAAAATAGATCTTTTACTCAAGATGTTTTCGATTGCTAGATATAACGGAGAAGAAGAAAATGATACTAGGACATTTGAAAAAAAGCAAGATCGTTTAAATAAGCTTAATTCAAAAATAAACAACAAGAGAAAAAACGAATCAATTGAAAAGAAGTCTGAGAAAAAGAAAAAGCAAGATCCAGAAGAGCAATCAACTAGTGAGAATGTAGAAGAAGAAAAAGAGGAAGAGATTGAAAAAGAACAAGAAAAGAATGACGACCAGAAAGAAGAAAAGAAGAAAGATCATGAGGAAAAAGAAGTACCAACATTGGAAGCATTTCCCAATATGGTGGGTCGTAAAGCAAAACATAGTAAAGAAGAAATCAACATGCTCAAAAATATGGGTGTTCCCGACTGGTTATTGCACCCAACTGTTGTCTCTCCAAAAAACGCATGTGAATTGGACCAAGTTGGATTGTCACCTTGGTTAGTTCAACGATGTAAAGATATTGGTTTATCTTCATTGTTTGCAGGTAATTTGCACGCGATTCATATACAGTCATTCTATGTGCTTATCATTATTATCTATAGTTCAAATGGCTGTCATTCCTGTCTTTCTTAGACATAAAACATTATATGACACAATCAAGGTCTCGGGTGACCTTTGTATATCCGCTCCAACAGGTAGTGGTAAGACAATGGCCTATGTTTTGCCTATTGTTGATATATTATCCAAAAGAGTCGTCAAAAGATTAAGAGCAGTGGTTGTGTTGCCCACACGAGATTTGGTTGTACAAGTCAAGGAAACATTTGATGCATTTGTCAAGGGCACAGATTTAGTCGTTGCAGCTGTCAGCGGTCAACAATCGTTTGCTCATGAACAGCACGTATTAGTCGGAAATGAGGAAGAAAGGTGAATAGGATATATTAGAGTATGAAATATCATTAGTAACATTTAAAAAGTTACCCTGGTGGAAAGAGTAGAGTGGACATCTTAATAGCCACACCAGGTCGTTTAATAGATCATTTAAATACCACACCCAATTTTACACTTCAGCATGTTCGGTTCTTGGTGATTGATGAAGCAGATCGTCTTTTAAATCAAAGCTTTAATGATTGGTTAAATAGAATCTTGTTGGCGACCAATCCAGTCGTCAATGCAGATGCACCTTTGCTAGGATTTAAAACTGATAAAAATGGGTAAGTAAAAAAAAAAAAAAAAAAAGCAAAGGATGTAATGAAATCTAATTCAGACTATCAGTATTATGTTACCAGATGCTATTGCACCCACTTTTCTTAAATCTCACTATAAGTTACCTGTGACTGATCTTGATATCCCCAAAGCACCGTTTGTGAGTATATAGACTTATTTACTGACTATAAAAGGTACTAATTCAACTGTACAGATACAAAAACTGCTCTTCTCAGCTACATTAACAAAAAATCCAGCAAAAATAGCAGGATTGCATTTAAACGAACCAGAATATATCTCAGTTCAGCATGAGGATGAGGATCATACACAAAGAGAATACACCACGCCAGAAGGATTAAAGGAATATATGACCATTGTTTCTACAGAAAAGAAGCCCCTGGTTGTTATTTATTTGTTACATCAATTAGGTGTCAAATCAGGTCTGTGTTTTACAAAGTCAGTTGAATCCACCGAGAGACTACAGACATTGATCAATGCCTATGAAGCGTTACAACCAGAAGAAAAACGTATTAAAGTAAAGGAGTATTCAAGTGAACTTCGACCTACAGAAAGAAAAGCTGTACTAAAACAATTTAAAGACGGAGAGATTGATTTGTGAGACTGCATGATGATGATGTCCTTTCATTTACTTACTTTTCTAACTAGGTTAATTTGCTCTGATTTGATTGGAAGAGGTATCGATTTGGACTCTGTAGAGTATGTTGTGAGTTATGATGCACCAGCTTATATGGATAAATACATTCATCGAGTGGGTCGTACAGCCAGAGCTGGCAGAGAAGGTGTAGCATATACACTAGTAGAAAAGCCACAAGCGAGACATTTTAAGGAAATGATGCGCCATGCGGGACATTTAGATCAAATTCAGACATTGAATATAGAAAAGGAAAAAATACAAGAATTGGTGCCTGATTACGAAAAGGCAATGGAAAGTGTTACGACTGATAACAATAGTATTTAAACACAGCTTGTTGTCATCTCTTTCTTTCCTCTTTATTGTAAAATAATAAAAATGAAATTGTTAAAAACAATAGACAAAAATACGGAATCTTTGAATAGAGTTAAAATACAGGAAAATAATGAAAGAGAAACAATGACATTAAAAGATCGTCAAGAAGTAAAGAAATATAGAATAACACTTTGAGTGCTTTTTATGTCATCAATGTTATTATTATAGGCTATGAATAAGATTCATCCATTCGGTTTACCTGTTTGGAAACCTGCTTTATATAAAAAATCTCGGTCAATTGTACGTAAAGCGAACAAGGCACTTCATTCTTCCCCTTCTTCTTCTGCCCCAGAATTTTTAAACCCAGGAAATATCCTTTGGTTATTCTTGTTTGGTTGGTGGTTGTCTTTAATCATACTATTGCTATCTATCGTTCTATTTTTAATTCCTTCCAAAGAGAGATGCTATGGTCGTGTGTTAAGAGAACTATCTTTCTATCTATTTTGGCCATTTGGTAAATATGTGGAACGTCAGGTGGAGATCACTCCTGCTATTCAAACAAGTCATGCATTTGAAGAGGAAGAAATGATCGATCTTTTGTCTTGGACTAAAAATGTATGTCATCAATTCAAGCTTGCAACGTTCTTGAATCTTGGTTTAAGTGGGTTTGTGTATTATGTCCTGTTCTTTTTCATCTTGGGTAAATAATAGTAAATACAATGTGATGTTTTGTTAATAGTCATTCTTTAGCTCCATTATTGTTATGTGTTTCAATTTTATGCTGGATGGCTGTTGTCTCAATTCCCATGGCAAAACTTAATTATACCTTGGTTTATCATCTTTACAGACATCCCCTCTCTTTACGCTTCAAATCAAGTCAATCATCCTCTGGACTATTATCAGAGAGCACATCAAGCTCACCTTCCATGATCATCTTGTGCACCTATCAAGCCATTGGACTTCAATATTATAAATACACATTTGACGGTATCAATATCATCTTTATCAATCTGATGCCACTCGTCTTTTTTGTCATCTTGGATGATTATCTATTCAACAAAAGCCTTATTCACTCATCTGCCGTCATTTTCGCACTCGCCTTGGCATCTGTTATTCCTCTCTCTTACTTTATCGGTATGGCTATCAGTTCAATCTCTGCTCAGAGCAGTATGGGTGTGGGTGCAGTAATCACTGCGACGTTTGGTAGTATCATTGAAATCATCTTATATGCTGTATCCCTCGTAAATGGTAAAAGTATTCTTGTAGAAGGTGCTCTTATTGGCAGCTTCTTGGCTGGTGTCTTGTTGATGCCAGGCTGCTCAATGATTAGTGGTGGTATCAAAAGAAAAGAACAAAGGTTTAATGCTAAAAGTGCAGGTAAATCCTGTTTGAAAAAAGAAGAAGGATGTGTATAAATAAATCTTGGATTTTAGGGGTGACATCTACTATGCTAATTATGGCCATCATTGGTGCTTTAACTCCTACTTTGTTTTATCAAATGTTTGGCTCATTTGAGTTGAAATGTATTGGCTGTCGAGACACAGTTGGTAATGGAACTATTGCTTGTTCTAGATGTTACTATGATCAAATGAATCCAACAAAAGATCCCGTCTATCAAAACAATGTAAAACCACTCATGTGGATATGTGTGATTGTTTTGCCTTCTGTAAACTTACAAAGACGTAAATAGTCGTTTATTTTAGCTAAAATTCAATTGGTTTAGGCTTATATCATCGGCCTTATATTCAGTTTACGTACTCATGTTGATATGGTTTGGAAATCAACGGACAACGATTATCTTAAAAATCATGCTGATACTAACTATCATCATCAACCTACCACTCTTTCCATCTATTCACTTAAAGGAAAAGCATCTGAAGATGCTTCTAGTTCAGGTAAGCAAATGCACTTAATATTCACGTTGGAAATTTACTTTTTAAACAGATCCAAGCTCATCAGGGCAGAATGTCTCTTTTGTATTAGAGCAACCTACCACATTTCAAATATTACTTGATGAAGAAGAAGACAAGGAACTTGCAGGACATGACTCACCCAATTGGAGCAAAAACAAGAGCTTTATCATACTATTCGGATGTACTTTACTCTATTCGATTATTGCTGAAATCCTAGTCAACACAATCGATGAAGTGATGAAGAAATTTCCAATAAGCGAAAAGTTCTTGGGACTAACATTATTTGCTCTTGTACCCAATATCACTGAATTCATGAATGCCATCTCGTTTGCTTTGTACGGTAATATTGTCTTGAGTATGGAAATTGGATCTGCTTATGCACTTCAAGTCTGTTTACTACAAATACCGGCCATGGTTGCCTTTTCGGCCTGGTATAATTATGGTAAAGAAGAAGCAACAAAGTTGACATTGAGGTAAATCTGAACAATGAATTACAAAAGCACAATAATAACCCCGCTCAAGTCTCGTGTTTCCTCGATGGGATATCATTTCAGTTTTATTCTCGGTATTTGTGTTGACTTACACTTATCAAGAAGGGAAATCGAATTATTTCAAGGGAAGCATACTCATTCTGAGCTATATTGTATTAATTACTGGATTTTACTTTGTTCCGCTTTCTTCTGAGGACGGTATTCTGGTTGGTTTATCTTGATCATTAAATGCATATTAATTTATCATTCAAATAATAAAATTGAGATTGTACACCTAAAGCGTAAAATTTCCTTTCATAGAGAACAAAAAGCAGGTAATTGTATAAAGACATGTTCTATTTTTTGTATAGCAAAACTTATGATTTTCATGCGTACTTTTACTATCATTCTAGTTTTCTTTTTCACTTTCTTTATCCAATTGAATCTAGCATTTTGTGTATATAACAAATTATCTAAAGGTTATTTTTATGTTGAAAGTGAGACTGGAAGAGCGTCATCTACAAAGTAATGAAATATACTTTTTTAAAATGAAAGAAACTTATTCAAAATTGAATATAGGGATTTTCGAAAGCGTATTTATCCTGGAGGTCAAGAGTGCTGCCATTATTCAAATACAGACTGCACACCTAATGGCAACATCAATGAAGAAATGGAATTTTGTGTATGTAATGAAGGAAGCCATAAAATTTTCCATTAATATATTTGTAGTTTCAATTTCAATGGGGAGGAATAGTTGCTGAAGGTATTAAATGTGCTGCAGGAGATGGCATAGTAGTTTATGGAGAACAAACTAATTATTGGGCAGAATGTACAGACGCAATCACTGGAGAAACAAAGAGGGCGAATTTTTATGATGTACGCTTTGGCTAATTCTTTTAATAAATTAATAAAAAAATATTACTGCAATATCAAATTATAGACTACAAGTTGTCTGCTTATGTTCCTCTCCCTCACTCAAATTATTTATGTATGGGTAAAGATCATGCAGGCTAAGTAGTCTTTTTGGTCTGTGAAGTGGTATACTTGTATCTGCAACCATTGCTGGTGAAAAGTCTTCATAAGAAAGTTTGCCTATTTTAATTTTTAGTATTTTCTCTCTTTTTACATATAGAAACAAACTTCTAGCAAGCAAAACAGAATTCCAGCCAGCACACTCAGCTCCTACATACAACATGATTAGAAAGTCCATTTAAGGAGTTAAAAAGGAGGAAAGAGGGGTTTCTTTACCAAAATAATCCCTATTGAATCGAGTTACAACAAGGCTTATATAAAATAGCTAATCTTACTTGTCTATATCATCACCAACATGTAAAGCATTTTCAGCAGGAACATCTCCAGCAAGCTCAAGTGCTTTGTTAAAAATTGCTTTATTTGGCTTTTCAAAACCAACAACTGCACTTGCTAAGACGAAATCGAAGTATCTGTTCAACTTTAAATTCTCAACCACATGCACTTGTAAAAAAAGAAAAAAAAAAAAGCATAAGTACGCACACACACAGAAACAACTATGTTACAATTCAACTTACCCACCCTTTCATCCGAGTTACTTATTACACCCAATTTGAATCCTTGATGCTTGAGTAGGTCTAATGTCCCCATTACATCTGGAAATATCGAATATGCATCAGCAGTTGTGAAGCGATCGTATAGAGCGTCATAAAGTTGATCAAATTTAGGGTCTAATGCTTTACAATAGTTTAGTTTACAACTTTGCTGCTTTTCTGCTTTTCTGTGTTACCTTTTGAATTAACACCGGCATTTAAAAAAGTAGAATAGACTAGCTTTTTATTTATTTATTGTTAATAATAAACACACTCTAATGCATTATATCCTTCATACCTCTTTCCACCAACCTCGAGGATTCATTCCTTTACTAATTCCATAAAAAGGTGCATTTAATTGCTGATTTTTGTAGGCTTGTCCAAAGTGTGATGTTATTTGTTCTTTTGTAACTTCTATTCCGCATTTTTTTGCTTCTTCAACCTAAATGGTTGTTATTTTTTATGCATTTTTTATAAACAATTTTTGTTTACATATTGTGCCGATAAGCTTCCTCTCGGCTTAAAAAGAGTATTATAAGCGTCAAAGGTAATGAGCTTAACTCTTCTTAAATTTGACATTTGTTGTAAAAGAAAAAAAGTTAGTTTTAAATGAATTTATGTCAGGGAGCTTTTTAATCGCAGCAGTCACCGTGTTAAAAAGCAGAGAAAAGAGAGAGAGAAATGAATGGTTGGATTTAAATATAAAAAAGTGCACAGGTGATCATCTTTATGAATCCCTTTATTCATGTGAAAATCATACCAAGTGATGTTTATATGTGTTTTAATAATATTTTTTTTTTTTTTCTATATCAATGATTTCAACTGTTCTTCAACCTTTTCCCAATCCTTAGTTGGGACATATGTAATAGTTCTTTGGAAATGCTTTTCAATACTTGTCATTTGTTGCCAGCTTTCTTTACTATCAACAAGTATAATACTAACACCAGTACGTCCAAAACGGCCCGTACGACCAATTCTATGAAGATAAGCTTCATAGTCTACATTATTACGTTGATCAATAGGAAGATCATAGTTAATAACCAAAGATACTTGAGAAATATCAATACCACGAGCAATCACGTTGGTTGTGATCAATACTTTATATTCTCCTCTACGGAAATCATCCATCACTTTATCACGCTCTTCAGGTAACATCTTACCGTGAAGAGAAACAACTGAATGTCCTTGCTGAGACATACGCTTGGCTATTTCATCGGCTGAATCACGTCGCTTACAGAAAATGATGCTTTGACTCACTGTCAACAAGTCGTAAATGTTGCACAATACTTCATATTTGTGTTCTTGGCTGTCGCAATCCATGTAGAACTGTTTAATTGCATCAACGCTTAGATCTTCACGCTTTAATGAGATTTCGTTGGCATTGGGTGCAAACTTCGTGGCAAATCTACGAACGTTATCCGGGAAAGTTGCAGAGAATAATACGACTTGAGGGTTACCCTTAATCATACTAATTTTACGTTAACTATCTTTTTCTTTCATTATGTGTATATTTGCTTACTTTTTAATACGAATACTTTGATCACCTAAACCATCTTGATCCAACATATTATCAGCTTCATCCAAGACAAAAATCTTCACAGCTTGTACAGGTAATTGTCTTTTCTTAATCATTTCCATGACAGTACCAGGGGTACCCACAACGACTTGAGCATGAACAGGCTCTTTTTTTCGAAGAAAATCCTTTACTACCAATTGACTCGTAATTTGTGTAAATTTGCTCATGGCTTGAACAACATCCATAATTTGTCGAGCAAGTTCACGAGAAGGTGCAAGACAAATGGCCTACACAAAACTTATTTAAGTGTACTCCCTTTAATTAGCACATATAGAGGAAATTACCTGTGGAACATTCATACCAGGAACTAATCTTGTCAACATGGTCAAAACAAAAGCAGCCGTTTTACCAGTACCACTTTGAGATTGGCCAATCATGTTTCTAGGACTGGTAAACATGCGTTAAAAAGAGTTAATTGTAAATAGTCAATGTATTTACGGGTTGCTAATCAACAAAGGTAAAGCACGTTCTTGAATTTTAGAAGGCTTGGAAAAGTTCATAGCGTATAAGCCCTTTAAAAGTTCGGGACTCCTATATTATTAACAATCTGTAAGTTTTTCTTATTTTTTGTCATGTTTTTTTCTTTTTACAATCCTAATTCTTCAAATGATTTAACAGAATACAAAGGAGAGTTGGGATCAGCTTGCTGGTCAGCAAGTTTGACTTGAACAGTATGAGTACTTTGAATCAAATTATTTTCAGATTGGTTCTCTATAAAAGAGTACATTAATTTTACTCCCTTTATTAACAAACAGTGCTTGTTTTTCGCTTTACCAGGCTTTTTAGGCGGTTGAGCTGGTTGAGCTGGTTGAGCTGCCTGAGCTGGTTGAGCTGCCTGAGCTGGTTGAGCTGCCTGAGCTGGTTGAGCTGCCTGAGCTGGTTGAGCTGGTTGAGCTGGTTGAGCTGGTTGAGCTGGTTGAGCTGGTTGAGCTGGTTGAGCTGGTTGAGCTGGTTGAGCTGGTGGAGCTGGTTGAGTTTGTGATTGTTGGGAAGATTGAGGAAGTTGATTTTCTGACTCTGTTTAAATTTATATTAGAAAACACGCATTTTTTAAATCTTTTAAATACTTTTAGCAACATCGCCATTAGGAGTAGCTGTAAAATTTCTTACAAATTAGAACTTTTTATTATTTATTTATTTCTGCTTGATCTTACGGCCAGTGGCAAGACCACCAAGTCTCGAGGTGATACTATCAACAGGATCTAATGTACTCTGCGTTAATTATCAAGTAATCGCGAAAATACAAGAAAAAAAACGAGCTATATAACAAAGCATAATTTTCTCTTTTAAAATGATTTGCGTACCAGACATGCTTTTTATTTTAAACAAACAAAAACAAGGGAAAAAAGTCTTTGTCAAAAGAAGCTGTTTTTAGAAAGACTTTGCAATTGACCCTCCGATGTGACGTAGTAAAAATGGCTGATTTATTTCTTTCACCAATGAAATTCGTAGATTCGAATATGAGCTTAATTGGCAATTACACTTAAGTAATCTATGTTTACCTTTTGAATTTTTTGTAAAAAAAAGAATAGGCATTATCTGCTTCATTGTATAATGCTCTCAATTTTTAGTTATTCCTTTTGGGAACTTTTTTTTTTTTTTTTTTTGAAGTTTTCTACTGGCTCTTCGTCTTCCATTGCTGATCCAATAAACTAACAATATTAGGTAATATAGTAGTATACGATGCAGGTACAGAATAAATAGATACAATAGACAGTTAATATGAAGGATCAACTAATCATTTAAGAATGTTTTTCTTATCACTTGTTCCACCATGCTAATATGCCATAATATTTACTCTTCGTAGAGCTCAATATTCATAATTCGCGTAGTAAAGCATATGCTTACATATGGCTTTGCTTCACTAGAACCAATTACATGCACAACTTATCATGCTGATGAGAGATGTATATTACAGACTATTCAACAAATTACCGTATATCTCCCGTAATGTCATCATTAAGCTTTTCTGCAGCTACTCGTCTTGTGTATTCTGGATAAAGTTTCTATAATTAATACTGAAAATGATGAAGCCTATGCTTTAAGTAAAGCTTGGTTTAATACCAGTTACTAGGATCTGAGCAAGAAGATTATCATTCCTATTTCTTTCATAAGCCATCCATCCTGTTGCATATCTCATACAAAATGATGCAGAAGAAATTGTCAAATATAAGACCAATGCATAGGGATGTTTCAAAACTACAATAGCTTCAACTATATCAAAAGCCCATAGTATTGCTGTATTATAATAGTAAAAGTATAAAAATAATCTTGTGAGAATGAACCTGTTCCTTTTTTATATTAAATTTTTTAGATACGATATAAATTAAAAGTGTACTTTATTTCACCCTTTTTCACTTAGGCTGTGTTAACATGAAAAATGTGCAATCAAGTACCTGTATTTTGATCAAAATACTGAATTACGCTCAATTTAACCTTGAATAGACCTATGATGAACTTTTTGAAATGCATGTGACTTGTCTTTTGATAACACCAATATATTTTGAGGAAGCATTAATGAATAGTGCGGTTAAATGCATGTGCACAGTATAAAGAATCGCATAAGGTTGAAAAAGTATTAAATGATTGCAATGCGCAGTATCGCATTTGATGTGTTAATAACATTTTGACTGTATCCAGCCATATATTTTTAGCATTTTTCATCCAGTTCTTCTGATAAAGCGAGAAAAGAACAAAGGTATAGTTACCTAAAGATTGTAATTAAGGGGCAGTCATCAAGCTGAAGGGCAATCAATCAACCTTTCTTTCCTAAGCACTATATCATATCTTGTGCTTTTTTCTTGGCTTTACATAACAAGCTAAAGTATTATCAGGCACCGTTCTTCCTTCTCCTTCAAATTGAGGCAGACAAAGCACTGTAGTTTATTAAAGAATTGATTGTTGCTTATCTCTATAAAAAGAAAGAAAGTGGAAGGGCTTGTTGTCTTTGTGGTCCTCTTTGGAAGGAGTGTATGATACTGGTAACGCTATTGAATGATGATATTTCTTTTAAATAGTTCTTAGTTTGTTATATATGTCTTATTTCTCATTAGAGAATTTATAGTGCTCGTATAAATATTTTATTGGAATATAAAGTGGTTTTAGATTTTGATTCGTTTGATAGAAAAGAATATATTGTTTTTAACATAAGATATACTTTAATAATTAATTCAGTCATAATATAACTCTTTATTAATTGTAGATAGCTTTCCTTAATTGCATAATGATTATAAATTATAGAGAAACGTGTTTAGACTTGGAAGAATTTGCTATGACAGACAAATTTATTAGAGAAAACCTTCCTTTGCTTCAGTAACATTTGTCAGATTACAATAAATAAAATCCTTTTTATTCAATAATTTTCTATCAAACGATTATTGCATGATATAATTGAATGTATTCTCTAAACATAAAAAGCGTTTACATTTTCATCTCAGACAATGGAAGATCGAATGACGCCTGCTTAAGAAAAGAAAAAGAAAACCTTAGTAATGATTTAAAGAAAAACCAATGTCGTATTTACCTCATTAAAGACTTATTATTCGTATGAGATTACCCAGATCTTATATAAGAAATAACAAGTACTGAATACGTAATATTACTTATTACATATTCCCTAAAACTCATATACAATGTTTATATTGTTCAAGCTCAATACTAAAAATGAACTTGAGCTCACTTCCTATATAAAGGCGTAGTTTGATTAAATGGGTTCTCTCTCTCGTGTTGAAATCTAATAAAGAGGCTACATAGAGACTCATTCACTAGTTTTCAAGTACTATTTCCCTTCGATAATAGTATAATAAAAGAAACACTTGGGCTTGTTCTGTTAAAAATTAATCCAATTGAATTTAAAAGACATGTTTGGGCTATTTACATGTACCTCTTTTCCTTATTACTGAAAAGATAAATGCTAAGCTAAATATCATGGTAGAGTAGGGCTAAAGAGTTGAAAGTCTTTAATAAAGCAAATTTGAACATAGGATATGTTGTATGAGCTGATGATCTCACACTTTCTCAAAAATGACATATATCTGTGACAATATGCGAATCCTTAACAACAAAAAAAGGGGAAAAAAGGTGATTACTTTACTGACTGACATTTTATTGAATACATTGAAAAATTAAGGTTGCACCTCAATTATAAAGAAGAGCATTGATGACAAACCATGTCTGTGCCAATAAAAAAGAAATTAAAATATGATCTGTGCCTTAACTACTACAATATTAAAAAGGGAGTTAAATGGGTTAAATTTTGATTTCACAGCAAAATGAAATATGAAACAAAATTAAAAGAAAAGGATTATTTATTCATCTAGTACACATTTCAATATGTACTGAAAGCTTGTATATCCCTTAATTTCATTTAATACTGCTGATATTATTTATCAATTGCTCTTTATTTACAGCAAATAGTAAACATATCGAAACTTTTTGTTTTGTTTTTTATAACCAAAAGATGATTAATATGATTTATTTCAAGACTTACTGAATATGTGTACTCCCTGTTTCTCTTCTGCATAAAAAGGGAATTCAATGCATAAATACCAAAAAAAAGGAATTTTTCAAGTCAATTTCAGATTAACAGTGGCTTGCTCTTTTCTTCTTATATACTTGGTATATATTGGTTTTATTTTTCCTTTCATCTAAACAGATGTAAAGATTGAAAAAGTAAGAGCTAAAATTAAACATGGTTATGCAACCCTTTTTTTTTATTTTACATCTCAAGCGGCGTATGTAAGCTCTGGTACTCTCTTTCGCTCTTTTTCTTTTGTTTATCATCTCCTATTAATCTAGGGGTTATAATGAATAAAAAGCAGTATACATGTGTATTCAGGATGTGTCAGAATCCAATTCAATTTATTTCTTTTCTTTTCTTTATTTTTTGGAAATAAAAAAAGGGGGGTCTTTATGTACTATTCATTTGAATTTGCTGCCAATGTTACTCGTTCATGTATAGAAGAAATAAATAGACGAGGTAAAGAGCAAGAGACAGAAAAGAGCACATAGAATATATACATAAAAAAAAAGATGTTAAGTATATTATATTATTATTTAGGTCTTCGAGAACGCAAAATCTTTAGGAAAACAGGTAAAAATAAAAGCTCTTTACAAATTTTACAAATTTTTAATTATAATAAAGTACCCAACTATGGCTTATTTATCAAAGTATTCAGCAAGGGAGAGTATTCAATGAGTGATTTATCATCTGTTGATATTCATTCTGTAGCTACCTTAATGCAAGCTGCTCTTTGGTCCACACCAGATAGAATCATATCCAAAAAGGCATGGAGAAAGATAAACTACGAAAGTAAGGGAAAACTTTAAAAAATAATCATATGTTTTAACCCCGTATATAACAGCTTGTAAACTGTCTGATTTATGTACAATTATTCCTAAAAAGGGTGAAGAATTCCTTATTGAAATCTTGGACTTTCTTGTCAAACTATTACGATACAAGAAATTTAATGCAATGGATGCTTACAAGTTAGGAGACTCTTTAGGCAAAGTGGCATTGGGTCCAAATGGTTGTAGCCAGATTATGGAGGAAAAGTCAGGGCATTTCCTTACTCGGCTAATTATTGAACATGCTAAAATTACAAATCACGAGATTAAGCTGGATCAAGAGCCTAGTTGTTTATACTTTCGAGTTGACTCTGGGTACGAAAGTTTATCTTCCAAGGTTGGTCGTGAATTTTGTTCAGAATATCGTCCATTATGCAAATCCCAGGGAACACAGGCAAGGGCTAAATTCTACAATCGTGCTATCTCTAGGACAAATAGGGCTTGCTTTGACTGGTTTGACAACATCACGGGTGTTCAGAGCATGTTGGATAATGATTATGATACTGCTCCAGACCCACCAGAGAAGCCATGGGTCTCCATCTTTATTTCTCAGGATGCGCTTGAGACATCGTTGGACATGAGGACATGTTCCACATTATATCGTATATTAAAAGAAGCTATAAAGCCTCCTACTGTAGTACCACTGGATCCCTTCGAATCTACCTATTTATTTAACAATAACGAAAGTTTGTATCGAACAGAATATGAAATTCATAACGCATTCAATCAATTTCTTTCACTACAAGCCAAAACTGATAAATTAACATCAAACAACATAGAGGATAGATCGAATCCTCTAAAGAAATTAAACACTTCACTTTCTCATTTGAAGTTAAACATTAAAAAATATCGCTCAAGACATGATTTATCAGAGGAAAGCATTATCAGCGAAAGTACTATAGTTAATGATAGTAACATCAGTGAACTAGAGTACTTCAATACGAATCAGCAACGGCATAATCAACATTACCATCATCACCAAAAACATAATATGACCAATATGAAGACTGCAATGAAAAAGATGATGAAACTGGCTGGTGATCGAAAGAACAATAAAGTGTTGTTATAATTAAACCATGCATTGTCTATCTATTTGGCCATTTATCTTTTTTTTTTTTTGCTTTATACAACAAAATCAATTGAAAAACTATATTTTATATTTGGATATTAGTATGTTTTCTAAACTGTATTTGGAGTGCAATGAATAATCTTTTAAGTTTCAATCTTGCAAACAATTTTAGGAACTTGCTTTTTAATACCTTGACAAATGTTTAAAAGCCCCCTGTTGGAACGTTTTTGTGTACTGCATAAATATATTGGTATATGAAAGAATCCAAAGAGCACAGGTCTAATATTGTTAAATTATATATTTTTTATTTATACAATTGAGTTTACAAGCTAAAAATATGGCTTCCATGGATACAATCAAAATAAGCATAAAGAGATATAAAAGGGTATAGAAAAAAAGGGGGAGGAGGAGGAGGAGCGGTTAAACAGAATAATGCGTGCTAGTTTAATATACAAGAAAAAAAGTTTATAAAAAAAAGGTCCACAATCATACCAAATTATTCATAAAAAATGATTTTAAATTGCTTTTGTAATGTTACTTTTTATAGAGTACTTTTTGGCTGAAAGGGTTCTTTTTTATCATTAAAGATAATGATTGTTATTATTAAATCTGTTGTTAAGGTTGTGTACATTTTCAGTGTAATAAACCGATTGCTGATCTTGTTTTGTTAAAAGTACATCTGAACTGTTACTTTCGATATTTCCATTGGGTGTGTCAATATAATATGTTTGAGTACCACCGAATGTTTCTAAATTGGCTCTGGATGTTTGAATCATCTGTTGCCTGTTTTCAGATTCAAGTAAAGGTTGTAGAATGCGTCTGCGGGCATTGATAAACCAGTTACTTATTTGGCTTACCATCAATCCAGTCTCATCTGCCAGTTGTTGTTTTTCCCTCTCTGTCGGATACGGATGTCTTTTATGTAAAAGTAACCACTGCTTTAAGAATTCAGTCACTTCTTTTGGTAGGTTTCCTCTTCTTTTCCTATTTACATGAGGCTTGTAGATATGATGAAATTGTGGTTCGCTTATAAAGGTTGCTGTTGATGATGATGACTCAGCACGATGATTTAATGGCTCGATAGCAGTAGTTGACCCTTGTTCTTTGCTTGCTTTTATATTTAAGTGAACATCTGATATTCTTGTTCTTTTATCTATCGGAAGAATCCCAATAGAATGCAACGGTGGAGGAGCATTGGTTCTTGTTGGTTCAAGAACACCAATTATTGAAGTCTCGTTTTGATTACTAAAAGAATTAGTTAAGTTATAGTTGAACTGACCACTAATTGATTCATGGATGCTATTTTCTAGAAGAATGTACATGATTAAAAGATAAGCCTATAAGGTAACCTTATATTCGTTTGCTCTGTGTACCTTCTGATGTTGTTTCTAGAGAACTATCATGATATGAACCTTCATTTTCCCAAATTTGTGTGTTATGTTCAAGAAATTTTTCTACCTTCAAACGATGATCGTTTATCAAATATTTTTGGTCTTCAAGGTTTGGTCGAATATTATTGAATAATATTAACGGTGTAAATATTTTTTCCTAAAAGAAAACAATAGGTTATTTTTGCTTTTAGTATCAAGTAGATAATTATTCTTATGCATATATAAACATTCAAATGCACATAGTTAAACAGGGAGAAAGTAGATAATATGTATATGCATCATGTGCTATTATATATATAAAAAACATAATGAGCCTTACTCTATTTTTAGTATTCATTCCAAGTATTGATGAATTATTTAAGTATGCATTGACAATGATAAATCAAAGAAAAAGAAATGGTATTAATTTATATAAAGAAAGTGAAAGTGAAAAGAGAGAAAGAAAAAGGGAAAAAAAAAGAGAGAGAGAAAAGGAATTTGTAATTCATTTTCTAATACTGTACCATTATGTAAAAAGCAAGGCTCAGAGAACACAAAAAAAAAAAAAAAAAAAAAAAAAAAAAAAAAAAAAGATTGCCCCAATACTCCAGAATGGAGTAAGAGACTACAAATCGAGTTAAATTAGATGTTATTCATTCTGTTCTATTTTGTTGTTCTCTTTATTTCATATTTTCAATAAAGTATATAATTGATGGATAAAGGTTTGAGATACAAACTTGAAACAGTGTAATTGATTTTGTTTGTCAATAAAACTTGAAATTACAGAGTGTCAACCGCTTTCTACAAATGTTCAGATCAACTTAGGGTTATGTAACGATTACGAATTGAGTCTATTGTTGGTCATGGATGACCAACAATTAAATCCTATTAAAAAACATTTTAAACCAAGTTTTACTCCTCTATAATAATAGCTCATCTTTATGTTGCATACATGTGCTTGTTATAATTAAACTATATTTAATTTTCATTAGTGTTATATTATTTTGTTTCCTTCTTTCAAATTACATAAAGTGCTCGATCATATACACATCGTGATCATATGGTCCTTTCCTAATTAACTCAAGTATACTTTTCCCATTTAATACAACGTGTGTTATCTTTTGTAAGATCAATACAAAATACTCAGAGAGAAAGAGAGAAGAATCGTATCTTTAATGAATCTTGTGTGAGAGCAACTTAATTTCCCCTTTTTCTCATCTGTCCCTCCATTCTTATGTATCATTCGTGCCACCAAAACATCAGGCCATATTGAGGTCGTAATTTAACCAAGGAGAACAATAAAATAAGTCTTACTTCAAAAAATTGCCCTGTCCCCTAGCTTGATAGCTTAGCACTTTATTATAATTTGTGGCTTTTATTTGTTTTCACTCCTGTTAAACTCAATAAGAATCATTCGTACCTTGTGCAAGCGAAAGAAGGTGGGGGGAGGATAGAACTTTTTCCCCGCTTTCAATGTATCCAGGCAACATTGTGCACAGACCACCCAATGTCTTTTTTAAAACGTTGTGTTTTTACTAAAAATCATTGAATTTATATTATGAAAAATAGGAGCAAGAAAAAAAAAAGAAACAAAAAGAACTAGTTTTTTTTAAGACGCTGCTAAATTAATATATCACGTTTTAGTTCATTGTTTAAGGCAAGTTTTGAAACTGACCCTGAATTTTTTTTCTTCTTTGTTTCGACAGATTGCATGGAATACGTGAAACTATACTTCAAATTTATATAAAGTAATCACTTTTTGTTTACTAAATTTGTCATTCCAAGTATTTACCTTGTAGTTAAAGCATAGTTTTCTAGGTTAAAAATTAATTCAATTTTAACATGAATGCAGGAAACACCGCTAATTTTTAACAGAGTTCTAGACCTTTTAACTCAATAGTTAAAATGAAACGACGGCTACTCAGTTTTTTATGTTTAAATATGATATGTCTTATCGTGCGTGAAACAGAACGATTAAGGGAAAAAATGATTTCAGCAGGTTATTTATATTGGAAGAACATAGTAAAATCATTTCGCGTTTATTCAATTCAATAGGAACAGAATTGTACATAGAAATACGTTTTGTAATATTAACTTTTGCTTACTTGGACGTGTACCCTTGTAAATTTCGTATACGATTGTAAGACACTGCATTCGATTGTGAATGTACCTCAAAAAGATATAGTAATATCGTTTATTTTAATATAAAAAAAAAAATGTATAAAAGGCATGTACAAATGTATCTGACAGTGAGAATACAGATATAAACTCAAAGAGTTACACAAAGGAAAAAAAAAGGGGAATATTCGAATAACAGTCTGGACGAAAGAGAAAACGTCTATGCGTCAGATAGTTGTTTCACCTCAGTCTTTTCATTGATTTCCAGCTGAAGTTTCATGGCATCCATTTTCATCATAAGTTCCTCCATTTCTATATCTGTCACAGATAGTGAGTTGTTTTCAGTGTGGCTTTTATAGTTCATCAGTGTTATTTCAATGTTCTTGTACTTATTTTCTAGAATTGAAATAGTACTTTTATGTACCATTATGTCTTGTCTTGCAATAGATAGTCTCATTTGGATAGCTGATCGAATTTCTTCATACTGTTTTAATACAACTGTTTTCTCATTAGTGGCAATCGTATCTTTCAATTCATTATTTCTTGACATCATCATCATGACTTCACTTGTAAACTTCTTTGCTTCAGATTTGATTTTCTCATTCTGTTCAGTTAATTGTTTATCCAAGTTGGCAATATTTTTCAACAAAACTTTATATTCAGAATGAATCATGTCTCCACCATCATTATCAAAGGAGGTGAAATCGAGGGCTTGCTCATTTGCTCTCAATCTTTTTACTTCCTTCAAAACCCGTGCTACATTTTTTGCTTCTTGTCTGTACGAGGCCACTTGAGATTCATATTTTCTGTAGAGTTCTTCCATTGTCATATCTTTTTCAAAAAAAATTTCTTGGTTGATCGACTGCAGTTGTGCTTCCATTTTTAAATTTTCAAACTGTCTTTGAAGCATATTAAAATTGTGAACAAACGAAACATCAGGCTGGTCTTGATTTTTATTGGAAGCTTCAACCTCTGCTGGCTCTTTAAGTCCCTTTTGTCTAGCCATGTTTTCCTTGTCAGATTTCACCTTTAACTCCTGTTCCAAATATTTAATTTTGTCTTGGAGCAGTAAGATTTCATTATTGCCTGAACGAGTATGCTGACTGTTCATAGTATTCTCGGATTGAAAAGCATCGGTATGCTCAAGTACTTCTTGGTATCTCAATAATACCTCATCTAATTCCTTTAAAGTATCCTGGTGTTCGTGATGTAAATTGGCCAATTCAGATTCTAGTTCACGAACACGCTTGCTGTCACCTTCTTGATGTTTTCTTGTCTCTAATGCATTTTCAGACAAAACTTGTTCTAATTTCATCTGAAGCTCGTATCTTTGTCTTTCACAATTATCGTACTTTTCACGCAAAGCATTTATCTCGTCGTCTTTTTCGTCTGGATGGTTTTCTATCTGCTTGTCTAATAATGCTGGTTCACTAGGGTTTGGAATCAGAGTATTTTCCTTTGTAGTCTTAAGTAATTCTTCTATTTTGACTTTTAATGCCAATCGTTCCTCTTCGCTCACATGTAATTGTTGCTCTATCTCACGAATGTATTTTTCAGTATTTTCGTCTACTTCTTTGAGATTCAAAATTTTCTTTCTTAACTCCATCATCATTTCCCTATCTTGTACAGATTCTTGTACTGTAGCCATCAGCTTTTTTTCTAATTCTGCGATATATGTTTGATCTTTTTGCTGCCTTTCTACTAATTTCCCCATGCGTTTCTTCATATCAGCTATCGTCTTGTCTTGATTTTCAATAATCGCTTTATTTTGTTTAACTTTGTCCAATTCTTCTTCTGCATGGTTAAGAGCAGCCTGTAAGAAGACAATTTGAGATTCAAGTCCACATGCAGTCTTTTCGTATTCCGCAATGACAGGTTCTACAATCATTTGAAAGTCTACATTCGCATTGCTTTCTTGACTTAAGCGAACCAGCTCTTCTTCAAGGAAAATATTTCGATCCTTAAGAACTGCAGCATTACTCTCGGACGCTTCTAGCTGATGTTGTAAATCACCGATAATATGATGTTGTTTATTGGCTAAGTCTTCAAAATCCGTATTAGCAAGAGCACTACTGGTTGAAGAGAAATCATCGCTAAAATCTGATAATAGTCTACTATCAGTAGATATTTGCATTTTGGTAGGTATTATACTAGAAATCGGTGTATTGCTTTGTTTTTTAAGTTCATTTTTCAATTTGGCAATCGTATTTCGCAAAAAGTCTAAATTATCGGTTGTCATCCACTCTTCCATTTCATTCTTTTCCATCTTATTTTTAATATTTCTTGCTCTATTGGCATATTGAAGCGTATTCATTGTTTCTGCCAAGTTTGATTCGGCTGGACTCACACAAGCAATCATTAGTGTCATTGCATTTCCACCCAATGAATCTTGCAAAAGTCGAGTCAATTTTGAATCACGATATGGAACATGCGTGCCCTTTTTTGAGGGATCTCCCAAGGCTGAAATTACATTTCCAAGAGCTAAAAGTCCAGCATTAATATTGATACCTTCTTTTCTTCTGTCTCCTTCTGCAGCGGTTCGTTTTAACTATAAGATACATGTTAGTATACATGCATGTACCTTGCCTCGAATCCCATTACTCTTTCACTACCAGCCAAATCAACAAAGTGAAATTTTGAAGCTGTAATCACCCAATCTCCATCTTCATTGCTACTGCTATTATTATTGTTGTTGGCTGAACGACCCATGAGGCTAAGTCTCTGCTGTTTGGGTGACTGGACCTTTGAAGGAACGGGGCTAGTTGATCTAGAGGTTGGAACAAATTTTTCTTGCTTTAATGTAACTGAAAAAATAGCGTGTGATCGACTTGATTTTTCATTCATATCGGTTGAACCGGTTGCTCTATTTTCAGTCCCTTGCTGTAAATAGCTAAATAAGATAGGCTTAATATTTACTTTGCATATAAAAAAGAATACTTTACTATAATACATCATCTGTGCTATTGACAGACACTTCTCTTACTCCTGTCCAATAGATATGTCCTTTTGTGTCTTCTCTGATGGTCACCGGAGGCTTTTCATGAGGAGGTGCCGAGTTTAATAGATCAATCAACTCTTCATTATAAATTTCAACAAAGGAAACTTTGACAGAATATCTGTAGGTATTGCTGCTCACTACTTGTGATACAGGTCGAAGACCTCGCAATCCATTATTCATCGGAGTCTGTTCGCTGCTTTTCTGCTGCAGAGATTCAAACAATAAAGACATGGATCTTGGAATGATACCTGCTCCTTCTGGATTTGTTTGTTGATCATGCTGTGCTGTACCCATTGTATAAGTCTTTCCGGATGATGTTTGACCCTAAATTTTCTTTTTTAATCAACGATAAAAAGTATTTAGATCAATTTAAAATAATTATTTTACATAGGCAAGCATTGTCACATTGTATCCTGGCATAAAAAATTTAGCTAAAGTCATAAAACAACTAACAATACTTGTACCTTCAATAAATTTATAAACTGGTCTTTGTCCAAGGGCAGCAAATATGTCACTTTGTTGTGTCTCAGAACCAAAAACATGATCGTAGGTAAAGTACTTGTTTTGAGAGACAATCTGAACATGCTTTTCATGCGCACGAAGTACATCTCCACTGCTGGAATTTGCAAATCGAGGTTGTGCTCTGTCTCTTTCTGTCAAAGGACGAATTCGAACGGCTAACAATAATGAGTTGTTATTATCAATTCTCTTACTTAATCTTTTGTTGTATACTTGCCTACTTGAACAGCAGCAGTTTGTACTGTGCTTTCTTTAATCATCTCAAAGATAAACGAGAAGAAGAAAAAAAAAAAAATCTAAAGAAAAATGGTTTGTGTGACGAGATGAAAATAACTGAAAATCAACTTTATTTCAGTAGTTCTTACACTTTAGTGAAACAACTTTTTTAGATGAATTAAAGTTGTTTTTGAGACTATTCTCTAGTTTATTTTGAATGATTTGAGGTTTTTTTAAACAGTTGAAGGCAATAGAATTAAAATTGATTTGGGTTTTAAAAAAAAGAATCATTGAAAAGCACACATAAATTTACTAAATGAGACCAAGAGCATGCATATAAAATTCAAGCCATAAAAAATATAATTGAAAAATAATCCATTGTTCCATTAAACAGGAATTTCATTAAATGTACAGTTGGCTCTTCTGAGCTCATAATGAAAGACACAAGCCCGTTAAGCTCAGATCAAATAAAAGAAAAACTAAAAAATCCCTTCGAGATCAAGGGTAAAAAAGGGGAAACAAGACCAGAGAAGAGGAGGAAATTATGTACCTTTAGTAGATGCGAGCCGTTGTATGAAGTCGGAACCTAATGTTTGAGCTTGATAGGATCTTCTTTAATAAAGGTGTTAATGACCATATAACTCACATGGGAAAGGACAGAGACAAAAAATATCAAGAATTTGGATAGAATACGGTTGAATAAGTATGAAAGTGAATCTTTTCTGTCCGCGGATAGATTAAGCTGACGTTGTATGCCCAGATATTGGATGGTGTAGAATTTTATGAGATGATGAGAGTTACAAAAGCAAGAGCGTAATGATCCTCTGAGTAACCATATCAGGTCTTGATGTAAATATCGACCTCATTCCATTCATACCATAAACAAGTAGAAGATAGGGTCAATAAATTGTTGGGGACTGCAGTATGGAGGCAGCTTTTTGTTTTTGTGCCGTATTTATCAATCCAAATTGGACTGTAGAGTATGTTTTAACATTGCAAAGTCAGTAGATGAGTAAACAATGATCACGCAAGGGAAGAAAATGACATAATATTCCGAAATCATTCATTAAATTTGCGAAAAATTCAGCTCAATTAAAATGAGCAATAACTATTTTCAGGAACCAAGTTTAATCATTCTAGAAACTAATATGGACAAATCCAGTATACAAGATAGCCAATCTGCAGTTCAATACAATTTATTCTGAATTATTGGGTATACTTTTGAGAAAAACAGTTGTGCAAATAAAATAGAAAAAATGGTGCAAAAGTAAAAATAAATTTAGCGTAGAAGCAGGAAAAAATTTTGAGCAAAAGTAAAAGAAAAATTGCAGCAAAGAATAGAATAAGAATAACAGCAATAATGAGTACATATAATAAAGGAAACAAATTAGTAGGTAGAAAATAGATAACATATCGATATGAAACTTACCAATAACTCGAAACCTACATTCAGTGATAAAAGGTGCAGCAACCGAATGTTAATAAACAAAGTACCAATTTATTAAAGTTCAAGCTTACCAAAGTACATCTAAGGTAACAAAGCGAAAACCGTATTGAAATGTTACAGGGCTCTAGGTACATTCTCCTCAGATCTTCGTCTTCTTCTTTTTCTAGTCGGACCTCTTCTTCTAGCCCCATCATGCTGAAAAACATCTCTGATATTTCATCATTTAAGCAAGGATTACGAACAATATGAATTATATTTAGGCATGCCGTCAAATCCAGATCCCATAAACGTTCATAAGGTTTCTCAGTGCCTGAACTGTTTTTCAACATTCAGTTTGTAATTTTAATTTGTACATCTAAGAGACAGAAAAAAACAAGTTAGCGAACAATTTTTATAATTATTGATTAGAGTATTTGACTACCAAAGTAAACCATAACAAATAACCTCAGGATTATTTTATCTTTGATATAGCCGTGGATTTGGTATTCTCTTGAAGGTTGTCAGACTACGATGTTCACAAGAGGGACAGCACTGACTTGTTCGATACTCATCAATCAAATACACTAAAACCTTTGTTTCTTCAACCACCTTTTGAATCCGATGTCTCTCACAGGTTCTTGATACCAGTTGCTTAGAGTGGAATGGTTGCCCATAACAAAAACAGCATCATTTCCAAATTTACTTTTCAGTTTGATGACCATATCCTCGCTAGCTTTCTGCCTTCTAATGCACTTGGACGGTTTCAATTTTCGACGTAAGGGATATATAATCAAGTAATTGATTGTAGTTTCAATATAATATCTTTGCAACAATCCAGTAACCAATGCACGGTTTCTGAGGTATTCTACAAAATATTGTAGATCCCAAGATTGAGAATTTACTAGAGTATTTTCAGCATTTTGTACTTCTTGTGGTTTAACAATTTCACAGAAGTGACAACACTTATTTGTTTTTTTCATCTTATCTTGACAAAACTTGGCATATCTATACGTGCGTGGCGCATCAGTAGTAGAATTTTCATATACACATCACAAAATGCCCCGTCTTCCCAGGTCAATAGTAACACAGCGACTAGTAATATCTCCATGTTGTTGAGCATTAAGTTCTGTTATGCAAGTCGCGGGTTCTACATAGGATATGTATGTAATTAATGCTGTCGCAAATTAATATGAAGGTATGAATGCAGGATTAGTGAAAGTAAAAGGAGGAAATAGACGAGACTTTATATAATGCTTTTTATCGTCATAATATCATTTTAATTAATATCATTTCTTGTTCTTATGGAATATATTATAATAAAGCTAATGGCTAAACATAGTTATGAATGGATCAATAAATAAATAAAACCAAATGAACATGAGGCTCTCTGTAGCGTGATAAAAAAAAAAAGGAAGCTGTGCTTTTGCATATGCACACAAGACAAGGGTCAAAACAACAATTGTTTTAAATACTATTTCTACGTTTGGTGTAGTAAATATCAAGGTAAAAAGATTAAGAGCACTTGTCCCTTCGAAGGAGAGGTAGAACTCAGACTGCTAGAAATGCTGAAGGCGGAACTGTTACTGATGACTATGATTTATTGCAAATGCTCTTGATATTTTCTATCAACGAGTAATTTAAGGGTAGCAGTATTGCCACCGACAGTACTTTTATTCACAAGAATGCTAATAACAGGAATATTGAGCAACGTGGTTACGGCTGTGCTTACCTTCCAGTTTACTCTTCTAAGCCCAACCCAATTGAACAATTTTGATCAACATATACAGGTAAACTTAAAGGAGAAGAGTTTTTGCAGGAAGAAACATTGTCATCAAGAGTTGGGAATGCATGCAACAGAAATCCTTTTGAGCGACCTTCAAGGGCTCTGTAGCTACTCAGCTGCTACATTCAAAGATTGGTTGAATCGTAAAGTGACACAGTTTCTCTTTTGTTTCTCATGCACTAAAAATTTTGAAATTTTGAATAATTTCCCTAAAGATGCACGAATGTTTTGTGAAAATGGGGTATAATATTTTTTATAGTGGGTTATTTTTCAATTATATTTTTATGGCTTGAATTTTATATGCATGCTCTTGGTCTCATTTAGTAAATTTATGTGTGCTTTTCAATGATTCTTTTTTTTAAAACCCAAATCAATTTTAATTCTATTGCCTTCAACTGTTTAAAAAAACCTCAAATCATTCAAAATAAACTAGAGAATAGTCTCAAAAACAACTTTAATTCATCTAAAAAAGTTGTTTCGCTAAAGTGCAAGAGATAATAATAACAATTAAGCAGAGTGAAGAGTTTCCAAGAATTTCTTGTTGGCAGCAGTGGAAGTAGGCTTCTTCTTTTGAACCTTGGCAACCTTACCATTAGCAGCCTTTTGGGCTTTGATGATTTCAGCACGACGAAGGACTTGTGCGTAAGGATTCAAACGGTTCATAACGCCTTGATTCTTGAGGGGGTTCTTCTTTTGGGTGAAGGGACGTTTGTGGTGCTTGTTACCGGCGGGACGGACAACAGATTGGATTTCATCAGAGTTGATGAGACGAGCAACGTCAGGGTTAGTCATGATATGAGCGGGCAACACATAGTCTTTCTTCAAGGCAGCAGGTGCTTCATAGGTACCATAAAGTTCGTCCAAAAGAGTGAAAGCAGATTGAGTCCAAATAATGAAACGACCTAAATGACCACCAGGAGCTAATTGCAACAAGTTCAAACGACGTACATTGACGAGTTCCAAGCCAGGCAAATTGCGGAAGGCTTTGACGAGGCCATTGTCTTCATTGTAGATGACAAGAGGACCACGACGTTGACGATGACGACGGTTACGAAGTTTACCTTGACCAGCGCGAAGTTTACGAGAGTTAGAAACCTTGACAACATCGGAGTAGGCATTAACAGCCTTTAATAAAGCAACAGCTTCTTTAGTCTTGGTCAATTTTTCAATAGAATCATCAACGACAAGAGGAACTTCTTCAATCTTTTCAACACGATGTCCACGAGCCATGACCAAAGAAGGAAGAGCAGAAGCAGCCAAAGCAGAAACTGTGGCAAAACGCTTTTGGTTCAAGTTTGTCTTGATTTGCCATTTTCTCCAGGTCTTGGTAGGAGCAAACATACGACCACCACGACACATGTTACCGAAAGCAGCTTGACCAGCACGGTGAGTACCGGAACCGTTGACACGAGGAATACGAGCAACGGCACGACCAGTACCCCAAGATTCAGCAGAGGTTTGCTCACCAGCCTTGGAAGAGACAGAGTGAGGTTGACGCTTGTTCTTGGCCATGTTGGTGTGGACAAAGTTGACAATATCGGGACGAATGGGTGCCTTAAAGACAGCAGGAAGAGGAACAGTGCTAGCGACATTTTTGCCACTATCGGCATAGACATTGATGACAGGTCTGGCAGCGGACTAAAAAAGATCAAACAATTAATATAAAGATCAGTATAGACATTTTCCATCATCTTCAAAAAAATAAGAGATAATCGTAAATAGGCTGATTTACTGACTAACTGTGTTGATGAAGAAAATGATGGATGTGTAATGGTGGAGACGTTACCATCTTTATTGGTTTATAAGATTGTGAGAAGGATTCAAAGAAATATCTTTTTGAAAGGACTTTGTTGTCTTTTATAGGTTGAAGCCAACCCGGACCGGACATGCATTTATGTCAATGCGCCGTCTGGAATTGAAACATCTGTTTTCTCCATAAGCTTATGTCTAGCGTACGTTCAACAGAAGAGCTTGAAAGGTTATCGAACATTTCAGTTGACCACAATATTCCTGTAAAACTGTATTTTCGGTCTGCAGAGTTATTGCTTAAACAAGCTCGAGTTTATAAACTTGAAGATGACCTGGAGCATGCCTATATACTCTACATGAAATACACAAAGTAACCACATCTCAACCACCTACAGACATTGCCAGGCTGCTAAAACTTTGTACATTTAGCCTAGGTCTTAATGAACTACCTAAACATCCAGCGTATAGAAAAGTAGAGAATAAGAAAAATATCAAATCTTTAAATAAAGTAAATATGTGCAACGAAAAAAACAAAATAAAAATAAAAAAGCTTGGCAAACACCATTGTCTAATATAAAATGAAGAACTGTTTAGAGGCACTTGAAGTATTGGAATACCTGAAACCTCAGCTGGATGAGAAATATCTGAATTATAAAAAAGAGCAACAACAACAACAACAGCAACAGCAACAACAACAAGTAAAAGTAACAAAAACACCACAGACGGAGACTGTGCAGCATGCTTTAAGGCCTCTCTCGGTTGATAGCTTAGATAACCATATGAAGGAATGGAACTTACAAGAAGCTTTAGTGGGAGTTGCAGGCGTCGGATACAGTGAAGCAGCAATAGATCAAAGGTAGTGTTAAAGAACAACGAAAATAAGTATCTTGCTTATGAACGTGTAAATAGTTTATACGATCACTCTCAAAAAACGAATTATCCTGATTTACTTTTACATAATCAAAGTGATAAGTAAAGACGATTCGCTTATTAAAATACACCTTAATAATTTTTTATTCTTTAGATACAATTACCAGGCAACATACCGCAGTCATCTTCCAACATCTGCACAAACGCCGTCACCACCAAAACTGCCTCCTAAAATATCAGCTCAGCAGTCCAACTATCCAGTCATTCCACCAAAGATACCTCTCAGTGCAGATGTACCCAAGTTGCCACCAAAAATAAAAATAAGCTCAGGCCCAACTGTAGATGGTAACCAGCTGTGCATAGTTTTAAAAAAAGACAGTCTAAATGTTATTTATGTAGCATCCTCAGAAAGAGGGGAACCCTTACGACAAATGGTACTGCCAGAGTTTTTGCAAAGAAAGTTTTTATCAATCGCAGAGCCCAATACCCGCAATAAGATTGAAACTTGTGGTATCTTGGCCGGCAAATTAGTAAGCAAAAAGAAATAAGATAGCGTTATCATCTAATGAATATTTCTGTAGAAAAATAATACACTAAACATTACAACTTTAATAATTCCCAAACAAAAGGGCACACCCGATACATGTACTACCGAAAACGAAGAAGAACTGTTTGATATTCAAGACAAACATGATTTACTTACATTTGGCTGGATCCATGTAGGATACTTACATTATGAAAAATTATAATAATAATGATAATGATATATCAAATAGACTCACCCAACGCAATCTTGCTTCTTGAGTTCTGTTGATTTGCATACACATTGCTCTTATCAGCTTATGCTACCAGAGGCAATAGCAATTGTTTGCTCACCATCACAAACACCAGAGTACATATTATTGCTTATGTATATTTAACCCCTCTAATATTTCATTTCCGTATAGTTTTGGTATCTTTCGATTAACAGATCCGCCAGGACTAGATATTATAAGCAATTGTAAAAAACAGCCTGCGTTTCATCCTCACCCGGATTTACCAATTTATACTGTAAGCCATTCACAAAAAGATAGAAAAATACATTAACTCTTTTGTACTATAAGGATGTTGTGAATGATGGTCACGTCAAAGTATTGGATTACGATTTTAATGTTTTAGATTTAAGAAAATAATTTTATTTGCCTATACAAAATTGCCCAAATAAAACATCGAGCACTTTATCTACATCTATGCGCCCTGTAATTCTACCCAAGGCATTTCCTGCTAACCTTAATTCTTCTGCTGATAGAACAATCTCTTCTGCAGGCATATCTTTATAACAGCAATAATAAATAAATGGTAATCAAACGAATATATACATGTTATTTTACCTAGAAATGCTTTCAAAGATCGAACACATTCTTCAAGATGATTTCGGTGTCTGGCTTGGGTTATTAATACAGGATTTGCCAAAGCCTCATCATATCTTTATAATAATTAAAAATCATAAAGCAATATAAACGTTAGCATTTATATACCTCGACTTAAGTATATCAATGAGCTCTGCTAAAAACTGATCCATGCCTAAACCTGTCTCGCAGCTTACTGTCCATACTTTCTTTGCATTCACTTTTTTTTTAATTTTTTTAGATATATCCGACAGTTCCTGGTGAGATACAGTATCTTCTTTGTTTAGTATCACATATGTATCATCATCGATCATTTGTTCAATCATTGGGTCAATAGACGCTCCACTATCTAGGGGTAGCATACAAATCTTTATATCCGAATTATCAATTCTAACATAAAGCGCGTTATTATTAGCGTAGAGAATAGTATTTGTCTACCTATTCTTGGCTCTTTTAATGCCTTCCATTTCGATTGTATCTTCTGATTCTCTTAAACCTGCAGTATCACACAATATAACTGGAAATCCACCCAAGTCAAGTTTAACCTCTACGATATCTCTTGTTGTACCCGGAATGTTTGATACAATGGCCGCTTCTCTTTTAGTCAGCTTGTTTAAAAGAGTGCTTTTTCCCGCATTTGGTGGGCCCATGATAGCTACATGAACACCACTACGCACAATCTCGCCCACACGACTATCATCTAAATGTTTTGATATTGATTCATGTAACCTTTTGACCTTTTGAGTAACTAAAAAAAAAAAAAAAAAAAAAAAAAAAAAAAAAAAAAAAAAACATTTAGAATTGATCAATCTATACCATGTCCCTTCCTATACCTTCATCTAATACTCCATCTTCAATATTTTCATCTTCACCAAAATCTATAACAGCTTCTGTTGTTGCCATGCATTCAATTATTTCCTTTCTCCAATTCTCATAAGGCACCCTTAGGCCTCCCTTTTTTGTATGGATATTAACTGACTAGATTTTCTTTCTTTCTACTAAATTTACCTCAGCCTGCTGCATAGCGAGCTTTCTTTGAATTTCTGTCTCTGCATTCAGCAAATCTGCTAGTCCTTCCAATTCTGTAAGGTCTAACTTGTCATTGTCAAAGGCTCTGACATGCTTTATTTAGAATGATAAAATGTGCATAACTTTTGTTGTACCTCTTTGCAAATTCTCCTTGCTCCGCCATTCTAAAATCGTCTATTTCCTTCAGTGCATCGAGTACACCTCTTATTACAGCATTTCCTCCATGAATCTGTAATTCTACAGAATCTTCTCCCGTAAAGCTGTGAGGTCCAGGAAACCAGAGAACAAGCCCACGATCCAATGTTTCGCCACTGATTGGATGTCTTATACGTCTAAAGTTGGCTTTTCTAGGCTCTATCCGTTCGGTTCTCAACGTCATTTTCTCTATAGTCTTACATAAATAGGTGTAAGTTTGTTGCTGCAGCTGATCACATTGTACACATTACTTTTTTGGCGCTTCTCCCTGATATACGAATAACAGCTACACCAGCTTTTCCTGGAGAAGTAGAAAGGGCATATATTGTTTCCGGTCGTTGGATAGTACTTATGCTACGTCCATTATAAGGTGCTATACACCTTTGCAAAATTGACTTGGAAAATCTATGCATGTTGAGAAAACATAAAAAGAAAGTCCCCTTTTAATTTTTTCTTTCTTTGAACTTTTTTTAGATGCATCGATTAACGACGATTTTTGAGAAATCAAGTTTCTTTAAGCCCCAAAGGATTACCTCTTACTTGAATCAAGCTAATTACAAGACAGTAGCCGAGACAACAGTACCAATTTCAAATCGTCAAAAATTTAAGCAGATTCAACCTTCGCCGAAATTATATGAAAAGCTGGAAAAGCTAGGATTTGGTACCTTGTTAAGAACAAAGCGTTATGCTGGTCTTCATAAGCAGAAACAAAAACAAGAACAAAAACAACTAAAATGGACGGATCAAGTAGGATCTGTACCTGAGCCAAAGTATCATGTAATAGAAAAGCAATTTCCTGTTTGAATCATATCCTAAATCTTTTGTAGTTTCCTTTGCTTTCGTTTTTTGCTGGCGCCAAAATACACACCTCAATTCCACCTGAAAGCCTTGAAGAGATTGCCTTTGTTGGTAAGCAAAGAATACGACAAAAATAAATTAAAAAAAAATTCTTAATTGTTTTAAAATAAGGAAGATCGAATGTTGGCAAGTCAAGTTTATTAAATAGTTTAGCAGAGACAACCATTGTTCGTACCTCAGATAAGCCAGGTCTTACACAGCAACTTAACTTTTTTAATGTTGGAAAATTATTCCATATGGTTGACATGCCAGGCTACGGCTTTGCTTTTGCAGACGAAGCGGAAAGAGCTAAATGGAGAGAATTGGTATTAGAATAAAGCAGAACTGAAGGAAACGGATCTAACAATATTTTGTAGATGGAAACCTATATATCAAGTAGAAAGACATTAAAGCGAGTTTATGTTGTACTAGACGCAAGGCATGGAATAAAAGTGGCAGATGTAGATTTTTTGAAAATGCTAGACAGGTGAGAGATCTTTGTATTATTTATATGCAATGCGTATATAAATTTTTATGTCATAGCAAACGTGTCAAATTTCAAATTGTTTTGACAAAATGTGATCTTCTTGTACTTCCTGATCTGGCAAAACGAATCACAGTGGTTGAAAATGATATCAAACAATTTCGCAATGCCGTCCAGGCTGTCATTGCTGTCAGTTCAAAGACATCATCGGGTATAAACCAACTCAGAAAGGAGATGCTATTTTTAACAAATCATTTGAAACCCAAAGAGTTTTATGAAGCTATCGAGGAGCAAAAGAAGGAGAAACTTGAAAGAAGAAAAAGAAAAGATCATTAAAACATTAAGTTCTTGTTTGTTTGTTTTTTCATGCCTTTAAGCATAGAAAATAAGGCATAATTTTTTTTTTAAAAATAAAAAAAAAAAAAAAAAGCATAAAGATTGTACATAAAAAGATATATAAGAAAGAGTAAACATGAATTACAAAAAATGTGAACATTAAACATTTGTTCTTGTAAATATGAAAAAGAAAAGAGAAAGGGAAGTAATGGTAATAAGTATGAGGTGCCAGACCAGAATTAACCTATCAACTAAAGGTTTCTAAAAGAAACCGGCTGTTTTTCTTCCTTTTGATCTCTTCAGTGAGGCCAGCTGCATCATTGCGACCGCCGCATCCACTTCCCCTAAACCCTCTTGTATTGGATTAGGAGGCGGTGAATCCAAAGTGGTAGTGCGTATGACCGAACGTAGAGGGGGTAGATGTATGGGCCCTTTGCCAACAGGGTGGCTTGCAAATGGAGAAAGGAGAGATGGCTGCAAGGACATGCGTCGATGATTTGTGGGAAGGAAATATTCATTATCGCTTGAAGCATTTCTTCTTGATGGCATTCCGGCTGTTCTTTCATCAAAGCTTGAACGTCTGTACTGCTCAGACTTTTGCACAAAAGAATATTGAGGTGGAGGTGAAAGCATAAAAGCGTTTTGTGGCAGCCTATGGCTGTTGTAGTGCTCTAAATTAGCTGAAAACGCTCTGATAAGGTATGGATCGTAATATTGATGAGGAGGTGAAAAGGGAATACCTGGTCTTAATTGTTGAGATGGTAGGTAAGGACTAGTGAAGCCTAGACTTTCTCTTTTTGGTATATCCTTGACGCTCTGCCTCCGTTTTTCATTCCCATTTGTCTGATATATATTTCGAATGCTGTGACTCTGTAGATAAGGGACATGTTTAGGATAAGGATGGCTTGCTATAACTGAGTGTGTATCTTGATAATTCATAGAATAATCCAGCTTGTTTTGATAATTTTGTTCCAAAGTTTTATCTGCAGAAGATAATTTCCTTTTCCGTGAGCTTACCCTGTTTTATATTAGAAGAAAAATGAGCGATTAAGGTCATTAAGGAGGGCAACAGCTTATCTCTTACATTTGTACTCTGTGTTCCTTTCTAATGCGAATTCTGGCACCCTGATCGGAGAATGAACGTGAAAGAAAGGTGGATTCAAGCATGCCCGGAAAATTTTTGGTGGAGTAGACCTGGAAGATATCTGAATAGGTTGATTTCAAGTTGGTTACTCCCATTTCATCTATGCTGAATACTGAGAACTTGAGTCTAAATTTCCCTTCTGATTTGACAGAAAGGTCTCCAAATACAAAAAATCCACCGTCTGTTTTATATAAATTAAGCTGCATATCCTTTATTTACTGCTTTTATATGTACCTTGATTATTGACATCTTTTAATTTGTACATGGACGATGTTGTTTGTCCAGATAATATGTTTTGTGATATGCTCACAATTTCTTCAAGAGTATCAGGATCAGCCAATGATACACACATGAACAAATATGGATTTTGTAAAAAATGCCTGTCAAGTTTAAACGATTAGTCATTCAGTAGGAACATGGTGCTAATTTTTTTTTTTTTACTGTGATTCTTGTGTATTTGTATTGTCTAATTCTATTTGCACAATAGGCGGTGGGTCTACTGGACGACGGTCTGTTTTTATTGATTGTTAGATTTAATTAAATTTCCCTTTTATTGCATTTACCTTTCTCATTATTTGTACTACTACGAGCCTGTACTGGCTGTTGGCGGACACTAAGGATAAGTCGACTGGATACAAATTAGATACTTGTTTGTATTTTTCACATAAAAAAAAAACATTTTACTTTGAATCTGTGTGTTGCATAGCAGCAGAATTTGATGTTAAATAATTATAGTTATTTAAGGTACTACCTCTGGACATTTATGTAAAGGATATGTAGGAAAAGAGAAAAATAAAAGGATAAAATGAGGCTATTACAAATTATATTGTCTTTATCAAAAAGTTGTAGCTGAAAGAGGAAGTGGATTTGTTATAAAAAATATGGAAATTATGTATGTTCGTAGCTTCAGGTCGGTAAATACAACGGCTTTTAATAAATATAAAGTGACAGAAATATAAAAAAGAGTAATAATAAAAGAAAAAAAAAAAGGAAAAGAGATGAAAGAATGATGTTGAAAGCAAAACCCTTACTTTTTTCTACAGCTATTTTATATGAAAATGAGTTTAGATAAATAGGGATTGGTTATTAGCCTATATGTATGTTAACATCAGTCAAGTATGTCTATGTGCGTCCCAAGTAACTATATACACTTAATCAAGTACTGCAATCCCGGTCTTTCTATTATTATTTCTAAAATTGGCAGACTCGTAAAATAGACTGACAAAAGGGAGAGTGTTTTTAGAAAACAAACTTGGGTACTTACGGGGTAAAACATCATAATTTATCACTGACCCGCTAATCTGTCCGAAGATAAATAATCATAAACACTTTGTTTCTATTCTACATTATTAAAATTGCCTTAAACTTCCTTTTAATTGCATGCTTGGTGACCGTATATCTCATAAAACACTTTCAATCTAATATTTTTTTTTCTAATTTTAGTTTTAGGTCAAGTTTGCTCCCTTTTGTTTCCCTGATCTTGGATCATACCACATGGATTTTCTTCTTTAATCAAAACTATAACAAGTTTTTTCTTGCTGTAAACAAGCGGCTTTTATCAGTGCGTAAAAGTCGAGGCTATAACAGTGGTAATGCCATTAAGAAAACAATCACTGATCCAAGTTTAAATTCATTTTATGAAGTAATAACTTGAAAAACAAAAAGAAACTGTACATTATTTTAAAGTTACACCTACAAACGCTTTAGAAATAAAGTGTTATTGTTGATCAAGCAACAACACAAAATACTCATCTCCTTTTATCCAAAGAAACTGTTTGCCCTTTTTTTTTTTTTCCTCACTCAAAACAATAAGCAAAGTAATAATTTAGGAACAATATACAAGCAATAAAGACACTCGTGGTATTTTGATTGCATCGTTTTCTCGGGAATGCTGTGCTTTTTTTTTGTGTATTTTCAGGTACAAAATGATGCATGCTTCTTTTCTTTTTTTAAAAAAAAAAAAGGGGGGGAAGGAAATGGGATGTAAAATGGCAAACATCATACATTTGATCAAATGATGGGATAAAGAGAATACAAATCAAAAAGCAAAAGAATATATATAATCCTACAAAGCGGAATTAAGGTACTCTTGTGCCCTTGTTGTAGTATGACAAATGCTCCTGTGTCCTCGGCAAACAACTATAATTCATGCCGTTGAGTTGGAACGTCCCTTCCTCCTTAATGATTTCCCTTGGTGTTATAGTTACCATAGAATAGATGCAGATTATAAAAAAGATATACAAAAATCGATTTAAGGGTTTTCTATCCGTAATTTATCGTTCATTGTTTTCCCTTTTGTTTTGTTTTATCTTAAATTCAATTTATATGACAGTCTTTAATGCACAATGTTTAATTCTAATCATTAGCCACACACACACACACACATAAAGTCGTCATCACTGCTAATTTGCAGATGACAACACTTGAGAAGAATTAAATGACAAATGAGAAGAGACGGATGTTTATTGAATCACAAAATATTATATGGAGTACTTTAAAAATGTTTTATGAGTCAGTATCATTATGTTCACTCACTCTTTTTTTCTCTTTATTTCCCTCTTTCTCTATCTTTCTACCCCTGCAGTAATTACCCTGTCATTGATTCAGTAGTCAATCAGGATGATAATGAATCTTGGTTATAAAGATATGTCTCCTATTTGGAGAGTAGTTACTCCTGTTGCATATCTGGATAAATAATGTGAAACTGCCTTGTTAATTAAAGTGCCTTTTTGTGCACTACGCTTACACGTGTGCGTGCAAAGGTACTCTTTTTATGTATAAAAGAAAAAGGAGAATAAAATGAAAGGTATAGCTTCATAGAATCATTTGTATTTTTATTAAACATGCTCAGTGATACCTAACCATCAGTGCCTCATGAAATCTCAATTAAAAACCTCTGGAACGTCTTTATTATAAAATATGGTCCAAGTACATTATGAGATTATAAATAAGCAATCAATGTTGAATTCATCAAGACCATTTTAAAAAAAAAGTTTTCTTTGCATTGTTGAAGCCAACTGTGTGTTATTATAAAGCCTATGTAAATAAGGATTGAAACAGTAATTAATAGATCATTAAGCTTGTTTCAGAGGTGAAATGAATATTATTGTTATAAAACTCTTTTGATTTGTCGTGTAAATAACAAACATTTACCTTTTTATTTTCCCTTTTATGCTATTATGAATCAGTTTCCCCCCTTTTTTTAAACTCAATGCATAGCATATCTATTGAGCAGTTTTCATATAAAAGTAACATACTTTTGTAATTTGCCTAGTGCTTTTGTCATCCTCACAACTCTCTTAAATTTTTATCCTTTTCATCCGTCTTCTTTTCCTTTCCTTATTCTGTACTTGTGACGTAAATGAGTAAAAAACATCCAAGAGTACTTGATGCGTCAGATTGTTAATATATCTTTATTGCCTAATTCTATCAACTGACAATGTTAATAAGATCCATGCTGTGTAACTATTGAGGAACTTTTAAGGAGCTCATATGCCTTTGTACCTGATACCCTGCATAAGAAATAGAGGGTTTTGAAGCTTACAATAATCTTCATCTAACAATTAATCACATCTATCTCAGTATGATATCCATCATCACCATGACAGACCTAACCATTATTAGTTATTCTTTTTTCCTTTTTTTTTGTTTTTTTAAAAAAAAAAAAAAAAACAAAGGGCGCATTATTAGTTATGTTAACATAGACTTCACTCTTAACAATCTCGTGTATCTTTGAAAATCATGTATTTAAAATATAAATCTCTTTTGGAAGGCTTTACTTGTAGCAGTGTCCATTCAGGAGTATTTTTCTCTTTGATACCTGGATTCTATCTGTTCGACAAAAGCAAAATCTATATGAACATCAACTTATTCAAGTAGACTCAACAAAAGTATTCTGTGAATATCTATTGCAATTCAAGTGTTTGCATTAGAAACTATCGTCTTTATATTTCATGAGGCTCAACACTTTCACATTAGTCTTCAGCTCTATGCATTCTTTGATCTACTTTTTAAATTTGACATTTTACAGCCAATTTTAAAATTATCAACAAGCACTTTCCTTATGGTTTAATAAAATAAAGTAATAAAATACTTACTCCTTTATTTGATTTAACCTTTTCATATCAAATCTCAATTGTGCAACCAAGTACAGTGTTTTATCCAAGGAAGAACTTAGGGCTACAAGAACATTTAGGAATATACAATGGTACATTTAACTCTCTATTAAACTATTTGGTTCAACACCAATCAACAAACTATATTCTATAAAGAACCATCAACAAGCCCGAAGGCTCGGTTAACATTCGTTTACAGCATCAACTTTCTGTTTATGGTGGGGTACACATTATCAACACACTCACACTCTTCAAGTTGTAGCATCTTTTGCGTATTAAAAATCTTTTGAAAACGTCTGTAGAAATATATCTTCTATTGTGTATTAATGCATAACTTGTAACCTGTTTCTCAGGATTGTCAAGACAGCTTTAGATCAACTATAAAACAAAGGTGGCATTCCATTACTGATCGTAAAAGTCCAGTAAAAAGTCTCCAGTTTCCATATATTAATGCATTATTGTTAAACTGTCATCAAAGAATATCGGGCTTCCTGTACAAGTCCCTGGTATCTATATTACTGTCTTCATTTGATGCTCCTTCACATATCATTCCTATAGTATTAAAACATTCTAGATCTTGTGGTAGCATAAAGGTCTCCATTCACTAATTTACGTGTTTAGTGCTCTATACTCCTGCCAAAAACGATCTGACAATATCTATCCGGGTCAGTCTAATCATTCTTTTCAAAAATATATGCAAACAAGACCCACAAGAAAAAAGTCAAATTTAGCAAGTTTCTCCAAGCACAAAAAGTATACTTTGCTTTGAGCGAGATTTCTTTTCAAATGGTATACAATTCAAGAACAAGCAGCACTGTGGTTCTTCAAATATCTTATAAAAAAATAAAATACTTTCCTTATGGAAATCTTACCTTCAAGCCGTTTTTTGCATCTTTATTGTTATCTGAACCCAACAACCGTGATTTTGACAATGAAGACCATCCAACTGAATCAAACATCAATTTTGGCCTATTCATTGAACAAATAAACTATGATGATATCACATAACAGCAATTAGCAATCGTCAATTAAAGACAATGTCCAGCTTCAACACAAATTCACAAATCACAAATATAGATAATCACTGGAGGGCCTTTATCAATAGTTCTATGCATCATATTCCCAGAAATGTATGGTACACACTTTCCATAAAAATTATCCGCGTGATCCAATTTGCATAGAATCATCCCAGCAAACGTAGAAAACGAATGTTGTCAACTATGTAAATTACCAGAAATAGAGTAACCAGTACTCTTTACTTGCATTCAAAGACAAAACTTGTGGAAAGCGGCTCAATATTCCAGGATTTATCTACACTTAAACTCCAAGTATTTTATATTAGATTGCCCTGACAAATTTACAACACATGGAAAGCTCGCTGGCAATAATTTTTTGAATAGACTCCTGTCTTGGACAAGATTGTTATCAATTAAATCTAGAAAGAACTATCGAAACAATCTTTTTACAATTCTTTATGCTAATGTCTTTGTACTTTTATAACAAAATACTGCTTAATACATCTTTATCACGTTTATATCATTATACTCTTCAACAAGTTTTAATAAATATTAAAATTTTCAAAAAAAAAAAAAAAAAAGGGCACTGCATATGTGGCTTGAAATTTTACTTGCTTATTTTTGAAACTTGATCCTGTTGAAAAAATATTTATATTTTTTTTTTTAAACATTGAATCATGCCTCAAGCAACAAAGAGAAAAAGATCTTCTTCTTCCAGTGAAAGCTTCAAGGAAGTACGTCAAAAGATTAGAGCTTTAGAAGCAAGTCTATCAGACAAATCGAATTTGAACAACATTGTTGAAATCTTCAAATATGCAAAGAGTGACAATCCTCAAATAGTACATGCGGCAATACACTCACTCAACCGCTCATTCACTTCCTTCTTAATGAAAGGAGATCTTCAAAAAGTGAAGAATACAGATCAACCTTCCGCCAAGGACAAAGTTCAGATTTGGCTTCGTGGACAGTATATTGATTTCCTTGTTCATGTTCGAAGTTTGCTTTCGAGCGATGAACCCGGACTTCAACTTCCTGCACTTAACATATTGATGAACAATATAAAGTCAGAATCTGAAAACGTTATGAATTTGAATGGTTCTTATCATTTTGCCAATAATATTTACGGTCCCATTGTTAAAGCAATCATTAGTAATGCAAACTTCAATGATCACCTTCGAAAAGAATTGGTAGACAAGTATCTGAATATATATGACGATTTGAGACACTACTTTTTTAAAGATGCTGCGTAAGTTTATAGTCCAGGATAGGTGACATGTTATCTAACTTTAATCTTAGTGAAATAATGGAACACGCTTATGAAATAAAAGAAAGGACTACTGAAATAAAACAACAAAACAAAAAGATCAAGCTAAGTGAAAACGAAGAGAAGCCAGAGAACCTCAGCTTGATGGCCAGTAATGTACTTTCTATTCTGGAAAACATCAATACAATGCCAACTGAAGCTTCAGAAATTGATGAATTTTGGACTGTGAATCCAGGTCAATACGAAAATAAAAATGAAAAGGTCAAGACGGAGGATGAGGAACTTTTAGGTGATGAAGGTTTACTTTCTGACACAGAAGAGCCAGAAGAAGACATGATAAACAAGCAAAAGAAAAAGACACATCCTTTACTTCAGCTTGGTGTTCATCGTCGAGGATTTTCCGAATGTTGGCTTAAACTTTTAAAATTACCCCTTACAGAGGAAATGTATAGAAAGATTTTGTTGATATTGCACAAGCGAATCTTGCCACACATGTCAGAGCCAAAATTATTGATGGATTTCTTGACAGATTCATACAACATTGGAGGTGCTGTCAGTTTATTAGCATTGAATGGATTGTTTACTTTAATTACTGAGCACAACTTGTAAGCGATACTATAAAAGAGAGAGCATAAGATAATAACATATATTCTGTATACAGAGACTATCCAGATTTTTACAAAAAACTCTATACTCTGTTAGATAGAAACGTGATGCATGTTAAATATAGATCCAGATTCTTCCGTTTATTGGAACTTTTCTTATCATCAGCGTAAGTATGATAGGTTTTTTTTTTTGTAGACAGTTTACTTAGAATGCAAATAGATATCTTCCTGCTGCATTGATAGCCGCATTTATCAAGCGTATGGGACGTTTATCACTGACTGCACCGCCAGCAGCATGTGTGATTATTATCCCATTCATTTATAATCTTTTGAAACGCCATCCTACTTGTATGTGTCTTATTCACAGTAATAAGACTGTAAATAATGCTGCTACAGATCCATTCACCATGGAAGAGTTAGATCCTTATGAGAGTAAAGCAATTGACTCATCTCTTTGGGAAGTGAAAACATTGTCTGAACACTATTACGCCAATGTATCAACTCTTGCTAAAATATTTGGTGAACAATTCTTGAAACCAAAGTATAACCTTGAAGACTTTTTAGATCATACTTATGCAACAGTAAGTGTGCTCATCCATGTATTAAGTTAATTTTATTAATTTTCTTTCTATAGTTCTTTGCAACTGAGATTGACCGTAAAAAGAAAAAAGCGCCTGCATTAAATTATGAGAAACCAGCGGAAAGCGTTTGGGAGATTTAATGCAAATAAATAGATTATCATTTCACCTTTTTTATCTTTATTTTTAATAGAAAATCTCTTTATTATACCTTTTTTTTTTAACAAGCATTTACTCTGCATCTGCTTCCTCATCGTTTGTATCGAAAACACCTTTTGATCTCTTGGTACGCTCACGTTGATAAAATTCAGCCAAGATGTTTTGAGGAATACGATTTAATAATTCTTTAGGGAAGATACGAAGAAGAGACCAAGCGAGGTCAAGAGATTCATAAATAGTTCTTGATTCATAAGCGCCTTGAGCAATAAATGTTCTTTCGAATTTTTCCAAGAATTCAAGAGATAACTTATCTTCTTGATTCAACGCTTCTTCACCAACAACAGCCTTCATGGCAGCTGCATCGCGACCAATAGCGTATTTGGCATACTATTAAGAATTATGAGTTAATTATGAGTCCACTTGTAATAAAGATTTTTTTACCAATTGGTTAGAAACATCACCGTGATCTTTTCTAGTCATACCCTCACCAATGGCTGACTTCATAAGACGAGACAGAGAAGGCAACACATTAATAGGAGGATAAATCTGACGGTTGTCAAGTTGACGGTCAACAAAAATTTGGCCTTCAGTAATATAACCAGTTAAATCGGGAATAGGGTGTGTGATATCTGTATAGTAAAGAGAAAAAAAAAGGTGTTAAAAGGTATTGTACTACATGCATCTATTTGTTTTACCATCATTAGGCATAGTTAAAATAGGAATCTGAGTAATAGAACCATTACGTCCCTCAACTCTACCAGCACGCTCATAAATGGTTGACAAATCCGTGTACATGTAACCAGGATAACCACGACGACCAGGTACTTCTTCACGAGCAGCGGAGACTTCACGCAAAGCATCAGCATAAGAACTCATATCGGTCAAGATAACCAACACATGCTTTTCGAGTTGATAAGCATAGTATTCAGCAGTAGTCAAAGCAAGACGAGGTGTGATGATACGTTCGATACTATTTTCATAAATGAATTAAATGTACTGTATACTAGCTATATATACAGTTTGCTTACGTAGGATCATTTGCCAAGTTGAGGAAAAGAGTGACACGTTCCATAGAACCGTTTTCTTCGAAATCTTGTTTAAAGAAACGAGCAGTTTCCATGTTAACACCCATAGCACCAAATACGATAGAAAAGTTTTCTTCATGACCATCGTGAACGCCTTTAGTAGGAGCCAACTTTTGAACAAGGCCTGCTTGACGACAAATTTGAGCGGCAATATCATTATGGGGAAGACCAGCGGCAGAGAAAATGGGAATCTTTTGACCACGAGCGATGGAGTTCATGGTATCAATAGCAGAAATACCAGTTTGAATCATTTCTTCAGGATAAATACGAGAGAAAGGGTTGATAGGAGAGCCATCGATATCCAAGTAATCTTCTGCAAAGATCTTGGGGCCTTTGTCAATAGGTTTACCAGATCCGTTAAAAACACGACCCAACATGTCTTCAGAGACAGGAATACGCTGTGTTTCGCCAGTGAAAGTAACATGAGTTTGCTTAGCATCGATACCAGATGTTCCTTCAAAGACCTTACAAACATTTAAGTTTTATTTATATATTCTATATGATCACGACTTTACCTGAACAACAGCCTTTTTACCTTGAACCTCTAAAACTTTACCTTGACGAATGGTTCCATCAGGTAGAGTTAAGTTGACAATTTCAGAGAATTTAGGAAACTGATTTATTTTAGTAAGCATCATGTAAATTAGAAGCCTGGAAGGCAACACTTACTTTAACGTTATCCAAGATAACTAAAGGACCGTTGACACCGGTGACGGTACGATAATCTATTTCGTTTCAGCTACATTTTATCTTAACTATTTGCTTGCATTACCTAAACGAGGCTTTGCAATGAAATCTCTAGTAACAGCTGACTTGTGAAGTTCAAAAGCTTCACGAGCACTAAGAGGTTTAGCCATTTTGTATTAAAAAGTGTTTTACAAAAAAAAAATAAAAAATAAAAGGAGGGCAAAGAAGTTTGTTTTCAGAGTTTCAAGTTTTATCGGTAATTGAATAAGTACGGTCTTATGTCACCGCTCAAATATGATTTAAATAACCCACTACTGTCTCTCTTATCTTCAAATACATCCTGCAAAACTTTAATGCATGCCAGCCTTAGGATAGATATTCAAAAACGATTTGATGAAGAAATGAATAGCTTTTTTCATTCATGTGCATTTTTCTGATGAATTGCTCAAGAGCCTCATATTTTTCTGCAACAGTTACGGGCAATAGTTAACACAATAAAATCATTGAGCGGCATAATTTTTTTTTACTCTATTTCTTTTTGGCTGCAATTCCTTGGTTTTAGTTAATAGAGTAACTCGTTGATTCTGTGTTTCTCAGCTCTTAGTTGGCTTGCTTTTTTATATCTATATCAAGCTTTGCCATTAACATAGATTGTTTATAAATAGTATTTCCTTAAGCAGAGAAAAACATCTGTACAGTGTTCCCGATGTCATTTCGCGGTTTTTCAAATCCTCATTCGATGTTTTAACATCGACCAATTAGTGAGATTTAATTTTCCAGTTTACTGTTTTTTCGCAAAAGGAAATACTTATGTTCAAGTAAGGTGTTTTTTATTAAAAATATATATTATTATGTATGAGCTTTGTTGAGACAATTCTCAAAGTAATTTAGAGAATGCTTAATAAAAGCCTTAACATGGCGAATGGGAACGTCATCACAAGTATCAGAAATCTTAGACTTCAAGTCCTTTTTGTTGATAAATTTCCTACGTTTAACTTTGTTTTTACCAATCGACAAGAATTGCTCTATCGGATTAAGCTCTGGAAAATAAGGGAGAAGATAAACACTTACATCTTCTGCTTGTGATCAGCTTATCCATTTCATTTGAGATATGAATAGGTACATTATCCATAACTAGATAAGACCCTTTCATTTTTGGTAGTTTATCCATCATATCCAAGTGTTTGAAACGAATTTTAAATAATGGTCTATCGTAGTTCTTTCAAGAACTGCTTGATTTGATCCACTTGCTTTTCTTTTGAGATCGCTTTCAAATTTTCTTTTTTAGGAGACTGAGGAATTCCCATTCCAATATTCAAAGCACCAAAAAGAGATATAGCACCAAGTACAGAGTGAGATAATGCCTTAGTCAATGGCGTGGTGATTATAGCTGAGGCACCGCATGTAGAGCGAACAGTAAATGGTCTCATGCTGATATTGAATCCAGATTCATCAATAAAAACCCAATTTTTCAAAAAAAAAAAAAAAAAAAAAAAACATGTCGCTTTCTGCCCATTGCTTTACCCAAGCTCGGTGCTACTCAATTTATCCTAGTCATTTCTTGCCACGGGATGAAGGGTAACATTTTTCATTGTTAAGTTGCACTCATGCAATATAAAATCAACAATAACAGTATCCTTTAAGCTGAAATTTTCAAATTGCTTCGTCAAACTTTCTACTGCATCTGATATTCTCGCCTGCGGGTGTTCCTTCTTTCTTTATTGATGGAAATAGGTGGAGCTCACCAAATCAATCTATTGACAGATGAATTACATAAACATGACTTTGGATCTGTGGAAAGATCTAGCAAACAAAAAACAGACTTATCACTGCTAATACTTAGGAGAAAGTAAAAAAAAAAAAAAAAAAAAAAAAAAAAAAACAGATGTTGTAGGCGCGTGAAAGTATGTATAAGTGTATAAGGTGTTGCGCGCTTTACAGATAAATCATTCAAATTATACATACTATCACTCAAATATCGAGTGGGAACTTTTAAATGAACACTTTTATCCACCTTTAAACTTATTTGAGCCCGAAGCGACTTGCATAGCACATGGTCAACAATGTCGTAAATCAGAGCTACACTTGCACTCACAAAAGCAATCATATGAATGGCATCTCTAGATATTCAAGATACAACAATAGTGAAGGCGTATATAACCGATATAGGTATGACAATAACATTTAATAGTATGTATGAAAAAAAAAAGAATATAATACATATAACTGTAGGCCATAAGAGAGAGAGAGAGAGAGAGAGAAAGGAGTAACCAAATCTTATTTTTGTGGGGAGCAAAAGCTTACCAACACATTGTTGGGCCTTCTAACCGGAGAGGTCATCCCTTCTTCAGATGCAAAATGTAAAAAGTCATCTAAAATGGACGTTGTTGACTTTTGCATCAAATGCTAAATACATGTACCATAAAAAAGATAAATGTTAAAGCTTTTTTAACAAGAATAAATACAAACATTTAAATGCTCCAGTCGACTAAAACAAGATGAAATTATGCCAAGGTCATATTTATCTCTTGGTAAGTAGAATTGGCTGAGCATGTGTAGTCTGTACAGTTTATAGTATTTCAAGTCCATTGCGAATAAGCGGCACTTGAAGCCTTTATATAAAAAAAAATGGTTTAGCATACAATTCATGCATTCTTTTTACACCAATATACGAGATTTACCTTCAACTAATAAACCATACACCACTTTGTTGGTTACAAAGCACATTCTGTTCAATTCATCTTTCATTATGTTGCAAAGCTTGATAAAATCTGGATGTTGATTTTCAGATTTTTTCAAGCCAGCAATGGATTGGGGACTTTTGACCTCACAAAGGAAAGGAAGAGCAGCGTTGTTGTTAAATTCAACCTGAACGGAAAGGTCGGGAATTCTTCCCTTCAAACCACTTCGGCGCTCTTTTGAGCGAAGAGACTCGTCTGTTGATCTATTACACTATTTCCAGAAATTAAAGTCGCCATGACTTGTCGCAATTACATATAAATTGTATTATAAAACTTTGCAAAATGCGACTTTAATTTCTGGAAATAGTGTATGTATTTTGTTAATAAAAGTTACTAAAACAAAAAGTAGAATAGCAATGCTAATAGACATTTCATACCCTAAAAGTTTCACATAACCATCGCCCAAACACAAGAAAGGGGTGACTAAAGTTTTGACAACGAAGCTGCAGAAAAGCGGCTCTTTTAATTCTTCTAAACTGCATGTCTTCATCTTTTATATCCTGTATAATATACTTTTAGTAACGAAAGTTGTTCTTACACTAGAAAAGAGTTATATATCAAATTTACAAGCAAAGCAAAATTCTTGCAACAATTTTCTTGCTTTCTTCATTCTCATTCATTGTTGTGCTTGCATACCATTTCTCGGCCTTCTTTTCTCCTTCATCAATGTCCTCGGCAAGAGTCTATAATTTTAAAATAAATAAGTATATATGAATATTAAATATATATATATGAGTGGTTTAAGTTATTTTAATTTCGATTTATATTACCTCAACAATACCATCAATTTCTGGGTATTTGACAGTTGGAGTCGAGTTATGGTACAGACTCTTTAAACTTGATTTGGCTTCTTTCCATTCATCTGGCTTCATACTAAAGTATAGGCGTTGCTTGTCATCAAACCACATAGTTCCGTTCAGTGCTCTAAACAGTCATTAGTATTAAGAATATGTTGATTTATATAGTAATATAAACAGTTTTTACTCACAATTCCTGAACAAAGTTTGGTTCTTGGCCGGTTCTTTCAATCATATTTATGCAATGATTTCTAAAATCATGGAATTTCTTTGAAATATTTAAACCATTCATGACCCACTAATTGTATACAAATCTTATTAATACTTTGAAAGCAAAACAAAAAAGAAACAGCTTTTGTGTATGGAGAGAAAGGGTGGGGGAAAATACATACGTTGTCATGATAATCTTCAATATACACTTGAGCTTCTCCTCCAACAATAAAATCCATCTTTCTACCAGCATTTCTTCTTTCGCCTTCGTCTTCTTCATCTACTTCGTCTTCTCCCGACTCATCCTCCTCTGATTCTACATCGGTCTTTCTATACTTTCTTTTTGCTGACTTTACGCTTTTATAATTGTGATTCTCAATACACTATTTCCAGAAATTAAAGTCGCCATGACTTGTCGCAATTACATATAAATTGTATTATAAAACTTTGCAAAATGCGACTTTAATTTCTGGAAATAGTGTAACATTTTTAATGTTTCTTGAGCGTTGATTAAAATTGTTTGTGACCTATTTAAATAGAGATAGAGAGAGAGTTTTTAATTTAGTACGTTTTTCTTTGTATAGTTGTTGTATTCAAGGAAAATTGTTACCGATTGGCTAGAGCTAGCTTGTTGTTGTTCGTTCACAGTTTTGTTGCTTTGATGATTTTTTTTCACGCGTTTCTAATGGCAATAAACTGTCCGTTAATATTCGCTTTTTTTGATTTTGTGTTCTTCCATAAAGTGAGTTAGTCTTACATCAAATCTATTAAGAAACATGCTTAAAGGAGCCTTGGCCTTTTCAGTGAAAGCTTCACTTCCAACTATGTTGTTCAAGTCCTCTTTTAAGTGTCGTAAAGCTTTATTATAATCTTCTCCGTAATGTTGTTTATAATGGGACAACATAGACGGAAATGTCCAGTTAGCAATCTTCGTTTTAAGAAAGTAGTCCATTTGATTAAAAACGTAAGATAAATAAGATTTTTACTTATATTTTTTTGTCTTATTTATACTTTTTTTTTATGGATGAAAATTTTAAAACTCATCAAAAAGCATAAGGGTTAAGAGCGATACAAGTGTATGAAACAGTGACTTATAAAAATACAAAGGATGTTAACATAGAGGATTGTAAGCAGATAGTTTCAATAGTTTCTTCTGTATTTGATGGATGACAACCTCATCTAAGACAGGAGTGTTCAAAGAATTGTTGTCAGTGGGTTTCACAAATGAATCGAATGACTGTAGCAAAAAAAAATCATAGATTGTAAACTTGTTATGGTAAATTGTTATTTTTGTAAATTGTTCTGTAATTAATTGAGCCTATCTTCATATTTATGTCCTTATTACTATGATTATTCATAATAATTATAAGTTGAGTTTAGTGGAAGGCTGTGATGACAGTCCCGGCACAGAGTTATTTTCATCGTATTCGTCTTCAAATGTTGCATTTTCTTCTATTTCTAAACTATCATCGAAAAGAGCTGATTTTTTCTTGGATCTTTCCACAGCTGAAGTAGGTGTAAACGCTTCCGAGTTGTTACGTTTCTGAATATTCATAGAGAGGCTATTAAATGTGACAAGTGGGTACAGTAACCTCTTGGTGGCTTCTTTTCTGCCCGTTTTCTTTTGACCGGAATCTTCATCAATTTGAATAGGTAAGTTACTACCATCAATTTTATCTTCATCTATTGAATCTAAAGTAGAAATGGCCTCCTGGAAACCATCTTTGTCTTTTGCTACAGTTGTACTGTTGGGCTTACTATTATCTTCTTCTGGCATTTCCGTATCCATTTCTTGAAGGTTACTCAATATAGCTGTATCTTTTTCAGTATTCACATGCTCTACATTGGCGTTCATCACCCTAGAGCGGTGGATTGTCACTTGTTTTCTCTTACGGTCCCAAGGGGCATCAGGACATTGGGCTTTTAAATGTTGAGTACTCTCACAAATGAAGCAGGCTTTTCTTCTACGGAGAAGAACTAGACAATTCACTCGCGTATGATCATCAACATGACAATAGTTGCAAATGGGCTTCATATTACTCCAGACAATATGTAAATAGTGACCTTGTTCCCAAGATGGGACTTGAGGTGTAAGAGGCTCATAAATTTTTGTTTTATCCTTGACAAGAGTAACATATCCCCTGCCGTTAAACCATCCACCATCTACTGTATGATGGAGCCCTATTTCCAAAATACTCCCGTACTTTTCAAACAACTGTATCATCAACGGCTTCAACTTATCATCCTTTTCATAAGGGATATTGGTGATCCCTATTCTGATCATCTCCAAGTTTTTATCCATCGTTGTTTGTACTTTGATTTTTTTATCGAGAATCAGAAACTCTTTTTTTAATGCATCCATCTTATCTTCTTCATTATCAAAGTTAAGCTCAATATACTGATGAGCTCTACCAATTTTTCTTTCTCTAAGGCCTATGCCTTTAGGAAATTGGTCTCTGAGAACGAGGTTAAGACTTCTATCTTTAAAATTCAAGCCTTCAAATTCTGAAGCGGCGATAACGATGGAGTGTTTATCAATAGCTTGAAGAAAAATTGTTTAACTTTCTAGATTAGCAACGTTATTAATATCTGGTTTGTTGTGAAATGATGCACTTCGTTTTTGGTTTTTAACTGTTTGCGCCCATGTTTTGAATTCAAACGGTTTGTTGTTGGGACTATGGCGAGAATCGGCTACCCAGGAGGATTATTAGCCCTGCTAGTAATGTCGTGACTAATAGCGGAAAGAACCATGAGATTTGAGCTTTAAGAGATTGGAAAAGCTTCCTGAAAAACGTAATTTGGAAGAGGTAAGACTTAAACGACGAGAAGCTGTCCTCGAGTGGATGGCCAACAAAGATTTAGATTTTGAAAAAAAAAAAAAAAAAAAAAAAAAAAAAAAAAAAAAAAAAAACTGTGTTTTTCTTGATGAAGCAGGTTTTAATCTTCATATCAGCCGTTCTAGAGGTTGGTCTAAAAAGGGTATGCCTGCAAAGTCGATTGTTCCTACCTCCCGAGGCACTTCCATTACTATCCTTGGAGCCATTTCTGCTCAGGGAGTTATCAATATTTCTTTAAGAAAACCAATCACAGTGGCAGGTAGCAAAAAAAAAGAAAGGCTGATGGCACGGTTGTAACAACTACAGCTTGAATAGGAACTAGAACAGAGCATTACCTACGCTATTTAGAAAACGTTATGAACGTTTTAGATAAAAACAATTTGAAAGGACATTATCTCGTTATGGACAATGCTCCCATTCACAAGCCCGCAACAGTAAGATCTTGCATTGAAAAAAAGGCTATAAATGCATATATCTTCCACCATATTCACCTTTCCTGAATCCAATCGAGGAGTTTTGGTCGAAGGTAAAGTTTGGTGAAAGAGGGAAGCTTTCGACAATGGAGACACATTAACTCCAAGAATCGTAAAGTCATGTTCGGAAGTAACCCTCAAAGACTGTCAAGGTTGGATTAGACACTCTGTCTCGTTTTTTGAGCGTTGTTTGGCCCTGGAAGAAAAACTTTAGCCATTTAACTTTCTCAATTAATAAAATACTTTTACCAAAAATAGTATCGAATTTTTCTCAAAAATACCAGTCATACTTTCCCAAAAATGGTAGTTCAATTTTCCCAAAAATTAGCTCACTTTTTCTCAATATCCTGTGAAAATACAGTACATGAATTTCATCATTTCAAGTTTTTTATTTTTATTAACATGACTGAGCAGCGTTCTGCAAATAATCTTGGCAAAAACAAACTAACACTTTCTTCAGTACGTCCTCTATCAGTCCTTATACCACCATCTTGGTCTTCTTCAGATGTGCAACAACCTCCATCTCAAAATGCAGTGAGCCCTTCTAATTCATTACCAACCTTATCATTTGATCAACTATCTTTGTATGCTAAAAAAATATCAACTTCAAGTTTTAATCCCTTTAGTATTTCTTCATCCTCATCTTCTTCTACTACTTCATCTGTAAAAAACAACAAAAGTAATGAGTATAAAAAAAAAGCTCTTGAACTAAAAATAGGGCAAGGTAGACTTGACTTGACTTAACTTTTTCCTTACTGATCTCTTGTTTAGCCTTAGATGCATTTTTGCAAGCTTTTTTATTTTCCTTGAATGATAGTTCACTTAAGCTTTATACAATATCAGACCATGTTCAACGTAAAGTGCCTCGCCTTGTAGAATTAAAAAAGAAAATACGACAACAAAGCGACAAGGTAGAGACGGCAAATTTCGATATTCAAGATGCACAAAGGAGTATTTGTGAGATGGAACGCATAGAATCATTTGTGAATATATTCAGTATGATTGAATCATCTTATGATATTATTCACAATAGCAAAAAAGGATAATTCTTTGTTTATTTCATACAATACAGCCTGGACAATAAACTAAACACTTGCTTTATACAAGCTATTTTTAAGTACTTTGGGTAGAAAACGTCTCTGATACAACACTCCAATGAAACACCAAGGCATTAAACAAGTCTATTATACCAATACCTAAAATAATAGGTGAGTACACAGTGTACCAAGTAACCTGGCGCATCTTTTCAATCCATTCAGAACGTTCACGTCTGAATACAACACGAGAAATCCACTGAAGGAGCCTAAATATGACATCGACAAGAACGCCTGGGATAAGCATATTCAAAGCTGGCTTTACACCTAAACATCGTTTAATGACCCATTCATTTTTTATGCTTTCCTTGCGTTTATAGATATCCAACAAAGTAGTCAAAAAGGACGCTGTCAAAAGAGATCCTAAAACGATAATTGTAGCAAATAAATAAAACACAAGCAAAATTCCAGCTATTTGAGGTTGATAATAAAGTATATTGGCTATTTCGGGTGCACTGCCATGTATATCTTAGTCTTACATTTTTTGTTTGTTTATTGTTATACTTACTGAAGAGCACCTAATACCAAAAAACGCAACATAGACAATGGATTAACATCTTCATATTGCAGTGCGCTAAGAGCTACCCAAAAGCCCAATATGACAAGTAAAGAAAGCCTGAATACCCACAAGCTATTGACAATACATTGAGTTACAATATAGTTCGTTTTAGCAACAGTCCAATATAAGTCATTAGCGGATGAAGAGGCAAAGATACGGAAAAACATCATTGGTGTGGCCAAGACCAGCAAGACAAAAGAAGCAGATAGCAAACTGTACGCTTTTTGTACATCTTCCACTGCCAACAGTGCAAAAAAGCGAATGATAGCAGACGATGTTAGAAGTCCAACTGTAATAAATGAGAGATAAGATGACAATTTTTTTAAGTATACAATCGGATTTGTCATGAACTTAATCAATTCTAAAAGCAAATCCGAGAACATAAACACATAATAAACATATTCAAAGGCAAAAGGTGTGTCTGAAGTATAGTCCAAATTCGAAAGCGTAACCATGTGTAAACTTGTATATATTATGGCAGAAACCAGTGCAATGATTGCCTGATAACGAGGACTTGCGCAACGAGCAAAGAAATCAGAGAATGTATGAGAAATAGCCATCCATACAAAGTTTCTGGGTTGGTGATCAATCTGGTTTGACCAGATTCCGGCTGGATGGTTAGGATCCTGATGCCAATCAGAGCCCGATCTCCACAATTCCTATAAAAAAAAGTTACTTATAGCTTATACATCTTGATAAAATACAAGAATGCTACCTCAATGACTAATTGAACTCTTCTATCAGATAATACCAATTGACTATTGTTTTCAACAGCCCATTCCAAAGCTAAAAGAGCAGTAAGAGTGAGCAAGCTGTACAGCTTCAGTGATTGAAAGCTTTTTTTTCTTACCTGAGCGGTCGCCTAACCATTTATATACAAGGATTTCTTTTAAAATCATTTGTTCAGTTGATGTACTTTTGGCCTTTACGCCTAAGCTTAAGGTTGTCAAAGCTAATGATTGGAAAAAAACATCAGTTTCGGTGGAGTGGCTATTTGACTGACGTCGTTCGTGTAACAATGCCAAAATAGCACAAACAGAAGCATTCTTTGCGATACCAAAGATGCTTTCAGCAGAAGAGGGTAAATGCTGATATCCTTTTGTTTTTTGTCCTTCAACAATGGCCGTGTTATTTATAGTTTGGTCTGTATTCTGAGTTGTCGCTACAGTAACTTTGGTGTCACTATTATGAAGCAAAGCTTCATTTTGGTTTGAGAGCCAACCATGCTTTTCTTTCCATTTATCTGTTGCAAACTTTAAAGCGTCAATGGCGAAGTCCCTTTTTCTCAAGCGTTTAATGAATTTTGGTTTGTGATCAATGGACCATTCACTGAATTTTCTTTTTAACAAATAGTGTGAGTCACCACTGTCAGTATCACTCTCACTACTATCATCACTGCTACTACTATCTGTTTTGTCCTCAGTAATATTCCGTTTGGGAACTATGTTTTTATGATTTAGATTTTTTTTAATTTCACTAAACACGAGAATATCTTGAATTTTTTCTATTAATTGATCAGTAGCTACAGTAGGTTGGCTAGATGGAGTGACCATGTTAGTCGATGATCGTTTGTTTGGAAGTTGCTCCATTATTTCAATCACTGTTTGGCTGTTGTTGGAATTATAGTTCGTAGCAGTCGTCTCCAAAAGACGCGTCTCTTCCGTTGTAGAGCTTGAAGTGATTTTTGTTGGTATGGGTGAGCTTTGGGTAAGTCTTCTTTCGGTTTCTGACATTATTGATATATTTTTATATGCAAAAAAAAAAAAAAAAAAAAAAAAAAAAAGAATGAATGAAAAAGAAACGCAAGAAGGAGTTAAGAAGGGGCATTATATATTGTGAAACCACAGACAGGGCGTCACACAGTATTTCGGGAATAAGCTACTTAGCTGATATGGGGTTGCTGATGCTTTATTTCGAAAACACCGTAGTGGCATAATGTACATCATACTGCCGATAATAAGACCCTTTCTCTAATTCTCTAATGATAGTACCTTTATTTGCATATTCTAAGAAAATTGTACAGCTACTAAAGGAAAATCAAAAAAAGGTCTTACGTAAAATTTTATAATATTTTTAGCACATTATAAAAGCATCTTTCATTAATAGGATGTCTATTATAGCTTAAAAATGACTACCGTACAATAATAATTAGTGCAAAAAATTAAAAATTAAAAATTAAAAAATGCTGCTCTCGTGTATGCTTCATGCTGTCAACAAGAAATAACTCAGTTTACACTTTAAACACTAAGATTTCTTTTCTGCTTACGAACGAGTAACTTTAGACTTGAAAACATCATCCATTTAAAATAAATAATATGGGAAAGTTAATTTGTTTAGCAGCATTTGGAGTGACTGATTAGAAAAAATTTTACACCCAAATAATTGAAATATACCGTAAGCAATCAAAACTGTGATTACCTCCTTTTCTAACGAAGGCATTTTACTAAATTAACAGATTATTATGAAAAAGTTGATAACAGATACATACAACATCAATGAGAATTTCAGTTTAAGAGCTTACAGTTATAATCATTATAAATACAAACTTATTTTTTTTATTTAAAAACATAAACTTTTTAACATAAATATTATTTTATTGGTTCGGTATATGTAAGCTCTGAAGTAATAGTAGATTGTTCATTACTCCATCTTCATCACTTTTGACAAGCAACGACTGAAGCTCGGGAACTTGTGTTACGATTTCCATGAATTCTGTTTCTAAGTAGCACCCAGTAAGTACATGTAAGTTTTCAGAGGATCCTTGCTTATCCTGAGTAAAATCATGACATTGAATCCACTCGGTTTTAGGTGATACATTAGACATGTAAAACTGGATAAGCTCAGGTGTCCTAATAAAAATTTCCAGCGTATTATCTTTCATCCGAATGAATTGTACAAGGTCTAAGCTAATATCCATCCGGAATTTATGTTGCTGATTTCCATCACCAATACACCAAATCAGTGTACGATTTGATACATCAAGCTTGCAATTTAGTTCACAAATCCTTTTCCATGTACCAATTTGCAATGTTTGTGCTGTCAAGTTGAATATTTTATTGAATAAATCTATGTATTTACCTTAATTTAATTAGCAGACAGTTTTATTATGCTCTTACCTGTTATTAAGCAAGGATTAATTGGTTCCTCTAAGATCACTGGATTATAAAAGCGATCGTTTATTGCACCACTAGAGACATCATATGATGGAGATTGGCAATAGCTAGAAGAGGGCGGCCCCATAGATGAATGTCTTTCTTGTTGAATCAATTTTTTGCGATGGTAGTAAGGATAAGGACCAACCGAATGTGCCCTAATTCGTTCATTGGCTGAATGTTTTTTATAACAACCTTTAAAAATATTAGGTGAACTTGATGTTGATGCCAATAAAGTTAAATCAGGGATAGAAGAATAAGTATTATGAATACACTGATTTGCTGGAACAGGAAAAGAATGCGATACAGGAACAGAAGAGGGGGTAATAATTTTAACTGCTGCTTCAGTACCGTTCTCAGTAATATGGATTGAATCATCAAATCTGATGTCTGCTGGGATATTAACTGTAGTCGATGTTTTGCTTAATTGTTGTTGTTGTTGTTGTTGTATATGATTAAGATAATATTGATAATAATAGTTGTATAAATTAGGATCAAGAGAATCTTGCTGCTGATGAGCTCCAGAAGCTTGACAGGCTGCAGTAGCCGCGCTAGCTGCATACTGCTGCTGCATATGAAAATTCCTATCTTGCATTTGCATTGACCGCTTTGATTGATTCTTTACTTTAGCTCGACGATTTTGGAACCATATTTGAATAGATCTTTCAGTCATACCAAGCTGAAGGGACAGTTGTTCACGAACTCGGCTATTTGGCGAAGGGTTAAGATTGAATGATTTTTCTAAAATGGCCAGTTGTTCCGGTGTTGCTCTCGTTCGTTTTCGAGTTCTGGATAAGTCTTCATCAAACGTCAATGGAGGAATAATAAAGGGAGGCGGAGGTGGTATGAACATATTGGTTGATAGTATAAAAGGCGGTTTGTTATTGATGGCATTATACTGTGGTTGTGAAAAGATATTTAGGTAATTCACATTTTCTACATTGTCATTATTGACAATAGTGGCTGTAATGTGATTATTTGACATTAATGTGCTTAGAATATATCTACAAGATATTAGAGACTAAAATATAGAAAGGAAAGGTATGAAAGAAACAAAATGAGAAAATGTTAGATTTATAAGCTATAAATAAAACTGTGGTTGTACATTAGTTTATCGAGATAACCTATGACCTCTTTACTTGTATTACCGTTTCATTGATGTATAATACAAGCAAAGATCGACTCCTCCCTAAATCGTTTTATTAAGTTAACTTTAAAGGTACGATGTTAATAATTAGTAGCTAATTGATATAAATATTTAATGTTAATAAATATGAGAGATTTATCAGCATAGCTTATATGTATATCCAAGATAGATGCTTTTAATAAATGAGAGGTAAGTCAAGTAATGGCAGTTATATCGGGTAGCGAAATGAATGTGTCTCATTTTCTTCTGACACACGTGCTTCAATGCTTGGTTTGTGAGACAAATAGACTGGCCAGATAAAAAGGATGACTGATGCTTACAATTGCTTTCACCGGGAGTTTTACATGAGAACAAAAGTTTTATTTAAGCTTAGAGTGTAACAATCGATCTATAATTATAGAAATTGTCTGTGTACAAAATAATAAAATAAGGAGGTCACTTCATTTTCCACTTATTGTAATCAGGTTATAAATTATGTTCTTGCTAAGACAAAATCGTATATTTCATTTTAGGGATAAAATAACTGTAATTAAGATGATGTTCTTATCTTTATTTTTAACATTTCAAAACTTTTATTCATCGGAGTCTGGTATACACTGCAACATTAAATGCATCTTCCATTATCTCCTGCAACGTTTAATGAACTCCACTTTGTAGTGTAACCTTTAATTCTTGGTCGAAACAATAAGCATTTATATTTATATATATTTTTTTTATATAAAAAATTGGATATTTTTATATTCTTTTTTAATTATCTCATTAAAAAACTCAATCAAATTGTATTACATTGTTCGTATATGATTTATTATGTGATGGAGACTTTTGATTTTATTATCGTAATAAATAATCTACATTAAGATATTATTAATGGTAACATATCAATTGCATTTATTGATTTTGCCATTGATCACTTTATTCTAGTACTAAAATGTTTAGCTCCAGGCATAACGGAAGTTCTCTAGAAAGTTGCCCGGATAGCTTTTCATCTGTAATTACTGGCATTTTAGGACAAAAATGGTATATTCTTCTTTATCTAGCCTGTGACTTTGTACATTTGATATGAAATATGCTTAGGAGCTAAACTTACGCGTTAATTCAACGTTTTCTTTTTCTTTAATGTTCTTACAGATTTTAAACATGTTCCTTCTTTTAATACACTTCAGACATCTTACGTTATTCTTGTCGATTCAGGTAAGCCATAAGTTCTTAATAGACTTTAATTGGCTAAATATTTTTTTTTAACTGTTGATATTATGAAATTATTTATTTTCTTCTAAATACGTTCAAACATTCACTTTATTTACAGATAAAATTAAAATTCAATTGGGCGTATGATGTTTTATTTTTAATCCTTTTCACACGTGTCAAATGGAGAAATAAATGGAGATCAAGAGCACCTTATGGGATCAAGGGTAGAAATATTCTAGGGAAAGAATTGGTAATAAGTGTAAGAAACTCTAGCGAGGATGAGTAGAAAGCCGATCGAGGAGCTTTTACCTAGGATGAGGAGGCGGTGAAGTCGGAATTTTTAATAGTACAAATAATCGAACCTATGGAGTGTGGTGTGGATAGCAGGCCATAGAAGAAACCAAAGAAGGGCTCCTTGAAATGATTGTGATGTTTCATTACATGTTTTGTTCAAAAGGAAGGAGAAGAGATTGGATATTGTTTCAGGCAATTGTAGTCGATGGTTCATATTGAGACAATGAATGGAGTAGAATTTTGTAAGTGTCTGTGAAGGATGGAAAATGCAAGACCTGGACGTACTTTCAGATATTTAGTCTAGACACCAACGTGCACAGCAACTTCCTTCTATTCTGGCCATTGGTAGCCGCAAGATAAAGTCTAGGGATACAATCGGTTGACATTGGCAAAGGAATGTAGAGTCACAGAAAGAGCCTTTTTGATAGAAGCTTTCTTGTTGGGGCTGTTGTTGGATACTTTTAAAGATCGTTTATCTAGTAACTTAGGATGAGCTAGTTATCTTTTCCATAAAGGTGAGTTTGGAAGTGTATACTATTATGAATGACTATTAGAGTGACGGAGATGGCTCAATAAGCAAAAAGCAGGGTATCATCCGGAAGTGTAAAAGACCGAAGAAATTGATGTTAGAGAATACAGGTACTTTGTTGCATTGAATGCAGTTCTGTAAGATGTAGCATATAATACTTTTAAGTAAGGCATTATATTTAAAGGCTTAAATGAGCACTCGGTGTTTCAAGACACCATGATGGCCCAAGCCAGATCAAACAAGATGTAAAAGAAGCTAAACCCCCCCTTATGCAAGCAAAGGCAAAAAAAAAGAAAAAAAGAAAGTGAACGAGTAAGGAGAGAAAGAAGTGTCATAGACATCGGTGTGAGCTTTGGGGCAATCTTTGCCTGAGGTGGACTGTCGACGTAAGCAGATCTTTTGGGTTTAAGTAGGTAGTTAGGTTCATGAAGTGTAGCACAAGTGGTTAGGTAAACACGTTGGGCATTTCTTCACGGAGCTAACACATGATCAAGGGTATGTTCTGTGCGGTACTTGTATAGCGGGACAAGGTCATACAATGCTGAGTATCCTAGGTCAATAAGGCCAGACTGGACAAAGAAGTTGACAACAGCATTTTAAATGGGAGTCCTGAATCGCTGCAGGGCGATATAGATTCAATGGAGGAATACATTGCGAGTACGCTGTATTTTAACGTCAATGGGTTCATTGACAAGAGTAGGATCGCGAATTATTGAAGAGTCTAAAGGATCGAAGTCGTCACGGACTGTGATGTTGAATTTGCTCAATCGTAAACGAAGCTCGGTTTTATAACTAATGTGGATCAGGAAACTGATTAAGCTTCTATCTGAATAATGAATATCTAAATTTTGATGGGTATTAATATGTAATCTGTGAAGGTTGGAGCGCAATTGTTGTAGAGAGACGGCGTCGAAAAGGTATATGGGTGAGCTTAGCGCCTGTTGGTTCAGCAAGTGAAGAAGATTGCCTGGCAGTAGCAGTCAAACTAGGTTGGGAATTACTGCGCTTATGCTTAACAAACTTAGGCGATGGGGGCGCTTAGATGGGTGGGAGAGTTACGAGAAAGAGAGGAAACGGTAGGTGATGTGATGCATCCAGATAGAGAGGGTAGGATGTCTGTAATTGACGACTTTGGAGCAAGATGTTTCCGTAAGAAAATATTCTCTTGTTGTAACTTGTGTATCTCAGCATGGACAATAGCTAATTCTGCCTGTAATTGTTGGATTTGCTTGTTATGGTACATAGGGAGGGCTTCCAAATAAGGTAAAATCTATAGAAAGTGATGGAAAGCGGAAAGAAGCCCCATATTCCTCCCTAATACACATTTTTCACAAATTATTCGTGCACTTTTACAGTGAAAATAAGGTCAAAATAATTCATCTTTTCCATTCTTTTCAAAATGAACAAGGAAATGAAGTATCAATGCTAGAATTCAAAATAGATGACAAAGCTTATCCACTAAATTTTTTACAGAATTTAATCAGTACGTCATGGTTGAGATTCCTATATTTTCCTTTAATATAAAAAGCAATAGATCAACTTCGGATCTTTAATCTAGCATTTATGAAGTATAAAAATACTACAAAATTCGTTTTCTATTTTCTGTTTACACTTATCTACAACTATATAATCGCCTACTTTAAATAGTATAAATCCATAAAAATTGCTTAACGTTAGCTTTTGAAAAAATTAACACGTTCCTTTTCTCCAGAATTGTTCATTTGATTTGGGCTCAGAAGAATATGAAAGGAGTAAACATAGCGATATGTTAGAGACCTAATATGCTTTTCTATATCTTCGGATTCGTGTATAGGAGTAATATCGATTATCCAATGCTGATGGCAGGCGACATTTCAATTTGTAATTTGCACCATCCATTTTACCCTTGAAAAAGCAAAATCAATTTTCTATTTCCACTCACTTCATGCAGATAGATCAAGAACTATTTTTATTTTTTATTTTTTTTTGTGAAGATTTTGTTCGGATGTTATACTATTATAAATGCTTTTCCATCACTAAATACTTTTATTGGTCAATGCTGTTTGATCAAAAGCCTTCATAGATATAATCCTTAAAAGAGTAAACTCGTGATATGCTCTTTTCTTTCTAAGAAAAATATTTGTGCTATTAAAATATTAAAGTAGCAATTGATTACCTTAAGCAAAAGATTGGCACTAAATGTACAGAAAGTAGTAAAGGCATTCTTAATTTGAAAGATTTAATGCGCGGTTGATACTTTACTACAATCTATACTTTATTATGAAAATAGAGAAAAAGATATGCAAAGATTGTAATCAGCATGTCCATAAAATTAAAGCATTCAATGCTTATCCTTTTTATTATAAAGGTAGTAATTTTTATAGTACTTGATAAAATATGACGAACTTGTCGTTATACACAGATAGCAAAAAAAAGAAAGCGTCACGATGAAAAGTATGACTATGAAATAAAAATAGCAGAGTCAAAAGGAAAGAGGAAGCAATTAGAATTCGAGAAGCAAGATAAAAAAAAATCAAGTGTAGTAAATGTGGCAAAGAGGGATACAAGAATTCAAGACCCAAAGGATGCGAGTATCATAACAAAACTGTGAATGAAGTGACAGTAAAAAAGTTGGGGAATAGATTTGAACAATATCAAGAAAATTTACTTGTCATCTCCTATAAGGGCGCAGTATCAGGATGTTTTCATTGAGCATGCCCTCAGGCTATCTGGCTTTATTAGAAATGTACTATTTAAAGCACAATTATTTGACAACTTTTTCTTGGTGAACAACAAAGAATTAGCTTATCTCAACTATATGTTCAACAACAATTTTTGGGACGCAATCTCCCAGCATATTACGGGATTGTAATGACCAATTCCAACTTTGGAAACAGTCCAATTGTGCTTACTTTTGATTAATTCGGGGCCAGATTTCTCTCAATTATTTTTAGCCTAAAAGACTATTCATGTAAAGGTTATGGTGATGCTCTGTCAACTGAATGTGTTGTGGTAGCTACAGCCTATTTAAACAACATTGTTGAAAGCTAAAAAAAGGAAGTTGCATTATTTTCACAGAAGCATAAAAATTATCTATTCTGTAAGCTCAAATAAGCGATGCATATATAATTTATAGAATAACAGTCTTATGCTTTAAATGGGAATTGAATATCAAGATTATTAATCAATTTATCTTTTGGATACTGTTGGCAAAGATTACTGAAAGACAAACCTTTATGACCAATGTACCTAGATTTGATTTCTTTTCAAAAGATAAACCAAGTTGATTATATTTGAAGCAAATTATAAGAACAAACGATCATGGCACCTACAACCGAAAATTTGTCTGATGCTCCTGCCAATTTATACCGGCTCTGGCATATGTTGTAGACCAAGTCGAACAAGAGGCCAAAAGTTGTGAAGGTCAAAGATCCATGTCACGGTTAATTAGTTTTTTTCTTTCCAATCCCCCGTTTCAAGTGGAGATATATGACTATAAATACCAAACCATTGGCAAGTAACACTAAACAATCAAGCTTCGGTATAAATGATTAGAATGGCATGCTCAGAATGCTTCAGAATACTTTTGATTTCAGTAAACTTGTCTATAAAATGTATGCAAACATACATAAGCATTATGCTTTTCATCATAGATGTATCTCATACTATATACTAATTCATATAACAAATACTAGTCTAAATGACCTACAAGAGGCGCCTGAAAATGGAAAAGGTATGTTTTACTGTCATATTAAAACAGATACTTTGGTGCTTGCCTCCTCTTTGCCAGGCCCAAAAAAGATAAAAGTAGTGAAATCAAGCTGGAACTAGAGGAATTTAATGAAATGAAGGTGAAAAGTACTTCTAACCAATAGCATTAGGTCCAGGACCAAAACTTGTTTTTACAGCTGCCATTAATAATGAAGACGACTTTAATCAGATACGAAGACGCAGTTCAAAAGAAAAGAGATGCTATTCAGGCTTCTATCGTGGACAAAAATATGTGGATAAGTTGAAGATAGAAAAAGGCATAAAAGAAATTGTAATTAGCTTTTCAAGTGTAAAAATTACATGGTAAGATGCCTATAAAGACTACTTGCAAAAAACTCTTGAAGAACTGAATTATCTTTTTGAATTCTATGGATTCAAGTTTGCGTCTTTCAGATTCCATGATTATCAAGGGTGCCAGAGAACCAATGATGAGACGGCAAATATTCTTATTAACAGTGGTAAGAAAAACAACAAAAAGAAAAGGAGAAAGACAAGCTGAAACAGAAAGAGAGCATCAAAAAGATCTGAAAAGAATGAAAAAACAAGATATGCTTTGTCAAGAATATACTGAGAAAAAGATGCCAAAAGGGAAACACATTCTTCGTTGATTACTCGTCAATCTGCAGTCTTACCACTGATAATATTTGGTTGGAATGAAGAAAAAAAATAGTGTTTCCATAAAAAAATTCCGCTCTAGCACCACCAATATTTTATACAACAAACTACTTGAGCGACAAAGCCAAATACATTGTGCATTGGCAAATATAAATGGACATCTGGCTTCCCAATTATGTTTCTATTTGAGTCATTATTCAAATCCATCTTGACTTATTAATCTGGAACAGATTTGCAATAGCTACTATACAAGAATACTAGAAAGAAAAACACTAGTACTGGCCAATAGAGTCCTGGACTGTAAATCATGCGGAATATTTTGGCAATGAGACGTTAATGCGAGCAAAAATACACTTGATATTGCAAGTTCTGTTTTCAAAAACAAAGGGCGTCTAGAAGCTTTTACAAGAAAATTCGCTATAGAGGAAACTGTTTTTCTCTTAGATATTTAGATATTTACATTGTAATTGTAAGTTCATAGCAAGATAATTCATAGTGACATAGGAAGTACTAATTTATTATATTTTATCATTCAACCCATCAAAATTTTCCAATTATTAGAATCAAACTATCTCAATTTTATGTTCCTCCCATCTCAAATATTTGATAAATACAGCATTAGAAAAAACACTATAGCAGTGTTGTTCACGATTAGGTGATACACTCTGTGCTCGTTCATTTAAGGCGGTCAAACGTGGGTCCTCGCAAATCAACTTTTTACAAAGACAATTAGCTCTTCACTCTAAGCTGCTCTCTTTGTCGTCCTTCTTTGTCCTTGGATCCTATATTTTGGCTTCCCATGTCCTACTCTGAACGCAGCAGATGTATCTGTTAGACTTGATCGGCTACCTGGTAGCCAACCAAAGCACTATTCCAAACATCCTGACCGCTCTCTTCCAAATAAACACGCTGTATAATGTCTCGATATGCATCGAAGGCTACAAATGTCGACTACCATTGAAGATCCCTTGTCTTTCCTTTTGAACTTATCGCCTACTTGCAAACCCCGCTTCTGTTTATCTGTTTCCTCTTGGTTTCTCCGCTGGCCCATCACATATCGGATTCTTTTGAGCTCGAGAACCTTCATTATCAAAAACTGCCAACCTTACCTCCACTCTTTCCCGGAAAATGACTCTTGGATTGGTTGCCCTAGAATTCACACCTATATCTATGACGGGTCTTTCCCTTCTTACTCGTTTAATTTCCTTTAACCTTTTTTTCTTCCTTGATCCCAAAGGATGTTTTTTTTATCCCTTAGGTTTCTTTTTTATCTGACTTGGATGATTAAGGTGTATTAAGGATACCATGCGCTCACTTAAGTCTTTTTTCAATACACATAAAAAAAAATTTAATCATATTATAAAAAAATACTTCTTTCTTTCTCCTTTATACTCAAATGATTTTCTAGTTTTCCTTTTACTTTATTGAACTAGTGCGGGCAATTCAATGTATTTTAGCTACTACGTACCCCTTTCGCCTTTTTTAATTTTTAAAAGAAGTTCAATCGTGAAAAAAAAAAAAAAAAAAAAAGACAGACAGACCCTTATTGGGATATAAAAATTTTTTTGTTGAAAGTAATTTTTTTCTTTGTTTCAGTGAAAAAGAACAACCTCAATGCCACTTATTGTGCTAACAGGATACCCTTCCAGTGGAAAGACCCAAAGAACCAACGAAATTAAAGAGTATTTGAGCAAAAGACTTACAGAAGAAAACAAATCTCTTCGAATTCACATTATAAACGATGAGAGTCTTCATGTTTCTAAAGACGCTTACAAAGGTAAATAAAAAGAAGCTAGATGCTAAATACTAAATGCTTTTTTAGATGCTAGGGAAGAAAAAAAGTCTAGAGGGGCTATGCTATCAGCAGTAGAAAGATTGCTATCCAAAGATGACATTGTGATTGCCGATGGATTAAATTATATAAAAGGATTTAGATATCAGCTTTACTGTATAGCACGAGCGATTGGTACCCCACATTGTGTTGTATATACGGGTATTCCGGTGGAAAAAGCTAAAGAATGGAATACGATTAGAAAAACCGATGGCTACGATGACACAGTGTATTTCCATACTTTTTACATATGTTAGACCATTTATTTACGAAAAGCTTTAGGTTTGATGAACTGGTTTCAAGATATGAGGAACCCGAGGAAAGAAATAGATGGGACTCGCCTTTGTTTACTATAATCTATGATGATAAAGAGATACCTGCTGAAAAGCTTTGGAATGCTGTTATTTTGAAGAAACCACCACCCCCAAACAAATCAACAGTCTCTAAACCTGTCTCCTCCACAAACTATGTATATGAATTAGACAAAGCTACTTTAGAAATTATCAACGCATTTGTTGAACAGCAAAAAGAATTTGGTCCAGGAGGCATGCCGATGACAGTACCTCGATCTACAGTTAAAGTCACCAATCCCTCTCGCACTGTGACATTATCTGAACTAAGACGATTTCGCAAACAGTTTGTCACTTATAACAAAATGAATACAACATTAGATGTAAGTCATTTGGGAGATGTCTTTGTGGAATATTTAAATACAAATTTGGAATAATATAACAAATCCTCCGTTGCCTTATAATTGATCAATACTTCATATTTTTTGTAAGGAGCAAAGCCTGAATTTGCTAAGTGTAAAATGCAGTGCTCCTGGTGCTTTTTTTTTTAAATGTTTTATTTGTTGCACGTATTTATAGTGTGACTATAAAAAGCGGTACTCAACAATTGTTGATAAGAAAATAAAATAAAGAATAATAATAAGATATAAAAATGTAGGCATCAGTATAAGAAATATGGCTTGAAGTGAGAGGTTGTTGATGTAGAATAGCAACTGATTGTAGTTGATATTGATAAATATAAGTCTTAATAAAAGATCCTAATTAAATAAAACAAATAAGTTTATTTAAATAAGATCATACAATCAATTCCAATTAAACATGTTCTTTTAGAATATGTTTTGTATTAATGAGAGTTCTTTGATAAGAAGAAGTATCAACTAAAATAACAAGATCCAATCCAATATCAGGAATATTGCTAATCTTTCATATAGTTGAAATAACGCGTAAAATAACGTTATTCAAATCAGTGAGGAATTCCCAGAATAAAAGATAATCTATGACAGACATACAAAAGAACAAATGAAAAGTTTTCATAATCATAATTATAGATGACACTTGCTAAAGTAGCTGAATGTTAGAAGAACGCTTACAATAGAAGATATCAAGCCACTCACTCAATAAGATATAAATACCTGCCTTCAATTAGAATAATTTTTACTTTAACTTAAGCTAAAATAAAGATCAGTCTCAAAAAGTACTCAAACTGTTTCTTGATCTTTGTTTCTACCTTTTTCTAAACAACTATTACTATTATACAACAGCATGTTGGGTAATTACTTGGTAGATGTCGAGATGTCGAAATGAGAATGTACAGTGAGTTATTTTTTTTTTTATGAGACAAGTCTGTGAGTTTATTAAGTAACCGATTTAAAATGGCATGTGATATGTTTTTGTAGATTTTAAGGATTTTAAATTGTTTTTGTGTTTTGTTTTATGAAATAATTTAGTTGAAAAAGAGATCACCCGTATAAGTGTGAGATCGACGTCGAGATGAATAACCTGGCAGTACTAAATGCGGAAGAGGTACAGGAGAGATTCCATCGGAAATGAGTTGTTCTTGCAAGGAGGCAGACAAAAGTTGATTAGCAGAACTTATTGTGGCAGAAGTGGTAAAAGGACGTTGTCATGCTTCTTTCAACTAACGCTGCTAAGCCACCTGACGAAGGCGACATATCAGCTCGACCATCACCACCAGCGAGCACCAAACTGGCCTCAAAGCAACCTAAACAAGTGCTTTACTCCAAAGTTCATCAACGACCTGCGAAATTACATGAAAGTCTGTTACATGTTTCTAATTCGAGATCTCTACCATCCTCAAATTCATCGTCCACAGATCCAGCGGACGCACAACCTGTGATTATTGACACTGTTTACTGGGGAGCCTCTCAAACTCCTGGGTCTATTTTCTTTGATGTTACTACTCGTAAAGAGTCAGATCGTGAATTGTACAAAATTTTATTTTATCAGCTTCAAGATTTTGTTGGCCAGCTGGTCCATAAATCCGGCTCTAACCGTTACTTGGAAATTAATTTTGACAACAATGATGCTAAGCAGAATGCTTGCAATAACGACCTTAAGTTCGACAATGGACACATTGTCATCCGTCCTGCTATAGCGTTAGCTCCTGGCTCAATTGTTAAACGAGTCAACCTTCACCGCCTTCCTTGGCTTCGTCCTAAAGAACTTTTGGATGGCTTGAAAGCTACACTTGGTAACTATGGTGTAGTTCGTGATGTCGGAATTATAAAAGATAATGACACTGGTACTTTCCTTGGCTCTGGATATGCCTTTTTGGATGTTACACCTTCTTTGGTACCTGCAGGACAGCCTCCTTTTCTGGACCTGTCTCATGTTATTACGTGGATCGATGAGGATACCAATCGCTCCGGAAATGTATTCATTCACGCGTATTGGAACGATATGCCTGTTTATTGTAAATACTGTCACGAGTCTGAACATAATGCTTGTCGTGTTTGGTCATTAATGATGTCTTTATTTATTATTTTATGATTGATCTCAGTCAAGCCTACGTCAGACTATATAATTAATAGTCAGACAATATAATCCAGGGTTCATTCTAAATTATTAGTTCCTCTCCTTTTTCTTACTTAATAAATAGTAGTTGTTAGCTATTGACTTCTTACTGTTTTCATATTATAAGTACCAAATGTTGTATAATGGTAATAGTTATTAAGAAAAGGTAGAAACAAAGATCAAGAAACAGTTTGAGTACTTTTTGAGACTGATCTTTATTTCAGTTTAAGTTAAAGTAAAAATTATTCTAATTGAAGGCAGGTATTTATATCTTATTGAGTGAGTGGCTTGATATCTTCTATTGTAAGCGTTCTTCTAATATTTAGGTACTTTAACAAGTGTCATCTATAATTATGATTATGAAAACTTTTCATTTGTTCTTTTGTATGTCTGTCATAGATTATCTTTTATTCTGGGAATTCCTCACTGATTTGAATAAGGTTATTTTACGCGTTATTTCAATTATGTGAAAGATTAGCAATATTCCTGATATTGGATTGGATCTTGTTATTTTAGTTGATACTTCTTCTTATCAAAGAACTCTCATTAATACAAAACATATTCTAAAAGAACATGTTTAATTGGAACTGATTGTATGATCTTATTTAAATAAACTTATATTTTATTTTATTTAATTATGATCTTGTATTAAGACTTATATTTATGAATGTCAACTACGATCAGTTACTGTTCTACAACACCAAATATCTCATTTTTTTCAATAAGCCACTCCAACTACTACCACCACTACAAACATGGCCGTCATCACCCGCAACAACCGCCCCACTCGCACATCTCGTGCTTCCATCTCTTCTGTCTCTTCTTTGTCCTCTGTTGTTTCTGAGGTTACTTCTTCTCGTCCTGTTTCTCCTGTGGCTCCTGGCCTGGACAACTTTTCTGACCGTCCTGGGTCACCTTCCTACGTGGAAATGGTCACTGGTTCCCGTTCTCGTTCGCCTTCTCCTGCTGACTCAGTCAGTGGTGCTATAGGGGAGAGACTTAACTCTCTTTCTATAAAGAAGGACGAATCGTCTTTGGTACGTGGTGACGCCATTAGTCTGTCCACTGCTGAAGATGACGTTGTGATGGAGGATGCACCTCTGAACAACGCTCGCCGCGCCATTAGTGGTGAGAAAAAGAACGCCTCGCGTTATTCTAAGTCTGTCTCGAACAATAAGAGCAGATCTTATGAGAAATTAAATCACTTTCATCGTAAGTATGATGAGACAACTGGCTTGCTCGACAAGTTAGTTGAGAAACGTGATTTGGAAGAAGATGAGTCTAAAAGAAAGGCTCTTAAGATTCAAATACGCGAGTACAGGGAAGATTTGGAATACTATGAGGAGCGTATTACCAAGCTGGATGAGATCATCGCTAATGAAATTAGCCGAAAGATGAATGAGGTTGGGAGCAATACCAACAATACTCGTGAATCTGAGCCTACCATCCCCATCAAGGTCATTCCTCCCTTTCGCCTGTTGGTCAGCGCTGCTTACAGTCTTAAGCATTACAATGCTAGCAAGATCAGCCCTGATGATGTGAAGAATGATAATGCTTTTAAAACGGTAAAGGATTTCATCAGGAAGTTTGAGACAGTCCTGAAGCACTACAATGTCAACATTGACAAGAACGGGCTGAGATATCTCCAGGTCTCCATTGAAAATGGCCAGGATGATAGGAGCATCAATTGGCTCCAACATAAGCTGACTGTAGCTGATTTCAAGAACAGTAATTGGGAAGGAATCAAGGCCGCTCTCATAGGCAAGTTTGGTGAGTCCTTCACCTACTTGCAGTATCGTCAAAAGCTGATGAGAATAAGGCAGCTCAATGGCGAATACTTGAACACGTACGTTGACAGGTATATAGATCTCATGACCAAAGCCAAGTTTGCAGACAGTTCTCTGGCAGTAATGCATTTCTTGGGCACGTTGATTGCACCTGTCAAGGATTGTTTGGAAAGAAAACTGGCTGAAATACGCGCGAAGAAGAATGCTGAGTTCATCTTGGAAGATGACTCGTTGTCGAACATTCAGACAATCATAGAAAACAACAAGATGCATTTTATAGAAGAATGCAAGAAGAGCTTCCCTGATTTGAAAAATCAGGAAAGACCCCAACTCAAGTCTGCCAACAATAAGGCACCAAGACTTACGGAAACGAAAAGAAAGTTTCATGGCGACGAGCAGAGATACTTTCCTGAAAACAAGAATAGGGAAAGAAATTTTCACAAAAGGCCCGCACACAGCATGCCTAAATGTCGCTATTGTGGGGAGAAATATACCCCTGGTTGTCGTATTTACTCTAATAATTTCCTTAATGTCGTGTGAGATCACTCAAAAGGTTCTTAAAATTAATAATTTGACTGTATATCATATATAGCACTTCGTGCTATGTACGATAAACAGCCCACACAATTTATACCGTACTACCTCGGACCCTAAATCATATTGTTATATTCTAAGACGTAGTTTGTATTGAATGGGCTCTCTCTCTCGTCCTTACTCAATAAAGAGGTTCAAGAGACTCATCGATTATTTGATTTATTCTTAATTTTATTAATCGAGAGAAACAACACGCCTATTCCACACTGGTCACCTTGACAAATGTCGAGAAATGGAAAAACGTCGTGACCATTATATAAATAAAGATACGGGTTTTAGAGCACACAAAGATGCACCCAAAAACTATACTGGTAATTTTTCCCAAAGGCGTAGATCATTTGAAGAGAAAGTTCATAATGCTAGTGATTCACGCATAGCGGTTCATAATGTTGAGAAGGTCGAGAAACAGACCATTACTGAATCAGAGATCATGCAAACACATCCTGCGGATGCGGTTATGAATGACCTTTTAAATGATGATGAAGTCATCAGTCCGTTTCAGAAAGCGTTGAAACAAGTTCAGGAGAAAAAGAAGCATAAGCAAGGTAATGTTCGTTGCTACAGTTTAAAAACAAAAGAGGAGACACATCCCACTATGCTTCAAAGCCCTTACTCATTACACACTCCTTTTTTATTGAACGATCATAGATTAATAGCTCTCGTCGACACAGGCGCAGATATTTCTTTCATAAGTAAAAATGCTGTTAATAAATTGAAACTGCGTGTTATTCCAGTTCATGGTTCATTACTGTTAGCAGATAAAGAAAAAACTGTTAAACGAGTGGGAGTGACCGATAAGTTAAATGTCGGGTACAAAGGACAAATTATAGCTCATGAATTTGAGGTTTTGAACATGCATGATAAGATAGACGCTATTTTCGGAAGGGATATATTACCAATCTTAGGAATCCACCTTACTGGTGTTGCTACTAATTGGGATGACAACAAAGTCAAATTTGATGACTCTATTGAAGACTCAGAATACATTCCAAATGTTTCCAATGCTGGCACACCAGATGAACATGAAGCTTTATTACTGACGCTGCAATCTCACATTGATAAAAATCAACAGATTGATGTTCATTCCTTATGTAATCTACCAGAAGCCGTAGTAAAGTTAGATACTCCTCATGGAAAACATGCACACGTCCGGCAGTATCCTATTGCAAATAAGATGATGCCAATCTTTGATGAGGCTGTAAAAACATGGCTCGAGAACGGTGTCATTATACGTGCGCCACCCTCACCATGGAATAGTCCTATCACATTTGCTCCAAAAAAGGATGCAAATGGTAATCCCACTGATTACAGACCGTGTATTGATCCTCGTAAAATCAATGCTCTACTGGAGTCCGATAACTATCCATTACCATTGATTGATGATATTTTCCATGACCTTGCTGGTTCTACCATTTTTACTTCACTTGATCTCAAAAGTGCATTTCATCGATTACCAATTCGTAAATCAGATCAAGTCAAAACTACTTTTACTCACAGAAACAAACAATACATGTTTCGTTCAGCACCATTCGGATTGAAACATGTCTCCAGTCATTTCATGCGCATCATGAACCTCATTCTCAATGATCTACCCAATGTTCATGTGTACGTGGATGATATTGTGATTGGCACTCCAGGTGATTCCATGGAAAAACATTGTCAAGCCGTTAGTGCTGTCATTGATAGACTCACTCAACATAACATGATCCTCAATCCTCAGAAATGTCACTTTGGCAAAAGAAGTGTTCATCTGTTGGGTTTCTGCATTTCTGAAAAAGGGAAAAGCTTGGATCCACGCAAATTGACAAATATTGCTGACTGGCCCCGCCCTAAAACCGGCAGAGAAATGATGCAATGGTTGGGCACTGTCAACTACTTCCGTGCACATATCCCTTGTGCTGCCACACTCACTGCTCCTCTAGATGCGTTACGAAATGTTGCGTTCATCGATGATATTAATTGGACACCTGAACTGCAAGTTCACTTTCAAAGCATCAAGGACATATTATGTTCCAACGTTGTTTTGAGTCCATACGATCCTGCTAAGTCTCTCTACGTTGCCACTGATGCATCCAACACTGGGATCGGTGCAGTTCTGTTCCAAAGATTTGACGAAAAACAGTCGGATGGACTCACTGTTACCACCATCAGATACCTAGGCTTCATGGCACGTTCTTTATCCCAATCTGAGCGAAACTATTCTGTCACTCGACGTGAACTTCTCGCTATTGTGTTTGCTTTGAAAAAGTTTCACAAATTTTTATATGGTCATCACTTTACCTTATATTCTGATCATCGAGCGCTCACATACTTGTTCACATCAGATGAACTCAACCCCATGATGGTGGGTTGGATGGACACATTGTTGTCCTATGATTTTGACATCATCCATATACCCGGTGTACAAAACGTTTTACCTGATGCTCTTTCACGTCTTTTTCCACCTGAAAAAGAACTGGCAGGGGGTGATTCTAATAGTAGCACAGTAAAACACCAAAACCTTGCTTACAAACCAAATCTAAAAAAGGAACATGAATTAAAAATGAAAAAAGAGAACCGAAAAGTGTTCTATGTACAAAGTCCTACCAAATTCAGTGACAAGGACTATATCACTCCACCACATGAGGATCGACAAGAGATTCTTGATGGAGTCCATAAATTCGGACACTTTGGAGCTGATCATATTGTGAAATCAATCCATAACCAAAACCTACATTGGCCAAACTTATTAGCTGATGCAGTAAATTATGTAAGCAAGTGCAATACCTGTCAAAAGTACAATATTGCTAAAAAGGGTTATAATCCTCATCGACCTGTCTACGCTTATGTTCCTGGGGATGCCTATGCTTTTGATTTAATTGGGCCCTTTCAATCTAGTAGCAACATGTATACATATGTGTTGATTCTAGTCGACATTTGCACCAGATTCTGCGTGTTGAAACCCCTAGTAGACAAAAAGGCAAAAACCGTTGCAGGTGCCATGGTTGATACATTTTCTTTACTCGGCTATCCTAGACACTTTGTATGTAGCGATAACGGCTCTGAATTCAAAAATGAAATTTTAGAGAATCTATTCAATGCAATGGGTATCGACAAAAGATATACCACTCCTTACCATCCCTCAGCAAATGGAGCTGCTGAACGTTATGTTCAATCTGCTAAAAAAATATTAGCAAAGTTCCTTGAAGGTGCCACTGAAGATTGGCATCATTACATTCCATCTGTACAGCTCATGATCAACAATAAGATCTCCACACGCTTGCAGACCACACCCTTTTCATTGATGTTTGCTCGCAACATAAATGACTTCATTGAATACAGGGATGATGCTGGTGAATTAAAAAAGAAGGAGTACATGCCGCACGATGAGTTGTTGAAAAGAATAGACTACATGTCGCAAGTGGTCTTCCCTGCTATACAGGATAGAACCGACCTTTACACCAAAAGGCAAAAAGAAAAAGCTGAGAGCAAAAATCGTCAGTCCACATTCCCGGAAGGAAGTTACGTAATGGTGCGTGACAGAGAGCAGTACAATAGTCTCTCCCCGGCTTACAAAGGTCCATATCGTGTTGTACGTCAAGTACAAGGTGGTGCTTATATACTTCGTGATGTTGACGAAACGCTCATGTCTCGAAATTATTCTCCAGAAGAATTAAAGATCATTTCACAGGATGAAGTCATTCCAAAAGATGAATTGTACGTGTTGTAAACATAGTTATTTTCTATATGATATCAGTTGTACTAAAATAAATAACGATACACAAAAGATTAAACTATGATTGAACAATTCCACACTTTTCCAAATTTAGAACAATAAGATCAATATCTGTCATCCTAGAGAGTCTAATCAATTGTCAACCCCAAAAGTAATTAGATCAAAGTTAATTGACTGGTTATTATTTCTATTGTTCAATTTCAGATGCATATATTAGAACATCGACAAGCTTTAGCTTAATCATTGGTTCTTCAGCACGACATCGTGACCGAGTCTATATCTTTTATATCTACGCTCACAAAGAATATAAATAGATGCCAACTTTTTATCCATAAAGCGAGGCCTTTCGCAATATAAAGAAATCTGCAATAAAGAAGGATTTTAATTTTATATTGCTGCTATTGTTTTTTTGTTTAATTTTTTATTTAATCTTGCGATTAAAACAGTACGAAATGGAGGCAATCATCAATCATAGAGGCGAACCTGGAAACAGGGAATATCTCGTACGCTGGAAAAATTACAGCAAAGACGATGATAGCTGGTTAACTGCTGAAGCATTTACTGATCCCGAGTCCATTAACATTTATTGGCGCAAACTGGGTAAATCCATAAACCAAAAGGGTGAAGTAGTAAAAAAGAAAAATAATGAGGCTGAAAAGAATAAAAAGCAAAAATTGCCCTCAGACTACACCCCTAGTAAATTATTGACTACGACAAGCATGAATGAACAGTCAAAGTCTGGAATCATGTCGCACAATAGACAATCTCACAATACAAAAGAAAAAAAGAAACGCCAATCCAAACGTAATGGCAACACTTTCTCCAGATATCCCAAACGAAGACTACACCAAAATCAAGAAAGCTCTGATCGAAGAACAGATCATCATGAAGGCTTCGTAAAAAATACCGTGACTGCAAATAATAATCTTAGGCACAGTAAGCGCATTAAGAGAAATTAGGTCACACAAAAATTTATAGCTGTTCAAACACTTCCCATTCAACTTCCAAACGTTGATACCAACTGGTAGGGGGTGATGTCGTGTTTGGTCATTAATGATGTCTTTATTTATTATTTTATGATTGATCTCAGTCAAGCCTACGTCAGACTATATAATTAATAGTCAGACAATATAATCCAGGGTTCATTCTAAATTATTAGTTCCTCTCCTTTTTCTTACTTAATAAATAGTAGTTGTTAGCTATTGACTTCTTACTGTTTTCATATTATAAGTACCAAATATCTCAATGCTTCTGTCGTATTTACCTCATTAAATACTTATTATTCGTATGAGATTACTCAGATCTTATAAAAGAAATAACAAGTACTGAATACATAATATTACTTATTACATATTCCTTAAAAGCTCATATACAACATTTTTATTGTTCAAGCTCAATACTAAAATTGACCTTGAACTCACTTCGGTCCCTGAATAATTTCATTTCCTATATAAAGGCGTAATTTGATTAAATGGGTTCTCTCTCTCGTCTTGAAATCTAATAAAGAGGTTACATAGAGACTCATTCACTAGTTTTCAAGTACTACTTCCTTTCTTTTTTCTCACTTTATTATCTGCAAATATCTCAGCTTCCTCTTGTCCTAAGTCACCTAGTAGCAAGCGAGTTTGTTTTTCATGTCTTAAACGTGGCCATGTTCGTGCTGATTGTCCGGAAAAACATAAGTCGGCCAAACGACACCGTAATGGTCGAGTTGTTTCATCAGCTGCACCAGCCTCCGATACTTTGTTGAATATTGATACTGGATCTGTTGACTCTTCAGCTTCTGTGGTTTCTCCTGCTTCCACTCAGGGTCCATCTTCGGCTCTAGTTATAAATACGACCGTTTCCACTACTACACCAACTACTGTCCAAGTTGGACAGGAGGTACAGTAAGGGACAAAATCAGTCCGTTTTTTGGTTTTTTCGCAATGCCTCGCCGGGAATTAAGCTTAGAGCTCTGCTTTGCTGACGAAAAATTTGTCTCTTCCTTCAACAAAGTTGACAATATTTGTCGGAAATGGTATTTTTTATTTTCCGCCATGTTATAAGAAGATATATTGAAAATAATGTATTTTTATTTTTTTGAATTTCGATTAGTACTTGGTATCGCGGCCCTTACGCTGGATTACGTCCCGAACTCGACGGGGCATAGAGTGAATAAGGTTTCTACAGTACTCTGGAGTTGCTAGGTCATACCAAAGCTTCGAAACCCGGTCAAAAAATGCTTGGTCAGTCTCAACCACAGAAGAAGGTGGTCTTGTCATCTGTTCCTTCTTTTTAAGCATGGCCCATGCATTTTCAATTGGGTTAAGGTCAGGGGAGTATGCTGGCCAACTCAGGAGCTTAATCTTGTTCTTTTGGAACCATTTTGAAGGAGCTGAAGCACAATGGATGCTTGCATTATCTTGTTGAAAGATCATGTCCTTACTTTGCAGGCCATAATACTTCAATGTCTCCTTGTATTCCTCCTCAAGTACTGACGTGTATAGCTCATCATTTACATTACTTTGTAGCCAGGACATGTAGCCCCCTCCATGTATAGTTATGCAACTCCAAAGCATGATCCCGCCTCCTCCATAAGCATGTTTCTTTTTGTAGTGATGGTCTCGATAAGGTGCATTATCCTCTTTCCAAGCGTATTCTAGGCCATTAGACCCTCTTTTTTGGATCTTTGTCTCATCAGAAAAGACAACGCGTTCCCAATCAGTCTCGGACCAGTCTTTATGAGCCTTTGCCCAATCATATCGTGCCTTTTGCTTGTCATTATTAAGTGGAAGTACCGTCTTTTTCTTAGTCGATTTTAGACCTTTGCGTTTCAAAGTACGAGCAATTGTTTTTGGATTGACCATTTGATCTGGTTTTTTAACGCCAAAGGAAGCATCGGCTGCGCTTTTAGATAAGCCAAGCCTTATGTCTCTAGCTGCTTTGGTTTCCTCCCTAGGTGTGAGTAAACGATGTCTACCCGCGCTATTTTTTGACTGCAACTTGGTTTTCCTTGAAATTCTTCGAATCATGGACTTTCCACAGCCTACTTTTTTTTTAATTACATCCCATGGAATGGAGTGGTTCAACATGTTTTCAATTTGGGCATGTTTGTCGGCATTCTTTGCTGTCATGGCGTGTTTGGCTAATCTGAGATGAGGTAAATGAGGAAAAAGAAAAAATGTAAAAAAATAAAAGAAGCTAAAATATGAGAACACGTTAGCGTTCACTGACGTCATAAGACGTACCAAACTAAATCTCAAGTCAGTCCAGTGACTGTTTCTGGAGATATGGTGTCTAATGCAAAATCGGGCGTTAGCAACAATCACGGAAAATCACTTTTTCCGCCATAACTACAGAGAAAATGGTGGTAGAAGCAATTAGGTTACACCAATAATTTTGTCTAGCTTGCGTGCAAATGTTTCGTCAGCAAAGCGAAGCCCTAAGTTTAATTCCCGGCGAGGCATTGCGAAAAAACCAAAAAACGGACTGATTTTGTCCCTTACTGTAACACCTGCTGTTGACCAAGGGACATCAACTTTGAACTCTGCTGGTCACGATACCGCGACGGAATTGGATGACTTGTCTCATCAGTCCGCTGCTGATGATGTTGATATGGATGGCTCTTCTGAGGTGTTTTAAGTATTCAAAAATAAGATAAAGAAGAATTAACGAGACCGAACAATAGTTCTAAAGTCGAATACTTTTATTAAAGAAAGATTTCAAGGCTATTTATATTAGTTGAGCAAGACCTGAGATTAGATGACAAAAATAGTTACGACCGATATGATTTGACATGTATAAGAAAAATTTTATAGACTGATGTTAATAATCAACTGTTGAGATGAAAGTGAAACTTGGCTGTTTAGGGCAGTGATAATTATCAGGTTCTATTCTTATTCAAACTCATTTGTAAAGATTTAGTCCAGAATGATAAGACTGTATCTTATTGACATGTCAAAACATGACATCTTCTTCCGAGTCTACCATTGACTATGCTCCTGCCGTTACTCGGTCTCCTGCTCCAAGCCCCGATACTACTGGTTCCGCCTCTACTGATCCTGCCTTTCCTGACACTGTTACTAATAGGACTACAGCTACTAATGTGCCTAATATTACTGGTACTGGTGCTGCTGGTACGAGACTGGTTCAAACGCGTAGTGGCCGGTTTTCGAAACCGCCTCCCAAATGGGATTTATAATGTCATTATTAATGACTATAAACTCACGCAAGGCTTTTACGTTACTATCCTTAAATGGCAATAGCTTTTTTAAGAGTAGTAACCCATCTTCACGACAACATCTCATCCTGTACATTCGCTCTTACAATTCTACTTTTGTCGCTCTTCAAGAAATTGATGGCAGTGACGCCAACAATGCTCAACATTTGAACATTTTACATCAACAGTTCTGTAGTCAACAGTCCTTATGGACTAAATATTGCGGCCTACTCTGTTTTGATCCTCAGTATTCCTTAACTCGTATTCCTCTCCCTGAGGATTCGCGATGCATTTTAGCTCAAGTATCACACGCCACTGGAAACATGGCTCCTTTTCACATTTTGGTGATCTATGCCCCGGCTTCCTCTCATCGTGCTCGACTTGAATTCTTTAACACCTTATTGACTTTTCGACAACTACAGTAGGTCAAAAAATTGCTGCAAGGAATTGCAAAATACCGGTTTTACAGCTGGTTGTCTATGGATACTGCACCAAACTATCTCAAACTTTGATCGTTTGTACCTCACTAGAAAGGGCATTTATTCGTCGATTATCTGATATGGACAATGGTTATTGGCGGAATTTGATATAGTTAAAGGGAATGTTATAAACATCTGGCATTTTTTACTTGTTTACATATGTTTGGAATAACGAATTTTAATACGACCCAGCCGATTGTTATCGTATGAATTCACATCCTTGACATCGTAAGAATGTTAGCAGTATATAAAGACGCTTGCAATTCCTTTATTTTAAATTTTAAATTGTCTTGCTTGCACTATTTATCTTTTTTACCCTATCATCAACCACATGCCTAAACGACTATCAAACGAGAAAGTAAACAATCTCAAACAAGCATTAACTGAGCCCACATCAGCGTACGCTATTGCTAAGGAGACTGGAGTACATAAATCAACTGTTAGTAGTTACTTTAGAAGGTTGTTTTTAAACAGGACAATAAATACAGGTGGTAGACCTACAATAAACTCCAAAGTGACGAAGCGGTTAAGCAAAAGAAAATTCGTTAAAGGGGTTCCAAATACTGCCAAAGAGGTATGCCGGGAGCTGGCTGAACTTGGCTATGATATCTCATACCAGTCAGCAATTAAGGTACTGAAATCAATGGAGTTCCATTTTTCAATAGAAAAAAAGAAGCTATTTCCGACAAAAGCACATATGTAGCATCAGTTAGAATGTGTCAACGATCATCAGGATTAGACAGTAGACGACTGACAATAAACGGTATTCTTTAATGAATCTGAGATCAATGTATGGGGATCTGATGGTGGTAACTACTATTGGAAAAGGCCAAGTGGTCTTTTTCAACATCGTGACCTGAAATTTACAGTCAAGCATAGAGCTAGCAAGTTGATGACGTGAGGCTGTATAACATGCGGAAGTCCAGGATATGACTGCCAAATTTACGATGGAAGCATTTATTCGGATGTTTACCAGCATAATTTGAACACCACGCTTCGTGATACTATGGAGCACTATAATTCCGACTGGTCCTACATTTACTTTCAGCATGATAATGACCCAAAGCACAAGATAAAATCTACAGTAGCCTGGTTGAATAGTCACCAATAGAGTTATATTAACGATTGGCCAGCTCAGAGTCCGGACTTAAATCCAATAGAACATGTATGGCATCAGCTGAATTTAAAGCTCAGCTGTTACGAACGTAGAGCAAAGAATACGGATGAGCTTTGGGAACGAGTACAAAAAGCATGGAATGAATTTGATAAAGAACTTTGCCAAAGGTATATCGATAGCATGCCGGCAAGAATTGAAGAGGTTATTAATAAAAAAGGAGGACCAACTAAATATTAATAAATAAACCCATTTCGTTCAAATTTTCGTTTTTTCAAATTTTCAAATTGCGCGCCTCATACTTCCTTCAATACTTATCCAATGGGGCTTAAACTCTTTCGGATTTTTCAAGACATGTAGGAAATCTACTATGTGGAAACAGAGGCAGTTTGTACCATTGTGGCAGGATGTACGCTACAAAAATTGAGAAAAATGGATTCCTTGCAGCAATTTTTTGACCTACTGTACAGTAGCGGACAAAACTGGTGCACAAAAATTAAAAGCAACATTGTATCTCCGCCATATGTCTGCGACTTTTGTGGCATATATCATCTGAAAGACAGTCCAAAATATACATTATGTTATGTAAACCGGAACTGTACAGGACATCCCCCAGGCATAAGGTCATTTTTAGTGATTTTTTGCATATTTCAATTTTCGCCAAAAATGTGGTGCTTGTCTAGCCTTCTTTCAATTTTCCCCATATCTCTCCCGTTTTGTGGTATTTACACATATAATAAAGTAATACTGTAAATTACTACGAACAATGATCGTCCAAATTAGGAATATCGGACATTGTATTATGCCACGTCAAATAAAATCATATCCCGATCCACTCCAGAATATTCTAACAAGTTCCTGAATCAGGATTAATAATTACTTCTTGATAAAAGATGTTAAACAATACCAATCATGTAATTAACGCATCGTCTAATATCGATTAATAATCAATAATCATATACTGTGAATACTATTATTTAGCCGTAGATAGAAAAGTATAAATACCCTCATATTTTTAACTTGAATAAAGGACAATCTACTTTGAGTCTCACTTATTTTTATATTTGTTGATTGACTTAGTACTTTTTTATATTATAAACCCTAAATATCACACGTTTGCTTTCAGATTTCACCGCATATTAGTGAATTTTAGTAGCTCTTAAAAAATATATAAAACCGTAGTTATTTTGTATTTCCCATTGAATCCCCCCTTTTGTTTTTACCCTATTCACTATAACAAAGTACTAGCCTTATATGTTTAAGAAAATAAGCAACTGTAAAAACGAAACTCTGAGATCTCGAATGCACTTAGTTCGTACGACAACAGATATTTCTAGAATAACAAGAATCTCTAAATGGACAATCAACAGGAGAAAGAGGGAAGAAAGAAACTTAATGTCTTGTGATCATGAAGGTCTCCCGCTTTTAGTCTGAAAAGTTACTAGCTCAATCACCAACCTAAAGCTTGGACAAGATCCGTTACACACAGTTTCCGATGCTCAGCACATTTTGAGAGCCTTAAGATACAGTATTAGCAAATTGTCAGTCTGAAGGCACTGTAGGAAGCTAGATTTTGAGTCTCGAAGTAAGGAATCGAAGAATTTCATCAGCTGTATTAGCCGGAAAAAGCGATGAATGTGGTATCACGACAAGCCATTGTATACAATAGAGGGCTGGAAGTCTGCTATCTTTAGCAATGAAACAAATATGAACATTATGGATGCAGATAGTATACACTAATATTGAAAGCAAGTCGAGCAACCTGAGCGATTTTTTCACGGTGATCAAACAATGAAGCATGCTGGCTGCTCTGTTATGTTTTAAGGCTGTATTAGATATTGAGGACCGGAATATGCGTGTCAAGTATATGATGGTATAATGAACTCATAAATATACACATATATTTCGCTTACTTCATACCACAAAAGCCTAGCGTATAATGGTCTAAAACGTCGTAATCTCTCGTTTTAGTATGACAATGACACAAGGCACAAGTCGACGCATGTCACAAACTCAATATTTGATAACAGCGCTTCTGTGCTACAAGTTTAGCCGCCACTAATCCCGGCCTAAGTCCGCTTAAGCATGCCAGGTGGCAATTGATGGCAAAGGTATGATGATACGACACTAGATCAAAAAGGGTCGATGATCTTTGGAAAAGAGTAGTTAAAGAGCCGGGTTCTTTTATTGAAAATGATATACACGCATATTATTAGCATATGCAAAGAAGAACATCCGATGATATCAAGAGATGAGATGATTATATAAAGTCTAAGGTCTTAGCCACTTTTGCGGTTTTTAGAAAATATAAAATTTTATAAATTTAAAGCACGCTTATGGCTCAGTTTTAACAATGTCATGCTTAGAACATACATAAATTACAATGACCAGTATATCCTCCTTCTAGTACAGTTTCATGACTATTGCAATTACCATGAGCAGGTAATGGTAGTTAAAAGCTGAAAAAAAGTTTTGTGCACCAGTTTTGTCCGCTACTGTAACTTTCTTCTATGTTGTAAAGCTTGCTTGTTTACAACAGATGCTACCAATTGTCGTGTTTGATCACGAATAGTCTTTTTATAGTAATTAACAAAGGTACCGAGAACTTATTAAGTAGTAAAAGATTGATTCATTTTATTTAATAAAGATAATGTCTATTTATACTATTTTACATTTGCTGCGGTGATGATGTTGTTATATTGTTACTTAGTAGGTACTTGTGATTTGAGTATAAGGTTATAGAGTAGATTTGATGTATTTAGTTGTTGTTTGAAGTGTTTCGTAAGAGAAACTTGTTATTCTTGATATAAAGTTTAAGCGAAAGCTTGATATAGGTAGTGACCACCAGATCTTGTTTGTTAAGATCGATAAAAAGTGTGTTGTAAAATAAAAAGATAATATAAAAAGGGGTTCAAAGAGCTCAATGAAGAGTCTGAATATAAGATATAAGTGATTCTTTTATTGATATTGATAAGAATAAGAATAAAAATAAAAAAGGGTTTGTTGGATATTTATATAAAATTTGTTGCCTTGATTCTCCTTGTTGGATTAATTTTTCCTTTAACCGAAAGTTTTCGGTCTAACGACTCAAGTCATTTTGTTGACTCAAGTCGCCAAAACGACTTGCATCGGAAGGGATTTGTACGACCCGATTGCCGTTTTCGTCACAATATATTGTTATAATGTTAATATTGAAAGTACTGCGACATTGCTGCGACTATGCTGCGACTATACTGCGGATGACAACTGTAGGTAGAAGTATCAAAAAAGGAATATTTGTAACACTATCCAAAATGAGAATAAAATATACGACAATACGCGCAAAAATGATTTCTGCCAGACTCGAACTGGCGACCGCCTGTGTGTTAGACAGGCGTGATAACCAACTACACCAAGAAACCACTTTCGATTGTGTCGTGGCTAAAAGAGGTAAGCCCTCACTCAATGCCCCGGTCCGGACGGCACGTGTTGTGCGGTCCGAGCAAAAGCTGAGACCCTGATGTCCCTGAGACCCTGCTCTCATTACAACCCCGCTATCTGGGACAATTGAGAAAATTCCAGAGATTTCTGGACATCATCATAAAACATATAAATAGTTGTATTGTTTTGTAAAAAATAAAGAACAGCTTTCCTCACAAGTTCAAGTTTATTTTATTGTTTATTTCGACTTACTATTGGTTGGTTCTATTGTTAACAACGACAACTGGTAGCATCTGTTTGATTAAAATAGTATTTTTTGCTCTGTATCGCAAGTCTCTGATAATAACTTACCTGGTTTAACTATGTCTGGTGTAATCGAAGAAGATATTGATATGGGTAACCCTTCTGGCCCCGGTGAAGGCAATGGTGTTTATGTAGACAAGGCAGTATTAGAAAAGTTGCTCCTTGCCTTGTCATCTAAAAGTTCGCAATCGATAAGGGTACGTGAACCGGATGTGTTCAGGGGTGATCGCTCTGCTATCGCCGTAGCAAGTTGGTTAGGCTCTTTGGAGTGCTATTTCGAATTGGTACCCTTGAAGGAAAAAGAAAAAGTTTCATTTGCTGTCACACTGCTCCGTGATGATGCCTTGATATGGTGGAATCAATTAAAGGTTAGCCGTGTGCCTCCATCCGACTGGTCTTCATTCAAGTTCGCTTTTGAGAATGAGTTTAGACCTGTAAACTCTACTCAGGCGGCCCGTGATAAATTGGCTATACTATCACAACACTCCACCGTCGCAAGATATATTAGTGAGTTTCGCAGCCTTCAATTGCAAATACCTGATATGTCTGCTGGTGATGCGTTGGATCGCTTTGTGCGCGGTTTAAAGCCTGATTTACGGGTTCTGGTACGTTCTAGATTCCCTCATTCCTTGGAGTCAGCGGAATCCATGGCTCTGGCCATCGAAGCGGCAAGGAACGATGGTGAAGTGGCTTCTGCCCCTGTTGTACATACTCCTTCAGGTAATCCTTTTGCTCGTGGTTCTCCTCTTGGTGCCCCCGGTAACGGTGAAGACCCAATGGATCTAGATTCAATCCGACAAGTCCTAAATGCCATCTCCACCGCTTTTAATGGCAAAGGTCGTAAAGGTTTTGAACGTTCGAACAATGGTCGAAGACAGATCCGGTGTTATGGGTGCCAAGGTATAGGACATGTCAAGTCTGAGTGTCCTACTTGGCGAAAGGCTGGCAATACAAGAACAGTTGGGCCAGGTTCCTCTCGTCAGCGCCGTACTATAAATTATATCAAGCCTGTCAAGCATTGTGAGTGCAGTGATAACAAGTTGGACGTTTCTGAGTTGGATGGAGATGATGAATTCTTGGCACGAGACCATGATCATTTGTTAAATCTCAATAATAATAAAGAATCCGATTTGCCCTTGTACGAGTTTGTCTTATGTGATAATAACAATGCTGATAAGTGTCGTAAAGTCAAGGTTCTACTAGATACAGGTGCAAGCGCAAACTACATATCTCCTAAATTGGTGAACAGATCTATGAAGATGTCTTCCTTACGGTCATCTCGTGAAGTGGAAACGGCTGGTGGTCACGTAATGCCCATTGATAAGAAGGTGGAATTCGAATTGAGGGCTCGACAAATCCCTTATCACGTACAAGCATACGTATTCGATATGAAGTTCGATCTCATCTTGGGCCAACAGTGGTTTCAACAAGCTAAGCCAATTCCAAATTGGTCCACTAGTTCTTGGAAACTGGTGGATGAAAACAGGGGTAATGTGCTCTTGACTCCTTGTGATGATACGGCTGACTCTACGATTGGTAATGGTGGTCAAGACTGTGTTTACTTGATATCGAAACGTCAACTGCAACGAAGTACTAGGAAGCAACAAGTGGACGAACTGTACCTAGTACATTTCGTAGACAATGGGCGGTCAACAAACGAATGCCAAAATGGCAACTCTAAATTGGAAAGGTCAATCATTTCTGAATTCCAAGATGTCTTTCGCAATGACTTGCCTCCTGGTCTCCCTCCTGTGCGTACTGTTGAGCATGTAATCGATACAGGTGATGCTAGGCCGATTAGTAGGCCCCCGTTTAAGATGAGCCCGCGGGAGCTAGATGAGTTGCAAAAGCAGTTGAAAGAATTGATGGATGTTGGCTTGATTCGACCCAGTTCGTCGCCTTGGGGTGCACCCGTTCTCTTTGTCCGTAAAAAAGACGGGTCACTTCGAATGTGCATCGACTACCGTGCCATCAACTCTTTGACGAAACGAATCAACACCCCACTGCCTCGTATTGATGAATGTCTGGAACGATTGGGTGGAGCTAAACATTTCTCCAGTATCGACCTCAAAAGTGGGTATCACCAAGTCCGTATCCGAGACGAGGATGTTCCCAAGACCGCTTTCAACACACGATATGGATCATACGAGTTTCTGGTTCTGCCTTTCGGTTTAACTAACAGTCCTCCTACGTTTCAAAAGATGATGAATCATGTACTGCAAGACTACGTGGATAAATTTGTTTTGGTATACCTGGACGACATCTTGGTATTTAGCAAAACAGCAGAAGAGCACAAGGAGCATTTGCGACTAGTACTAAGCAAGTTGAGAGAACACAAGCTATACGCCAATCCCAAGAAGTGTACATTCAACAAGAGTGAAGTAGAATTCCTGGGTTATCGAGTCTCTGAAAAGGGTATATTACCTTCATCGTCAAAAGTGAAGGCTATTCAAGACTGGCCCCAACCTACGAATGTTCAGGAAGTCCGTCAGTTCATTGGTCTGTGCTCCCACTACCGTCGTTTTATACCTGGATTCTCTACGGTGGCTACGCCGTTGACGGATTTGACTAAAGGTACAGGTGCAAAGAAGCGTCCAGTCCAATGGTCACAAGAATGTCAAGCTGCCTTTATAAAGCTAAAGGAACTTATGTCATCGGCTCCTGTACTGCAACCTCCCGACTTGTCCAAACCGTTTATTATCGAAACGGATGCGTCAGACTTTGGTGTTGGTGCGGTACTGTTACAAAAGGACGAACGTGACCTACTGCATCCAATTGCTTTTGAATCGAAGAAACTCTCTGCGGCGGAACGGGGTTACCCACCACAAGAACGAGAACTGATTGGTATTCTTCATGCATTACGCACCTGGCGTTGCTTTGTGGATGGCTCAGAATACGTGGTATTCACTGATCACAATCCTCTTCAGTACTTACGGTCGCAAAAGAAACCCACTCCTCGTTTAGTCCGTTGGCTTGCTGAAATCGAAACGTATGACCCTGTCATTAAGTATAAGCCAGGAAAGGAAAACAACGTGCCTGATGCTCTAAGTCGACGGGATGGTCCAAGTTGTATTGCCGAAACCGAGAATATGGAACCAAATTACCTCTATAGCGTGCACAACATACATGAGACGGACTGGCCACAGTATTATAGCATTGATTTACCTTCTGACATGTCGGACACGATGAAACGTCGATTGCAGCAAAACAAGGAGAAGTTTGTAGTGCGTGATGGTCAGGTGTGGCGTAAGGTCATGATCGATAACAAGCCTTGTGAAGTTCAATTCTGTCCTTTCTCCCGTCGTGCTGACTTGGTTGACAAATTCCATTCTGGGTTTGGTCATGCGGGTAGAACTACCGTATATGAATTACTTCGAAGACGTTGGTGGTGGCCTAGCATGCAAAGTGATATCCAAACTTGGCTTTCACATTGTCCTCAATGTCAATTGGCGGCTGGTGCGAACAAAAACACTCATCATGCTCCCATGGTCCCTCTAACGATTCCCCCTGCATTTGCACGCTGGCACTTGGACTTTATCGGTGAACTTCCAACTACCAAAAGTGGCAACAAGTGGTTGTTAACAGCGGTTGACTATTCTACCAACTGGCCCATTGCTCGTGCAGTTCCAGAAGCATCAGCCGAGGCGGTGGCTGATTTCTTGTATGAAGAAATTGTGATGCGTTTCGGATGTCCCAGTGAAATCGTGACAGATCGTGGTGCGAACTTCTTGTCAAAGTTAGTAAAGCATTATACGGAGCGAGTTAAGATTACTCATCGTATGACATCGGCATTCCATCCGCGCTCTAATGGTAAATGTGAACGTCTGAATGGCATACTAAAAACAATGCTGCGGAAGTATGTCCATGGTGCAATTCACATCTGGGATCAGTTTGTTGACGCTGCGCTGTTTGCGACTCGTATTCGGAAACATAGGTCTGCTGGTTTTTCTCCTTTTTATTTGGTTTATGGTCGTGAACCTGTACTGCCTGGTGATGAACTACGCCCTTATTTGGCTGACGAATTGGCTAAGGATCCTAGAACAATCGCAGAGCACACAGCAAGGGAACTCGAAGCCTTAGGTCAGAACCGCGCTGCAGCTGAACAACGTATGCGCGCTGTATCGGAACATGATAAAAGCAAGTGGGATGCCGCGATTACAAAAGTGGATTTTGAAGTTGGCGACCATGTCTTGTTAAGAAACGAACAAAAATATGGTCTGGAGTACAACTGGATGGGCCCCTTCATAGTGACCGGCAAGAATGATGTCACTCATGTGTGCAAATTGGTGTCCATTGGTGGTGAACCCTACCCATCTTGGGTTCATATCGATCGTCTCAAGGAAGTCAAGGCGGAATCAATTGATGAGCCTTGGTACAACCCTACGGTGTCGCGTGCTGCTTGGCGTTCCGCGGTTGGTTTACCTGGTGGTAATTCTGCTGGAGGATCCGCTTCTCAGGTTGATCAGAGGCGATCAACAGTCTTGGGGGGGAGTGATGTCGTGGCTAAAAGAGGTAAGCCCTCACTCAATGCCCCGGTCCGGACGGCACGTGTTGTGCGGTCCGAGCAAAAGCTGAGACCCTGATGTCCCTGAGACCCTGCTCTCATTACAACCCCGCTATCTGGGACAATTGAGAAAATTCCAGAGATTTCTGGACATCATCATAAAACATATAAATAGTTGTATTGTTTTGTAAAAAATAAAGAACAGCTTTCCTCACAAGTTCAAGTTTATTTTATTGTTTATTTCGACTTACTATTGGTTGGTTCTATTGTTAACAACGACAATTGTTACACCATTTTTCACAGCTAAACAATCATCCGTTCACACTTCTTTAAAAAAAAACAAAGCAATCCATCATTAGTTCAATCAATCCTTCCAAGATAAACAACAAACAACAACCCTCACCTTCTAAGATTGAAATCCCATCGAGAAATCCAACAAATACTCCTTTAGACAGTCAGAAGAACAGCAACAACAAAAGACAAACTTCCCCTGACCCTGAACCCTCTGCCGCCACTAAACGCACCCTCGCAGATCGTTCTCCGCCCTTCCTACCTCTTGATATTGAGCGTCACCCAACCGGCAAGCCAAAGCACAACATGGATATAGCCAATATCACCAACCCTACCAGCATCACCACCACATTGACAAGCGAGCCAGATTTCCATTTTGGCCCTGCCACTGCCCCTACCGCATCGGCCCTCTCACTTAATGGGCCTCTTGACTTTGGTATCCTTCCCGGTATGCCTGATTGGTTCCAACCGATCATGGCCATGATTACCAGCCAAGGTCAACGCCTTGCACACCTGGAAGCTCTGACCAAAGAGAACCAGAACCTAAGAGCTGACCTTGAGGCGGCTCATCGCCGTATTAAAGAGCTAGAGGCTCTTAATGCCCCACTTACTGCTACACCTAAGACTGTAGCAGTTAACAAGCCTGCTGGATCTGAGGCCTCCAAGTGGAAGTCACCTCCCACTCCTACCTCCACTCCTGCACCTACAACTTCCTCGTTCGCCTCGGCTGCTCGTAAGGGTATGCGTACCACGCAGCCACCCAAGCCCAAGGCTACCACCCGTACCCGTAAGGCACCTTCCAAACGCCAACTTCAGGTCGCTGCCCGTACCTTTGCTCCTCCTCCTGCAAATAACGGGTTCCAATACCTTTACCTTCCTTGTCGCTTCAGGGAGTCCATCACCAATGTTCGCAAGAAGGTAGGTATGCTTGGCCTGGAGAACTGGCGTATCCTCGACGTCTACCACCCCACCACCCGCGTGGTAGCACTCCTAGTCCACAACGAATACGCTTCGACTGCCACCAATAAGCTTGATACAGCTGGTATCAAGCTCATCAATGACTTTGATCCTCGCAATCCCACCAACCTACGCGATGTCAAATACAAAGACCTCTCAGAAAATGAGAAACAACAAAAGATGGTGCAGATCCACACCTCTCACCTCCTCACCGCCCTGGATCGTATGCGTCCTACTGTGCGCTCAGCTGTGGCTCGTGATTTCATTGCCAAGCAATGGATCACTACTCAAGCCTTTGCTGACCATATCAAGACAGCCACCCTCACTCCTGTACAAGCTACTCCTGTTGATACCGACATGGACGAAGCACCTCAACCTGTTCCTGCTGGTAATGGCGAACCAGACATTGAACAGTTACAGTGGGTGGAAAAATGGTTCCAATGTTTTCGTCTCGCAGCTTTAACGCTTTATAACTTTTGAACTACAAATGGTAACGACTCACAAAAACATGCATTTTGTAGCGCTTTTGCGGCTTATATTGGTGAAAAAAGTTTTTGTTTGCACTGTTACACAATCGGGAATAAATTAACATTAAGTACAAAACCAACATTGGAACCATTTTTCCACTACAGCTCTAGATAAGTTTATTTGTTATTTAATGAAATTTTCACTAGAGCTTTTTAGCTGATTATGAGTCATACCACTCCGGCTATCGCCGAAAAAGTCTCCGTGACTTATAAAATTAATTTATCCCCGGTCAAAGCTTTTTTTTCCTTTTCTTTCTCCACATATCAAAGATTTGGGGTATCACTACACATATGGTTCGCGCTCTCTCTAAAAACAAGCAAGAAAGCATCAAATCATTAGTTTTACAAAACAAGCCATACTCAGTGATAATGGAACGTATTTCTAACTTAAAAAAATCTACTTTAAGTAGATATGCCAACAAGTTTTCTCCTGGTAGAGTAACAGCAAACCCTGATAGAAAGGCTGTTCTAAGCGTTACCACCAAGTCTTATATACGTAAGCAGGTTGTTAATGGTACCCTCAAGACTGCGAAGGCTGTCCATAAGTATCTAGTATGCACTAGCCACAATATTAGCTACTCAGGTACCATTAAAGTTATGAAAAGCATGAACTTCCATGCTAAGATAAAGGTAAAAAAGCCTATATTGACTAAGGTTCAGAAAGCAAGACGACTAGCATGGGCGGAAGAGCATAAAAATTGGACAAGCGATGACTGGAGACGTATGGTATTCAGTGACGAAACAAAAGTCAACGTTTATGGTTCAGATGGTTGCAAATACTTTTGGAGTCGACCAGATGATAAACTTCAACCCCATCATCTCGACTTGACAGTTAAAGGAGGGGGCGGTAGCATTATGGTATGGGGTTGTATTACCTATGACGGGCCTGGTTATGCATGTTGGGTTAGTGAAGGCACAATGAAAGCTTCTGATTATGTCGGAATTCTTAGTACAACTCTCATGGATAGCCTTGATTACTATGATTACAATCCTCAGGACATCTATTTTCAGCAGGATAACGATCCTAAACACACATCAAAGCTAGCTAGGCAATGGTTCAAGGACAACAACTTCAAGTGTGACCATACCTTCAACTGGCCATCACAAAGTCCAGATCTAAACCCAATAGAGCACATCTGGCACCACTTTAAGCTGAAGTTAAGTGCATATGATACTAGGGCAAAAGGTGTGCATGAATTATGGGATTGTGTTGAAAAAGAATGGTCTACTTTTACAGCAGAAGACTATAGGAGATACATAGACAGTATGCCTGATCGTTGTAGAGCTGTAATTGCTGCGAAGGGCGGTCATACAAGATATTAATAAAATAAAGCATGTAGTGGAAAAATGGTTCCAATGTTGGTTTTGTACTTAATGTTAATTTATTCCCGATTGTGTAACAGTGCAAACAAAAACTTTTTTCACCAATATAAGCCGCAAAAGCGCTACAAAATGCATGTTTTTGTGAGTCGTTACCATTTGTAGTTCAAAAGTTATAAAGCATTAAAGCTGCGAGACGAAAACATTGGAACCATTTTTCCACCCACTGTATGAGTCAGGTAAACAACAATAATAATAACATATACCCCCCTTCCACTCCTTCAAATACAACAACAAACAAGATTACTATGTCCTTATGGAACTCCAATGGTTGTGGTCGCCACACCATTGAAGCTGTTACTAACGCCCTCCCTCCTACAGATCTACTCTTCCTTACTGAAACGTGGCTTCTGCCACCGTTAAAGTTCCTTACAAATTGGAAGCAGTATCACACTTATGCAATACCAGTTGACAACGCTTTTCGTGGTGAAATGGGTATCAGCCTCTTAGTCCACCCGGATTGCCCTCATCAAGTCACTCATTTTCCCTCCTCCTCTCCTTATGTCCTCTCTGTTCAAGTCTCAAACCTGCTGATTCACTGTGTATACCTGCCTCCGGCACTATCAGTTGATGAAGCAATTGCAGTACTTGACAGTTTACCCGTTCAATCTCACCCCTCACAACACAACACCATCATTTGCGGTGACTTTAATGCAAGACATCGTGACTGGTTAGGTGATCATCGAACATCAACAAGAGGAAATGCCTTACACAGCTGGGTAGTTGAAAATGGCCTCACTTGCTGGAACACTGAACTTGCTTACGGTATTCCCACTTATAATGCTCACACGCGGTTCAGTAGTCTTACAGGTAGCCATTATCGCAGTATCATTGACCTCTTTCTTAGCACTCAAGAGCTCCACAATGCACATCTGAGGGTCCATGACGATCTTTCTCTCGGGTCTGATCACAGTCCTCTGACTCTCTCTTGTCTTGTGCCTCCTCCACCTGCTCTACCTAACCATCCTCGACTACTCTGGAACCTAAGTAGACTATCCGAACATGATTGTACCTATGTGCAATTATTCAAGGATAAGATACGACCGTTCCTTCAGTTGCTTCAAGAATATACCTCTGCAGATGGTGTCTACACCTCTGTACGTCCCGATCTTGATGCACTGACTCTTCAGTTCAATGAGATTACCCAGTCTAGTTTGGATCAGTCCGTTGGCCGCAAGAGCCCCAAAAGTCGTCACCATGCTTGGTTCTGGACAGCCGACCTGCAGGCCGCGTTTGACCATCGCGAGTCTTGTAGACGTGCTTGGAAAAGAGCCTCTGGTCCCAGCAAAGCAGCAAGATGGACTGACTATACTTTGGCATGCTTGCGGTACAAGTCAGAGCTTCGTCGTCGACGTCGTTTTACTTGGAAACAGTTTTGTCACAAGTTGTCATCTGGTCCTCTTGCTGATACTAACTCTATTGTCAGTAGGATTCGGCGCAACCGAGTGATCCAACCACAATTCTCTCATCCAGAAGGTCCTCGTGTTGCTGCCACAGTCATGGCGAGACATCTTCAACAGGTGTTCTCTGGTGCAAATCTGCCTGACACTCGATACCCTGCCCCTCCCATTCCTGACGGTCCTCATCCCATTGATGAAGCCAGCTGTCCATTTTCGACCAGTACCGTACACCATGCTTTGTTGAAACGTCTTTCGAGACGCAAAGCCCCTGGTGTGGATCACATCCGTACTGAAATGCTGTTGCCGATAGTGGATGAGGTCGTCCCTGTCATCACCCTTCTCTTTCAACTCTGTTGGAAGTGGTCAGTTATTCCTTCTGACTGGCGTACTGCCCAGGTAGTTCCTATCTACAAAAAAGGAGATGCCTTAGACCCAGGTAACTATCGACCTATCTCTCTTACCTCGATCATGCGTAAGCTGCTTGAGCTCTGTCTACAAACCGAGCTTGAATCTACTGCTCCTCCTCTGGATCCTGTACAGGGCGGTTTCCGCCATCATAGAAGTGCGCTCGATCAGGCTCTGTGTCTGCATGAGTTGTGTCGTCAACACACTACCGACCACTCTGGCGAGCCTCCTGTACTTGCATTCCTAGACATCAAGTCTGCATATGATACCGTTGACCGTGCTATCGTGTGGCGTGCCCTCGAGACGCATGTGTCTGAACCCATGCTTGGTATCTTACAATGCCTATTTGATCAGGTAAGTATTCAAGTACTACTCGGTGGTTACTCCTCTCCCTCCTTTTGGCCTCGTACCGGTGTATTACAAGGTTCAATCCTCTCTCCTTTCCTCTATTCCATATACATCAACACTCTGCCAGCGGCTCTTCGTGATGTCCGTCTGCCCGTCTCAGCTCGGTACTACAGCTCTATGCCCCAACGTGAGTTCGGCGGCCTCTGGATCAACTGCTTACTGTATGCTGATGATGTGGTTCTCATTGCAGCTCCTGAGGTTATGCCAAAGTTGCTCATGAGAGCAGAGGATCACTCGCGCTCCCTTGGATACAGGTGGAATCCTGCCAAGTGTGTAGTGCTCAATTGCCCTAGCGACCATGGAGGACGTCGAATGAAGCTCTACGGGTCTCCCATACCCAAGGAACCTTCGTTCTCTTATCTTGGCGTTCCTTTTAGTCCACAGGGAAAGATATCTACTGACCTTCTTCTTCGTAGGAACACAGCCTCTGCAGTATCAGCCATGCGTGCGACTCTGTTGCCCATCGGTATTCGATCTCCAAGCTTCTCTCGTCTCACTGCCAGCCGTCTATACTCTACGTTCATCCGACCAAAGTTTGAATACGGTCTGTGCCTCTGCACCTTCCAGGTCAAGCAACTCGCCTTACTTGAAAAATCCCAAGACCTGTGTCTTCGTATGGCTTTCGGTGGTCATCGTACCTCATCAACCAGCGTTTACAAGCACTTGGTCAATCTACCATCAATGAAAGAAAGATCAGTTACACTGGTATTCAAGTTCATTTTGAGAGTCCACTTCCTCCCTGAAGACACATTACTTTCGATGATACTCTCATTCGTTGACACCACTCCTATCATCACCCGTAATCGTTTTCGTTGGCCGGCCTTATTGAAGTCAAACTCTATCTGGTCCAACCCAACGTTAACAGATGGTCACGCTTCAACAGCTGACAAGCTCACCTATCTCTCTTCTCCTGCCTCTGTTCGTCGTACTATTGTCGCTTATCGCACGCAAGTCCTTACAAGCATATACCGAAAGCCGAATCCACCAGTCCTTCTCTCTGCCTGTCGGCCATACCTGGGTGTAGATCCCATTCTCACTCTGCCAATGACAGTGTATGATCGAAGTCGACTGGTTCGATGGCGCATGGGGTGGCTTCCCGGTCGCCCTACTGCCTGTCGCTGTGGTCATCCCCATGCTTCGCGCGCCCATCTGCTGAGCTGCCTTCAGGTAGCAAGGCGTTTGGGTGTTGCCTCAAACACACGACCGAATCCCTTAGATTACGTGCTGAATCAACTTCCTCATAAGCTTCCAGCTTATCACTCTCCTGCTCTCTTCTCTCGTTGGTCTACTTGGTGGCCAACCATCTGCGAAATCATGTTTGAAGTAGAACAAATCTGCCAGCCTGACGAAGAATTCACATCTGAAGCATCTGACATCACTGGCCAATTACTCCTTGACAAGCTCATGCCAGTTCCAACTGTGCCTCTTGCTTCTCTTATAGACCTCGAATAGCTTGTTCACTGTTCCTTCTCCCATATAGACTTCCACAAAAAGTTTAAAAAAAAAAAAAAAGATAAAAAAAAAAAAAAAAAAAAAAGAAAAAGTTAAAAAAAAAAAAAAGAAGAAAAACTATACTTAGCTCACGCCATTTGGCCTTTATTCTTAACCCCGCCCAGTTTTTGACTGCTGGCCGTACTCTACTGTATACCAACAAAAAGAAAAAAAAAAAAGAAAGAAAAATTAAAAATTACAAAAAAAGAAAAATTAAAAAAAAAAAAAAATTGTTTATTGTATACCATTTCTTGTACACATCCCTGCCTACTAACATCTCTCCTGTAGCTTTCTGCTTTTGTTTGGTCTCTAGTGTTCTATGGTCTAGACTATATTACCTTTGAATCTGCCAGCATTGTCTTCGGTGCCCACTAGGCCCTATTTAACATCTACTTGACAATTATCAGCTCTTTGTTCTTGTAACCATCTATTGCTCCAACTACCCTCGCGCGTTCAGTCGCCTATCCACTGCCTTATGGCCTCCCACTGCTTCTTCTACCGATATTTTCTCTCGTGTAACAAGATTCTGCCCCTGACCTGCTTTGCCTACCACCGCTTTATGCAGTCACACACTTTTTTTTTTTTTGGGATCAATCCTGTTTTTTTTATACATTCCCATATTATTCTTTTATAATATTCACTCCAAGGCGAGACATTATGCCCATACTGGCCCAGTCTCCATAGCCTTCTCTAATAAAAATCTTTTACCAAGAAACCACTTTTCTTTTGACAGTACCAGGAAATGTGAGATAATAAACTCGATTTGTGTGGCAAAATTTTTAGTTCTTTTTAAAGAAGTTCTGGATAACTAAACTAGTTCCTTTTTGGTGCAGTTGTTTTAATCGCAAGATTAAATAAAAAATTAAACAAAAAAACAATAGCAGCAATATAAAATTAAAATCCTTCTTTATTGCAGATTTCTTTATATTGCGAAAAGGCCTCGCTTTATGGATAAAAAGTTGGCATCTATTTATATTCTTTGTGAGCGTAGATATAAAAGATATGGACTCGGTCACGATGTCGTGCTGAAGAACCAATGATTAAGCTAAAGCTTGTCGATGTTCTAATATATGCATCTGAAATTGAACAATAGAAATAATAACCAGTCAATTAACTTTGATCTAATTACTTTTGGGGTTGACAATTGATTAGACTCTCTAGGATGACAGATATTGATCTTATTGTTCTAAATTTGGAAAAGTGTGGAATTGTTCAATCATAGTTTAATCTTTTGTGTATCGTTATTTATTTTAATACAACTGATATCATATAGAAAATAACTATGTTTACAACATTATCCTCCCCCAGACTTGACAATAGTCAGGTCGGCATTCATGCAGATACTAAATTTTATTTTCTTATTGGTTAATTTATGTATCTTGATGCTCAGCAAGTTTATGAAGTCAGCGGCCGCTCTGCTACATGAACTTTTTTTTTTTTTTTTTTTAGTTTCTATTGTTTCTTATTCTTTTACTTTTTCTAAGGACTGTGCTATCTTGTACCATGTCCTTTCTTTTATAATTCTTGTTTTCTTCAGTCACATTAGGTCTAGCAGAAGTCTTTTTAGTGTAGTCTATTTCGTTAGCTATCATCTTTTGCTTTCTTGCTTGCTCTAATTCCTTCAACTTTTTTCTCTTAAGCCAATATTTATCAATGGGTACTGTGCTGGAGAAGGATGATGCTTTTTCCCACGTATTCTCTCTTTCACCATAACCAGCCCATTTTACAAGGTACTCTCTTTGTCCTGGACCGCCTCTGTGATCTCTAATATCCTCAACATCATAGTATTCATCTTCTATAGCTGTTTCGTCAATAGAGACTATTTTAAGTTCTGATGGGACATATTCACGATGTAACAGTTCATTTTGCTCATCTTTTAAGACATAGGAACCACCTTGAGTTTTTCGAACGACAATGTAAGGCCCTTCATAAAGAGGTGACAACTTACTAGTCCGTCCTGGTAATCTAACCATAACTGCAGTATCCTTCGGAAGATCTATGATCATATTTTTGTCATTGAACCTCTTGTTTGCTTCCTCTATGATCTTCTGTGTTCTTTCACGAATGGCAGGAAACACTATCTGGTACATGCGATCAGTTCTCTCAATTAGCTCTTGTTCTGTAACAGGTCTATTAGGAATCTTATCAGCTATACTCTGATCACTGTAATCCTCAAAGCTATTAAGTCTTCGAGCAAACATCAAGGAAAATGGAGCACTCTTTGAACGGTGTCTTATTTTATAATTCGACGCTAGTTGGACAATTGGCAATACATCGTCCCAATCATTGCTGTTAGAATTAACCATTTTTCTTATAGTGTTTAATGTCGTCTTTACAGCGCTCTCGCTCACGCCATTACCTCGACTGTGAAAGGCTGTACTGTATCTGCGATCTATTCCTAGGTGCTTGGATAATGAGTGCATGAGGCTATTTTTAAACTCTCTGCCGTTATCACTTTGAATAATTTTAGGTATGCCATAGTCACCAAAGATTTTTATTAATTCTTTTGCTACAGTGTCACTTTGTTTATTTTTTAATGGACGCAGTATGATGTACCTGGTACATACATCTATCATCACAAGGACATAGACATTTTCATTTGCCGTGACAGGTAAAGGTCCTAAAAGATCAATTCCAATATGGTCAAATGGTAGATATGCAAGAATGTTTTTTAAAGGATGATAACCTTTCTTGCTTACATTGTGTCTCTGGCATTCAATACATGATTTGATTGTCTCAGTAGCATCTTTATAAATATTATTCCAATGAAGTCCTTGGGAATGTAACTGCTCCACAATACTCGTACTACCGAAGTGTCCGAAGGTATGAGCATCTTCAAGTAGACGTGCTCTCTTCTCAGGTGGAGGAGTCATATAGTCAGTTGTGGGATTATTAGCAAACTTTTTATTTTTTATTTTTACAGCTAGCACATTTAGTTTCTTGTCCTGACTATAGATCAAGTTGTGTCTCTTTGCTGTAGAGTTTGTCTGTCTTTTAACTTTTATTTTATTTCTATTTTATTTTTATTTTCATTTTTATTTTTATTTTTATTTTCCTTTTTTTCTTTTTTATTTTCTTTTTGCGCAGCATCACCCCCACCCAGCATGAACTCATTATTCAAGCAAGGTTCATACAGTCTAGAAAGTAAATCTGGTAATTGATTGAGAATTCCTTGTATGTGAATCACATCAAAGTTGAAATCTAATAAAGTTTCTAACCAGCCTATCATCATAGGGTTTGCTTGTTCTTGGGTATGTAAATACATTAAAGCCTTGTGGTCAGTACGTAATTCAAATTTATTTCCCCATAAAAACTCACGATATTTTTCTAGTGCAAACACTACCGCGTACAGTTCACGTTTAGTTGTATTCCACTTACGTTGAGAGGGTGACAAAGATTTAGATGCAAATGCAATATGTAAAGTTCTATTCAGCTCATCTCTTTGGGTCAATACTGTACCAACACCATATTGTGAGGCATCAGTAGCCACATAGAATTTTTTGGATAAGTCTGGAGTGTGCAACAGTGTCTTTGATTTCAGAATCTCTTTTAAAGCAATGAATGCATCAGTATGTTCTTGTGTCCAGTTGTTCTCTACATCAGGATCATTACGAAGTCTGTCGATAGGTGCAGCTACACGAGAGATTAAAGGTATAAAGTCTCTCATATATGATACAATGCCCATTAATCGCATTACTTCTTTTTTATTGCGTGGTATAGGCCAACTATCGATGTTTGTTAAGCGGCGTGGATCTACTTTGATGATACCACCACTCTCAACTACAAATCCTAAAAGATAGATTGATCGTTGATACCAACTGCATTTCTTTACATTGATTTTTAGGTTGACGGAAGTTAATCGTTCAATCACCTTTTTTACATTCGAAGCATGGTTTTCAGCTGTTCCTTTAATTACACAGTCATCAACATAGGTCTCGATAAAATCCATATCTGCAAAGAGTATTTTCATCACTTTACAGAATATTGCAGTAACTGTTTTTAGACCGAAACAACATCCTTGGAAGGTATATGTTCGATTCTTAAATTGGAAGGAGAGTTTGTGTTGATCTTTAGGGGCTACAAGGAAACTATTGTATGCATTCTTCAAGTCAATCTTAGTGAATACTTCACCACCAGCTAAGTTATCAAATATGCTTCTTATTTTTGGAACAGGATATACGACATCAGGGATTAGTTTGTTGATACCACGAACATCTAAACATACTCTGTGGCTCGTTATCTCATTGTTCTCATCTTTCTTTGGTACCATTAATAAAGGACTATTAAATGATGTGTTAGCGCGGTTCTCTTTGATGATACCTGCTTTTATCCATTCATTTATTTGCTCTTCTAATTCAGGCATTTGTCGGTGAGCAATTGGATATTGTCTCTTAAAGGACTTTGCTCCCTTTTCCATTGGTAATTCTACTACAGATTCTGGTACTGTGCAGAAAGATCCAGCAGGAATATTTTGATTGTCATCAATTGCACTCTGGATATAAGCCATGAATTGCTTTTGTTGATCTTCGGTACCATAGGGCGAGTTGTTAGGTTCAATCTCATTATTAGCGTCAAAATTCATATTAAGAAATTGTGCGTCTTCTTTTAATCTATTCGAATAATCATCTTCATTACCTGGGTACTTGTATGCTACTCCAGTGAGACCGATATTCATTTTTCCGAGAACATCAGTTCCAAGCAAGACATCAAATTCTTGTGTCATTGTCTCATTAAAATTTACAACTTCAAAAGAATGTTTAAAAGAGATGTTATTCATATATGTTAAAGTGAGAGGATCAGTTTGTCCAATTCGTTTACAATTATTATCTGAAGACAAAAAATTTAAAGAACCATTTACAGAATTCACTTTGTCAATATTCAATTTATTATTCAAACAAATTTTTGATATACAAGTGATATCACTGCCAGTGTCAATCTTTCCAATTAATTTCTTGCCCTCTATTAATATAGGAGTCAAAAGTTTAAATGGATTAGTATCTTCATCTTCAGTTTTTTTATTTCATAATGCCTTACAGTCATATGAGTGATTTTCAGCTTCTGTCATATCATGATCATGATCATTTTCTTCATTTGCAGTACGAACAATGGCATAAATTGACTTGTCCGAATCTCTTGGATTTTTTGGATCGACATGAAGTTTTCTTTTATAGTCTGCATATTCTTGACAATGATGGCCATGAGACCAACTTCTACCGCAATAGCGACAGGGTTTACTTGTGCTTGCCTTATGAGGAAAATTTTTATTGCCATAATATTTGTTGTTTATGGTCGACGCAGCATCATTTTTCTTTTTTGTTTTACTATAGCAATCATCTTCATTGTGATTTGCAGCTGTACCACCATGTCTTGAACAAAAGAAAGCACCAGACGAACCATGACCTTTGTTTCTTTTTTGAACACTGAAAGGACCAGCATTTGTGTGGATTCTTTTACTACCACTGGCGACATTGGCATAGGATGCTCCTGAATATGTTCTCGGGTCATCTCCTAGCAAATTTCTTGCTATTTCAGCAGCTCTCTCTACAGTCCATGGTATGTTCTTATTTTCTTTTAAAACAAAAGCTGTCTTACACTTCTCAAGAACAGGTTCAGAGAATGATGCTTTAAATCTAGCAGCTACCATAGGATCATTTTTATTTGCCCCAGCCTCAATACAAGTGCTTAAAAATCGGGTCATATACGAGGAGACAGATTCATTTTTATTCATGGTCATTGTGAATAAACGATGCATAGCATCTGTTCTAGCATTATCAGTCAAGAATTTGTTTGTAAATACAATTCTAGCTGTATTCCATGTATCACATCTTTTGAGCTCTTTCTCGATCCAATCATCATGGTCGAAGGCCAAAGAAACAGGGAGATACCGGCGCCAAACCTCTTGAATGTCCAAGGCAGCAGAATAGATAACCTTTTCAAAGGACCGCAAAAAGTGTTCGACAGATTCATAACATTTCTCACCAGGAAATGGGACATCAGGCCAAGAGGAGAGTTGAAACTTGGGTATATCATTTTGGGTCAAACGCAAACCAATTTCCTTCTTGACAGGAGTGATTACAGGAGAAACAAATTTACCAGAGAGAGCAAGCAACTGTGCACCATATTTTCTCATCTTTTTAAACGCCAAGTCTGCTTGTTCTTCTTCACCAGCCATTATATGTTTTTGATATAACCGAGCAGATTCTTCCTTTTTATACCTTATGAGTTTTGAAACTTCAGCATCAATGTCATCATGATCAGAGGTAATTTCATGCGCATTGGCATTTATTTTTGGGGTTACTTCAGAGCCATCTTCAGTAAGAGAGGGGTCTTGACTTGCTTGTTCGATCTCCATATCGGATGGATCATGCTCCATGGGTCGATCTTCTTGTTTAGGGCTTTCCATAGCAGTTTACCAGGGTAGGAACCAGAAGGATGATTAATTTTAAAAAATGTTTTAATCGCAAGATTAAATAAAAAATTAAACAAAAAAACAATAGCAGCAATATAAAATTAAAATCCTTCTTTATTGCAGATTTCTTTATATTGCGAAAAGGCCTCGCTTTATGGATAAAAAGTTGGCATCTATTTATATTCTTTGTGAGCGTAGATATAAAAGATATGGACTCGGTCACGATGTCGTGCTGAAGAACCAATGATTAAGCTAAAGCTTGTCGATGTTCTAATATATGCATCTGAAATTGAACAATAGAAATAATAACCAGTCAATTAACTTTGATCTAATTACTTTTGGGGTTGACAATTGATTAGACTCTCTAGGATGACAGATATTGATCTTATTGTTCTAAATTTGGAAAAGTGTGGAATTGTTCAATCATAGTTTAATCTTTTGTGTATCGTTATTTATTTTAATACAACTGATATCATATAGAAAATAACTATGTTTACAACAGCAGTAATACTCGCCTTAAAGAGGTGAAGCTTTGGGTCGTCTTCTTTTTGGGTCTAGCTCAACTTGGTCATGGCCGAATGGAATGAGTAAAGTCAATGTGAAAGAAATTCGAGAAAATGAAAGATGTCTGTTGGTGACCTGGGGGGTCGGTAGCGAGTCGATGACGGGGTGTAAGAAATCTGGGTTTGATTTCGGTGTTGTCTCGGCGGAGCTTCAACAGCATTGATCATTGCTCAAAGCTTAAATTTCTTTCCTTTGATTTACCATTTTTATTCTAGTATTTCCCTGACATGTTTGACGCTAAAATAGTTTATATTGTTCTAAATCTCCTTATGCCACAAAGTTTAGTTTACATTTACTCATTCCCATTTACATCATTTCCTTCAATTGTGTTATGTTTGATATCATTTGTTAATTTAGTTTATTTTCAATAATGTATAAAAGAATAACTTATGCGAATCAATAAACGATACCTTTTTTTGGAAGGCCTAATTTTTCTTGTCTTTGGTTTTCTGTCTGGATAGACAGGGTTATTCTCTCTGGTGAACTGCTGTTTTCTTTGATAACTCTTAAAATCTAACAAACGAACATCTACCGGTTTCTTTGGTTAACTATTTTCTTATTCCTTCCCTACCCGCAAGTCCTTCACTTTCTTAGTCTAAACTACCGCGTAATTCACACTTTGACAAAGTCGGATTTTGGTTGATGATCGCCTTTGATACCTTTTTGATTTTTAAAGCTTATTTTGTATTCAAAAGATGCTCCTTTTCATGGCGATTCGAATGGTATGCTTTTCGGTGTGGTTGGATAACTCTAACAGATGATATTGAAGAAAATGTAAAAGAAAATAAGGGGTGTTATAGGTAGACATAATAAAATAATAAATTATGCTATAAACCAAACATCTCCAACACTAGCATAGTTAAACCATAAAGATCTGGCGATGAATTATATCATAAAGAGTAATAAATGTCTTGCATGTATAATACCAACCTGTTATAGTATTAAGTCTTTGCATAATCTCTTTTATGATCCAATATATTTAGTTGCATTGAGACTACAGTAGGTGGAAAAATGGTCCGGATGTTCTTAAATTATTCACAAATATCGCTATAGCTTTACCAAATCCCAATCAAATTGAACAAAACAAACATTACTTTGAAGAGAAAACATTGCTTTATTTTTAGTAAAAATTTGATATGTCACACAAAAGTTCAAAGGGAGCTACAAATGATCAAATATTTCAGCAACATCCGGACCATTTTTCAGGGTGTTCCATAATATCTGTTAGTAGTCTGTATATCCCCCTTTTGCTTGAATAACAGCTTTGATTCTATCCCGCATACTGTCAATATACTTTCTACAATGATCTTTTGTAAATCTCGCCCATTGTTCTTCAATTCGATCCCATAATTCATGTACACCTTTAGCTCTGGTTTCATACGCACTTAACCTTAGCTTCAGGTGATGCCAAACGTGTTCAATCGGGTTTAGATCCGGGCTCTGAGCAGGCCAACTATAAATAGACTTGCTGTCGAAGTTGTTTTCTTCAAACCAAGCTTTTGCGACCTTCGACGTATGTTTAGGATCGTTATCCTGCTGGAAGTAGATGTTTTTGGGGTCATAATTGTAGTAATTTAGGGTGTCCATTAGCGTTGTGTCCAATATATGTACATAGTCCTCTTTCTTCATTGTTCCATCATAGATACGACAAGCGTACCCAGGACCATCGTATGTAATACAGCCCCACATCATAACGCTGCCTCCACCTCCTTTTACTGTTAAGTCAAGATGGTGGAATCGAAGCTTATCATCTACTCTCTTCCAGTAGTACTTTACACCGTCTGATCCCCAAACATTTACCTTAGTCTCGTCAGAGAATACCATACCACGCCAATCATCTTTTGTCCAATCGTTGTGGGCGTTGGCCCATGCAAGTCGCTTTTTCATATGAATAGCCTTTAAAAACGGCTTGCGCTTTTTAATACGGGCCTGGAATCCCATCGATTTTAAAAGTTTTAAGCAAACAGAGTAGCCAATTGCGCATCCAACGTCACATAAATATCGTTGTACACCCTTCCCCGTCTTTAATTTACCAGTTATGACTGACCGTCTGATGTAGGACTTGGTTGTAGCAGTAATGTCGGACTTGCGGCCTGATTTAAGGGGCCCCATGTTAGGAAACCACCTTCGCTTATAGTCGCTGATGATGCTTTTCTTGACTCCAGGCACTCGTTTTATGATGGATGAGTAAGAATGACCAGATTTGAGTAAGGACTTGATGTTATCTTGTACATCCAAAGGCAAAGAACGAACCATATTTGTATAAAACAGCAATAATACCGAAAGAAGAAGAAGACGTGCTAAACCAGCAAAAAAAAGTAGATATTTATATTTTTTTTTTGATTATTAATACAAATCTAATGTATTATTAATCATCTGAGACAAAAGTGACGGCTTCTGAGTCAGCAGCATTGAATAATCTGGGTAGTTAAAATTCTATAGGGCATCCTGAAAAATGGTCCGGATGTTGCTGAAATATTTGATCATTTGTAGCTCCCTTTGAACTTTTGTGTGACATATCAAATTTTTACTAAAAATAAAGCAATGTTTTCTCTTCAAAGTAATGTTTGTTTTGTTCAATTTGATTGGGATTTGGTAAAGCTACAGCGATATTTGTGAATAATTTAAGAACATCCGGACCATTTTTCCACCTACTGTATGTGTGTCAGAATAGAATATTGTTTTTCTTGCATAGTAACTTTATCGATCTAAACGAATGATTTAGAAATATTCTTATAAATAATCCGATTGGTGCCTTAATGACTCCTGTTGTCTCCATTATTAGGTTTCAGTCTTTCTGTACTAATTTAGTAACCAAGTTTACTCAAACCCAATAACCATTCAGGAACAAAATACAAGTGCCGTCTTAAACAACAATTCCATGGATGCCTATTTATAAATGCAACACTAGTAGCTTAGAACAATGATTTATAATATAATTATACAAGATAAGATTCCATGGAACAAGATATGATGGCAATGCCCCAATCCAGAATGAAACATCAAGAAAGAACCAATTGATTTAACTCAATCATCCCCATGAATTATTCTTCAAAAGAATATAAATATCCCACCTAAATCCTCATTGAAAAAAGGATAACTTTAACTTGGATATAATCAAGAATAAAAAGTATCTCAAAGTAATTATCGTTTTGGTGCTTTTTTTTATTTCTTTTTATCTTCGTTTATTACAAACTGCATCGAAAATCTTTTAAAAGAGCAATAAAATTCCGTGGAGTTGCGTTAAACTTCGCGTTGTTGCGCTCATTTATGCTAAAAAACTACGTTTAATATCTCCAATTATTTGCAGTGTGCCTTTTTAGGAAGGAGAGTTTTACTATAAATTTCACCTAAGTATCAAGCTGAAATTGCACGGTAGAACTAGTAACCAAAAATGAAGGAGCTTGCGGGAGTCTTTGATTTACTAGTAGAAACGATATATCTGTAAGGAGACTTGTTATTAATTCACTTCAATTACTACGGAACCAAGGCTACTGAAAAACCTACTCGTATAATTGGTACCAGAAATCAACAACACAGGAGATATATTCGCGTAAGAAAAAGGTAGGTGTAAGCTGTCAATAATTCGAGAGAAAAGATCGACAGAAGTTGAAAATAGAGGGGATAAAACCAAAATATACAATGGAAAGTATAGAGTGATTGTTTTTCCTTTTTTATGAATAATGATAAAATCTTTATTGAATTAAGAATTAACTTCTTTTATACTTTTTACAACGCGTAAAACTGACATTCACAATGTCGACATGTCAAACTAAAAATAAAATAAATAAAATAAAATAAAAAAATTAACTAAAATAAACTAAACTGGCTGCTGGACTAAGATGATAATTGATAAACTGATTCTTGGCAACAAAAAAGAGCCGAAATGATACAAGCCTAGACATTAGACTGTCTGACTTGAAGAAAATAAATGAAATACAGAGAAGAGGAAGAAGGATCGTCGACTTGTCCAAGGAAGCTCCGCTGGGACAACAATTCATTCACCGAGAATTTCCAAACACCATCCCAACTTGCTACCGGCACACCAAGGCAAACCTTCGGACTTGAATTTCTTCATTTCTACATTTCTTTTAATTTCTTCAATGTCTTCAATGTCTTCAATGTCTTCATTCGCCATGTACAACTTGCAACCTCTTGTTAAACCAAAGCTTCAGACCCAAAGGAGAAGTGTCCAAGAATATTTTAAAATAATAAAAGTAGAATTTTTATTATGTAGTAGCCACAGAAATAAGAAAAATATTCTTTTCAAATCGAGTTTACCAATACTCACCATAGTATCAAAGTGATATATGCTTTTCCCCTGATTATGCTTTACCTTGAATAGCTTGAAATTTAAAACAGTAACCAGGAAAAAGAGAACTAGTATTGACTTTAAAGGCGTAAAGTAAGTGTAAAAAGAATAAAGTAAAAAAAATAAAGAGAAGACTGTATATTGTTTATTCAATAAAAACTTGTAATCCTTTTATACTTTTCATTGGCTGCTAGCCACTCCGTTATACTTCTACAATTTAAATGGGACCACCATTATTCTTCAAAAAATACATAAGGCCACCATTACATCTTGAATATCGATTGATCAAGCATTAGGATAAGGACCCTTTTGAGAACCCTTAACTTCCGCCTTCATTTCAGTCTCAGCACGACCAGCACTCAGGGTCAAATAACCGTCCGACCCATACATAAGTCTATTCCGGTCTACGTCACCCGGACCCATCGGTGTTTCCACTGCAAATAATTGCTATATATATAGCATTATATTTGACAGAATATAATGAGATATTTCGGGTTTACGTCAATATATTTACAGATTCCATAAAATATGTACTTCGTATATTTTGCTCGAAATGTTAAGATATGTATATAAAATACCGTGTTACTTTTGGTGACGCGCCGCTTCATTGTTCTTTCTACGATGATACACAAACATAACGCTTTTCCATTGGACCTTACATGCTTGCGTTTCTCTTTGATGCTATTTCTTTATTGGCTTATAGCCTTTTAGCAAAGCTTCCTTATAGGTCTATTTCTCTTTAATATTACTTCTTTATTGGCTTATTGCCTTTTCACAATACTTTCTTATTGGTTTATTATGATTATATATAGCTCTGGATGATTTGTATTAGGAAAAAAATAGGTTTAAAATACAGTATTATTGGTCAAAAATGTGGTTTTATTCATTTATTTTTGGCCTCTTTTGCCATATTGATTATATATTATTGGTTCATTTGATTATTAAATATGATTTAAAAAAAAGAGGGGGGGGGAGCAGGGAATTTATGGGAATAATGAAACATCATCTTTAAACGGTAGATACAAAAAAAAAATTTCTTTTTTCAAAATTGCACTTACCTTGACCTCAGAAGCATCAAACAATAGAATATAGCAGACAAATCAGGCAAAATAAACAAATACAATGAAGCAGCCTCAAAAGAGATCAAAAGCAATATAAAGATGAAGACAGTAGACTAAGCAGGAGGAAAGTAGAGTCAAAGCTGTTGTATAATGGTTAATGTAATAAAATAAAAGGTAGAAACAAAGATCAAGAAACAGTTTGAGTACTTTTTGAGACTGATCTTTATTTCAGTTTAAGTTAAAGTAAAAATTATTCTAATTGAAGGCAGGTATTTATATCTTATTGAGTGAGTGGCTTGATATCTTCTATTGTAAGCGTTCTTCTAATATTTAGGTACTTTAACAAGTGTCATCTATAATTATGATTATGAAAACTTTTCATTTGTTCTTTTGTATGTCTGTCATAGATTATCTTTTATTCTGGGAATTCCTCACTGATTTGAATAAGGTTATTTTACGCGTTATTTCAATTATGTGAAAGATTAGCAATATTCCTGATATTGGATTGGATCTTGTTATTTTAGTTGATACTTCTTCTTATCAAAGAACTCTCATTAATACAAAACATATTCTAAAAGAACATGTTTAATTGGAACTGATTGTATGATCTTATTTAAATAAACTTATATTTTATTTTATTTAATTATGATCTTGTATTAAGACTTATATTTATGAATGTCAACTACGATCAGTTACTGTTCTACAACAAAAGCTAAATAAAATGAAAGATTAATTACAGTGAAACACGATGTACCCGATTTTCTTACATTAAACCTCTTTCAAAACCAGAAGACGATGCCAAACTATTCAAACAGCTTCAGAATCAAGCCTAAAAAACTAAATTTGATTGTTAATAAAGATAATGAAGGTTTAAAAGCATACTTACCACATAAACAGATACAGAAAGACTCAAGAACTTATGATAGCCATGAGCATATCTATAAATCTTTAATAAAGAACATTAGAAAAAAAAAATTTAAAAAAAGAGAGACTTACCTGGGATAACAAATCAAAAAAAAGAAAGAAAGAAAAGAAAAGATTCATCTGAGACATCAATCCTTTTATAGATTTTTTGACTTGAATAGAACTGAGTTTACAGTTGAACGCAATAGTATTTAAGGTGTGTCTAGCTTCAATGTTAAGTTTCTTTACTTTTCCTTCAAAGTACCTTATATCAATATGTCTGACCGTATTATCGAAATCAACCCTGCACCTGTCAATGCTCGTAATCCTAGCTCTACCGATATGAACAATACATCAAAGGTGATCATTGCAGAGGTCTCATATTTATTTATAGAGATATAGTTTTACTGTAATTCAGTAGTATTAAATTTATCTATGAGTATTTACTTTTTGTATAAATACAACAAAAACTTTTATACAATTGATATGTCGCTTTATGAACTCCTTATATACAGCTCCAAAATCAAACAATAAGAATCTTTAATACTCAGTTTGAAGTTCCAGAGGAAGAACAAGTTTCAATTGATGTTGTTACATTACCGACATTATACAAGTGCCGCTAAACAAGAATAAATTTTTCATCGAGTAAAATCAATTCAACTTTTGTGATAAGATATTTGAATCTTTTCCCATCATATTCAGTATTATATTGATTAGTTTACATAAGTGCACTACTTTACAAAAAAGAAATGATGGAGTTTAGTTAAGTGTACTGCGGTAATCCAAAAAAAAAGAAAAAAAAAAGGCAAAGTGATGATATTCTTTATCAAAGATAGGACAAAAAGCTCATAAATAAAGGCATACATACTGAATAATAAATTGTAATTAGCACACAAAGGTAAATGAATTAAAACATTTGTAGTTGACGTCTCAGCTAGATTTTTTTTTTTTTTCAAAGTACTTAAAAAAAAAATTTCCAATTTCAGTGCAATTTCTAAAACCGCTTTTTATAACCCAAAGTAAGTCTCTGTATACTCTATGAATAAAACGAAGATCCTGTAAGTAGGTTTGTTCAACTTAAGACAGTTTGTAAAAGTAAGTATTCTTTTGCAATGTCACTTTTAACATTCTCTTTTTTTAACATGCAAGTAATTCCAACATTGCTTTTTTCACATGCAAGTAATTCCGACATTGCAATTCTCTAATTTCAACATTACTTTTTCTTTTTTTCTAAATCTATCAAAATGTTCTATTTTATTTCATCAACAATAACTCTTTCTTATAGTCTCTGTTATAAGGAATTTCAAGACATGTAAATTCACTTGATGTTAATATTGTTGTTTCTTTTTGCAATTAAAAATAAAAATGATTACCAAACCCATACCCTTCTATTTTCTGCTTAGCTTTAGTCCTTTAAACATTGCACTATCATCTTTGATAGATGCTATTTTCCTTACGGTCAAAAAAAGAAATAACATTTTCTTTTTTCTTTTTTCTTTTTTTTTTTTTCCTTTTTCCTTGTTCATTTTGTTTCTAGCTTTTATCTTTTATTTAACGTTTATATTTATTACTTCCCTATAGACCATTCTTTTATTTCAATTATAAATAATTAATTTTACTCTTCGTTGGATAAAAGCATCGAACTCATGTTCCCTTTCACAATTTAAGTAATGTTGCTCTCTATCTTTTCATTATAAACCTACAAAATTATTTTTTTTAGGTAGATGTACTATGTACTTTCTTTTTTTTGCAGTATAGCAAATCGAGTATGCTTGGCAAGAGGAGGTCGCAGCTCAAGCAGTTAAATTTCCGAGCTTACAGTCCAATGGATTTACTTCATTGACCTTTGTTGAAATTAAAAAATCATACACTGAATTTGAAAACTTTTCATTTTCCCAGTTTATAAGTTTGCATGGATTCATGTAGTACAAAAGAGACAAAAATTTTTTTACAAGAAATACAATTTCTTTTTATTCAATATACAGATTATAAACATACAGTTGTTGGAATAATTGTTCGGATGTTTTGCAATTTTATACTTTTCGCCTTGTATCTCTGCAGTCAGATAAGATACAGCTGCTTACAATACCTCATTAGAAAGCGACAGTTGTCATGTATAACATATAAAAATTTAAGGTTATGGGATTACTTCCATATATAGTAAGGTCAATTTGCGTCAAGCATATGCATTCGAACAATTTTTCCAACTGAATCATCTTTTATTTAATATCGTGTATAACCGCCTTTAGCTTTAATGACTGCTCTACAACGAGCTGGCATACTCTTGATATATGCTTGGCACTACTCTTTAGTAAAAAAGTTCCATTCTTTCTCGATTCTAGACCAGAGATCATGCACTCCTTTAGCCCTACCTTCATATAAACTCAGCCTCAACTTCAAATGGTGCCAGAGATGCTCTATAGAACTCAAATCAGGACTTTGAGCTGGCCAATTGAAGGTGTGCTCTTCTTTAAACCCATTTTCTTTAAACCAAGCACGAGCAAGCTTCGATATGTGTTTAGGATCGTTATCTTGTTGAAAATAGATAGCCTCCTGCTTGTAGCCACAGTAGTTCAGGCTGTCCATCAGTGTAGTTGACAGGATATGAACATAATCTGATGCTTTCATAGTACCGTCCTCAATCGTGCAGGCATATCCAGGACCATCCCACGTCATACAACCCCAAAGCATTACACTGCCAGCTCCTCCTTTGACTGTAAGGTCAAGATGATGAGGTTGCAATTTATCACCAGGTCTTCTCCAAAAGTATTTACAACCATCTGAGCCCCAAACATTAATCTTGGTCTCATCAGAAAACACCATACGTCTCCAGTCATCTTCTGTCCAATCTTTGTAAGCTTTAGCCTATTTTAGTCTAGCTTCCATGTGTGATTTTTTGAGGAGAGGCTTTTTCTTCTTAATTTGGATACTGAAACCCATGCTGTGAAGCATTTTTACTGTATCAAAATAGCCAACATTATAACCAATGCTGCTTAATTATGACCATATGCTCTTTGCTGTCTGAAGTGAACCATTTATAAGCTCTCTCTTCAGGTAATTCTTTGTTATTGAGCTTATAGTAATCTTTCTACCAGCATGACCTCGAGTACGTTTAGGTGCATACAAGTTCTTGTACTTGCTCAAAGTGGACCTTGATACTCCTGGAACACGTTTCATAATTTCTGAGTATGATAAACCCTTTTTCAACAACGACCGGATTCTTTCTTGCTTGCTACGAGATAAAGGGTGTACCATGATATAAAAAAGTATAGGCTGTACGAGATAGAAGGGAAACACTGCAAAATCCAGCCTTATTTCTATATTTTAAGCTCTGACTAAAAGCAAAAGCGCTATTTCATTATTACGTCATTTTGTAATGCTGTATTTGTGACGTCAGAAACGTCAATGATATCATCATTATAGAATGCATTGAGTTGGAAAAATTGTTCGAATGCATATGCTTGACGCAAATTGACCTTACTATATATGGAAGTAATCCCATAACCTTAAATTTTTATATGTTATACATGACAACTGTCGCTTTCTAATGAGGTATTGTAAGCAGCTGTATCTTATCTGACTGCAGAGATACAAGGCGAAAAGTATAAAATTGCAAAACATCCGAACAATTATTCCAACAACTGTATACATATCGTTATAGAAATAACATATATTTTTTTCTAGGTTTTTTTTGATACAAATATTATATCTCTATCCTGCAAATTCAAATTTGTATTATTTTATTCGAAGTTCAACTGTTAAAACACCCGAAGTATAATAATTTAGAATATAGGGATTGGGTGCAGTGTTCATTCACTGCAAATAATAGTGTAAATTGGGTAACAAATCGTTTACCAATCTTGCGAAATAATTTACAATCGTGTACAATCAGGTAAGAGATTTATCCACGCACAGCCTCCTGTCTCTGCCACAAATCGTGTAAGTTATTGTTCGCCCTTTGGTTATGTGATGGTGCAAGATTTGTGGCCAACACAGGAGACTGTTGGGTGACTTTTTCGTTAACTGATCTTGCAAGATGGACCTTTCATCAGTTACGTTGTGGCTCTTGTTTATTATCAATTTGATATCTAATGGTGCTTGGCAACCAATCACGCTTTGTAAAACACTACTTTATTTGTCTTTTTGCTCTTTTATAAACCACTCATATTGCCTTGTATACTTCTTTATGAGCCACTTACAGTAGCGGACAAAACTGGTGCACAAAAATTAAAATCAACATTGTATCTCCGCCATATGTCTGCGACTTTTGTGGCATATACCATCTGAAAGACAGTCCAAAATATACATTATGTTATGTAAACCGGAACTGTGCCGGACATCCCCCAGGCATAAGGTCATTTTTAGTGATTTTTTGCATATTTCAATTTTCGCCAAAAATGTAGTGCTTGTCTAGCCTTCTTTCAATTTTCCCCATATCTCTCCCGTTTGCTTTCAGATTTCACAGCATATTAGTAAATTTTAGTAGCTCTTAAAAAATATATAAAACTGTACTTATTTTGTATTTCCCATTGAGTCCCCCCTTTTGTTTTTACCCTATTCACTATAACAAAGTACTAGCCTTATATGTTTAAGAAAATAAGCAACTGTAAAAATGAAACTCTGAGATCTCGAACACGCCTAGTTCGTACGACAGCAGATATTTCTAGAGTAACAAGGATCTCTAAATGGACAATCAACAGGAGAAAGAGGGAAGAAAGAAACTTAATGTCTTGTGATCATGAAGGTATTCCGCTATTAGCCTGAAAAGTTATTAGTTCAGTCATCAACCTAGAGCTTGGACAAGGTCCGCTACACACAGTTCCTGATGCTCAGCACATTTTGAGGACCTTAAGATACAGTGTTAGCAGACTGTCAGTCTAAAGGCACAGTAGGAAGCTAGATTTTGAGTCCGGAAGTAAGGAATCGAAGAATTTCATCAGCTGTATAAGTCGGAAAAAGCGATGAATGTGGTATCACAACAAGCCATTGTATACTATAGAGGGCTGGAAGTCTGCTATCTTTAGCAATGAAACAAATATGAACATTATGGATGCAGAGAGTATACACTAATATTGAAAGCAAGTCGAGCAACCTTAGCGATTTTTTCACGGTGATCAAACAATGAAGCATGCTGGCTGCTCTGTTATGTTTTAAGGCTGTATTAGATATTGAGGACCAGAATATGTGTGTCAGGTATACGATGGTATAATGAACTCATAAATATACACATATATTTCGCTTACTTCATACCACAAAAGCCTAGCGTATAGTGGTCTAAAACGTCGTAATCTCTCGTTTCAGTATGACAATGACACAAGGCACAAGTCAACGCATGTCACAAACTCAATATTTGATAACAGCGCTTCTGTGCTACAAGTTTAGCCGCCACTAATCCCGGCCTAAGTCCGCTTAAGCATGCCAGGTGGCAATTGATGGCAAAGGTATGATGATACGACACTAGATCAAAAAGGGTCGATGATCTTTGGAAAAGAATAGTTAAAGAGCCGGGTTCTTTTACTGAAAATGATATACACGCATATTATTAGCATATGCAAAGAAGAATATCCGATAATATCAAGAGATGAGATGATTATATAAAGTCTAAGATTTTAGCCACTTTTGCGGTTTTTAGAAAATATAAGATTTTATAAATTCAAAGCACGCTTATCGCTCAGTTTTAACAATGTCATGCTTAGAACATACATAGATTACAATGACTAGTATATCCTCCTTCTAGTACAGTTTCATGACTATTGCAATTACCATGAGCAGGTAATGGTAGTTAAAAGCTAAAAAAAGTTTTGTGCACCAGTTTTGTCCGCTACTGTATATTGCTTTATATACTTCTTTATTGACCATTCATATTGCAATAAATATTGCTTTATATATACAAAAAAATAGGGATTTTGTTTATAAAAAATAGCTTTCTTTTATTTAAATAAAATAATAATAATTTATAGTATTTCTTTGCTTGTAGCGTTTTAAAAGTGTACTTGACTTACCTAATGTCACCAGAATAGCAGCATCTAATCTAAAAATACATCAATTAGCCTCGTGGAACTCAAAAAGTTCTCAAAAGAAAAAAAAAAAAAAAAAAAAAAAAAAAAAGAAAAAAAGAAAAAAAAAAAGCCAAGCTCGAGGATTCAAAGACACAAGGATTCAAAGACTTGGGTACTCAAAGCAAAAGAAAAGACATCAGTACTTAAGAACCAAAGCAAAGGCAGAAAAGAGATAGAAAAGGCCAAAGCAAAGCAGCATTCATCTATAATAGTTATTAGCTATCGTGTATATATAATAAAAGTAATAGTACCTTTCTTTAGATAGACCATGGGAAGAAAACTAGCTAAGCGTATACAAACGACTAAAAAAGCATCAGACATCTATAATATTTATTAGCTATTGAGTATATGTAGCAAAAATAATAGCACCTTGCTTTAGATGGGCTAAGAGAAAAACCTTGCTAAGCTTTACCAACAAGTAAAAAAAAAAAAAAAAGGAAGCAGTACGCATCTATAATAATTATTAGTTATTGAGTATATAGTAAAAGTAATAGTACCTTGCTTTAGATGGATCATGAGATAAAAAAAAAAGAAAAAAAAGCATCAGCCAAGCTTATACTAACAAGTAAAAGAAGCAATGATAATCATGGGAGAGACTTTATAAAGACCATTTAAAACATCAAGAAAGGAACAAACACAACTTTACTAAAAAAAAAATACCATAAGAATAGAAATAGAATATATATAATGTTAAGAACTTACCTTTTAGAAAGAATGTTTTGTTTAAAAAAAAAAAGAAAAAAAAAAAGGAAAAAAAAAAAAAGTACTTTTTTTATAGCCTCATTTTACCAGTGTTACAGTTACCCACTATCGATTAAAAATAAGTCTTCTTTAATACTGTTTAACTATTGAAACATTCAGAGAGGCTATTCATAAGCAGTTTAAACTTTCTCTTCTTTTTTTTTTTTTATTTAAATGTAATATCTTTAACTCCAAAGGCTTTTTTTTCTTCGCTTTTTTTGTAGAACAAACAAAAGTATCATCTTGTTTTGTGTTCATCTTCAATTTATTTTGTACTTATGTTTTTTTTTTTTTTTCTTCCATATATAATTTGTTTTAAAAAATGTCTCGTCGTGCTGCCACCCCCATCAACGTTCCCAGCAATGCTCCCAAGAGAGCAAGAATTTCCATGAGCATTGCTGGATCATCATCCACCGTTGTTCCTGTTTCTGCTGCTGCTCCTGCTCCTGCTCCTGCTCCTGCTCCTGCTCCTGTTCCTGTTCCTGTTCCTGTTCCTGTTGCAAGCTTCAGTAGCTTTACAGCTCCTCGCTTGGAGAGCCCTGTTGGCACTGAAGCCATCGGATCAGCCTCTGGTCTCGCACCAGAGATAATAGCTGCTCAGATACAGCAATTACAACAATTGCTGCAGCAACAGCAACAGCAGCAGCAACAGCAGCAGCAGCAACACCGAGCTTCAGAAGCTGAGGTCGACGCGGCCAAAAAAGAATGCAGTGTAAGTTTAGGACATATTTATTAAATTAGTAATTGTAATTTAATAACTATATTTTATACCTTTCTGTGTCATATAGAGTTATTTAGCAGAATACTACCGTGATTACGTTGTTGGTCGCAGAAGCGAATTTGACTTGGACGTTACCTTCGCCCATAAAAATAACAGAAAAGTCAAGGCATTGTTGTATGAGCAAGCCAGAAAGCACCATCGTTTTGATTTGCTCACCACCTCACAAATAAATGCTATAATTAGGAGCAAGTATTCCTACATGATGAGCAAGGCCAAGGGGAAGACAGTTGTTTCACCAAAAACTACCTGTCGTAGCCGTATAAATACGGTGAGTATTTAATATTTTGAAGATTATACTATAAAATATAGGAAATACTTACATTGATACCTTACAATAGAAACTCTCTAACAGGAGATCTGTTTATATGGCTAACCCTTCCGCGTTCGACGCCCGTTTCCCGTTCGCTGGTAAAATTCTGACTGTTGACTGGACGTCAGATGAAGAAGATGGGCCAGAGGACGAGAACGGCCGTACGTTCGTGGTCAAAAGGCCATCATTTAGAAGCAACGAAGTAAGCAAAATGTTGTTGACAAGTTTCATCTTCTAATATACCTTAATTAATCTATAGGTGGTGCAATTCCACGAAGAGTTGCAAAAACGATACAAGGAGTCGATGAAGAAAAAGGGGGCTCCACCAACTATTAGAAGAATAACAGAAAACGTTGAGGTGGAGTTCCCCGACAAACTTGATGATGCCGATTTTCCTTCCTGGGCTTTTTCTTCTTCTGCTCTTGGTTTTCCAACCTCTGTTTCTGCTTCTTCCTCTTTTGCGACTTCCAGTTCAATGCAGTAGGCATTCTTCCCCTTTTTTTTTTTCTTGGTTTGTTGTTTCTTCACAAATTGAATAAAAATTTTTAAAAAAAAGTCTATTGAATGATTCTTTAGTAAAATATATAATAAAACAATAATAATAATAATAATAATAATAAATGAATGAATGAACGCTTCGACATAGTTTTTACATATAGATCCGTCTTGGGAGAGAAAGTGTAAGAATATGATTATCTAAATATGACTTCACTGCTACTGGATTGTGAATTTTGTGAACAGGAAGTATATTTTGTTGTGAGACTGGGTCAAACTGGTTTTTCCACACTTGAATGCCAGTATCATCAAAGGAGGGAAAGTGATGGGTCGCATGGCTGTACCAATTGACAAATGCAAAGTAATGAGTGTAGTTGTTAAATGAATGTGTAAAGAGATAAGAAATTTGACCAATGCGTATTTCGTTGTTGATAATAGCTTGGATAATGCAGGAGGATGAAGAAGTTGAAGTATTTTTTGATGATGTATATTTTTGTCCAAGCAAGTTTATATTTTTAAATGAATGAATAATATTGCTGATAAACGTGCCAGGGATGAGTGCATAGGTATAGGTGTAGTAATTAATTAATGATTCATAGTGTTCTGGGCATATAAGTTGAGTTCGATTGTCGAAATTTAAAGGAAAGGATGTGGGTGGCAGAGGCTCACTACCAGTTATTGTTGAATTGAATAAGCTAGGTCCGTCTATGAAACGAGAGTAATCAAATGGCGTTAAACCACTCTCGTCATTCGTAACCTCACCTATCTCTTCTATAAATTTAATTAGTAGGAGTATGTCTTCGTTTGTTGAATTTATAAAGGAATGTAAAGAATATACTAGATCTTGTGTGTGAACATTTTGAATAAACATAGTAGCATAAGTGGTTTCAAATCCAGTCTTAAAATTGATGTTGATATGTTTCATATCGCCATTGAGACGTTCAAAGCCATAAAGCCAAAAAGAGTATGAGGGACCAAAGTCCAGGAAGCTTTCTTTTAAATGAAGATGCATATGCATATTTGGGGTGGGCATAGATTCACCATACAGCTCGACACAGGTCTTGCCAAAGTTTTTCATCAATAGATGTGCGGTATCTATGTCTTCTACTGTGATGGAAGGGCCAGTGACCAGCTTCACAGCATCGACATACCGCAACCAGTTTGTAAAATGTTCACCTGCCAGTTTTTGTTTGAGCAGGAAAGGTGACAGCACAACAACCCAGGTTCTCCACTCATCTGATTTCATATTAGCAAAAGCACCAGAGATTTTTCCTATTTTTTTTAAAAAAAAAAGAAAAAAAAATAAGTATTTTGTTCCACCATGAAATAAAGCTTTATTCCATGTATATATAAACACGATCAAGCAGTATTACATACCTTCAGATAGCTTAGCGTATTGCTGAGGAATGCTGATAGTAGTCGACTCTGTTGCCATTGCTGGAAAATCAGTAGAAACAAGCAAGCCAAAATCCTGCCAGACTTCAATCATTTTTTTAGGCGTTCCAAGAAACAAGTTATGCATTGGATCGACAGTTACATATCTCACCACATCAAAGTAAGGAAGTCGATGTACTTCACTCCACTTTGTACCAGAACTTGCCTGTTTTTCTTCTTGTTGTGCCTTGTGCGTAGCAGTCAACCAGTCATACGCATCAAATCTTTGCTGTTCCCACGTTCTTTGCACCCAGTTTTCATCGTTGAAATCAGAAAAGTTTGGTTTTGAAGACCTGGTACCAGTTGATAGACGGCCAAAAGCAGTTGAGCACTTGTTACATGCTTTAGTAGCCATGGCGCCCATGTATCCAGCTACTTTTCTTGCTGCAGGCATATCACAATTGATGGACATCAATGCCACACGAACTAGTTCTCCGTTAGGATTTTCGTAAGTGGGCATTATAACACCATTGTACAGTACAAGCAATTCATCTACCAATGGCTTCAAGAAGTTTTGGATTTGATCATCATTGGGCTCATGTGGTCCAGGAATAACACCTGCCAAAACGATGTTGGAAAACTTCATACGTGTATTTCTTGGCAGATTGTTGATTGCAAGGTAAATGGCACCACTAGAATGCTTCATGTTGTCACTTGGCTGGAACCAATCCACATTCAAGGATACCATCAATGATCTTGGTTGACTGGTAAAAATTTGCCCGTTTGAATCCACAAGCTGATTCCAAACTCTGCCATCGTATATGTCGAACATAACATCTTCATCAACTGATCTTCTTCTCCATTGCTCAATTTGTTGTTCAAAACTGGGTCGCATAAAGAACTTTTTTAAAGTCTCAGTAATTGAGTTGTAGGGATACTCAAGCACTGGCTTTAAACTGCTGCCTGCAAAAAGAGCATTTCCACATGGTTGTGCTTGTCGATAAGGGTTGTGAGGGAAGCGTACATAGCCACAGGAGCGAGAATGCAAGCTTCCAGAAGTGTAAACGCTTCGACAAGCAGAGCAAACAAGAAAACGGGACAAACCATTGCTGGCAGTGGAATAATTGACCATAGTACGGGCAGTAGAGATCTTTGTAGGAATCTCCATACCATGGCCAAGAGAACGGACAAAGAAGGAAAGAAAGGCCAACAAGTCTTCACCGGCTTTCACCGAGAGGTGCTTTGCTTGAAAAAGCACAATGAACAACAGCAAGAGGTGACGAAGCTGTTCTTCATTACTCATTCCTTCCTCTTCGTCAATATTCATTCCGTCTAACAAGTTGCAAAATACATTTCAATAAATAAAACCTTTCTTATATTAAATACTTTGCTGATTAAAAATATACCTTCAGTTACTGGTTCAGGAATGGCTGATGAGTATTCGACAGTTTCCTCCCCGTTGTCGTTAGCTTCAGATACTCTTCTCGATTCTATTTTGTTTTTTTTTTTTTTTTTTTTTTTTTTTTTTTTTTGAAAATTAGCACGTTTGGATTTCTATTGAAAAATAAAACAAAAAAACCTCTATTTCTAACTCTGTCGATAAGTTCATGACCTCTTACAGTTCTCTTTGCAAGCATCCTGAATCCATTGGGATGGTTGCTGCATTCAGAACAGGTACAAATAATTTTGGTGGTGTTGAAGTTGTTCATGTTTATATTTTTTAAATTTGGAAATAGCAAAGAAAATTGGTAGAAAGAGAAAATATGCCTGATAAAAAAAAACATGTTAAATTTAAAAAACAAAGTCGGTGCTTAAAGTAACGTTTTTTTTTTCCCTCGTTTTGTTTCATGGAATACTCTAGATGCCAAAGGCATAAGAAAAAAGGAAAGCTCAAGCACTGGTCAAATGTAAGTTTATTAAAAAAAATAACAACCAAGTCTAATGTCGATTTCTTTTTTTTTTTTTTTTTTTTTTTACAGTAGGAATTCCTAATGGGACACATTCGGATGATGAACATTAACCTCATGAGAGAAGCTGTTCTTTCCAACATGACAAAGCTATAAGAATATCAAACTTTTATTACTGCTTGCTGCTGAAAATTCCTCTTTGGTAACGGAAGTTGGCAATGTTAACATCTCTAATGGCTAATGGCTGATGGCTAATGGCTAATGGCTAATGGCCTAATGGCCTAATGGCAAATTACACCCATGTGTAAACATGAGGTAAGTAATGAACCAGTGTAAGCTTAAAAACATATATTCTCTTGTATTATTTGTCATAAAAAATAATAAAGCCATCTATTTACTTGAAAAACAAAAACGCTGTACTTGTATGTGTTAATTATAACAAAATGTGAGCAAAGCTTCTTTATTTTTTTATTCTTTTTAGAATATACAAGTATTCTTTGTTATAACATAAAAGCATTTGCATTTCTATAAAGTATATTTGCTCTAGATTATTGTTTTCATTTGAATAAGGAACCTTTTATTGCTATATTCTTTTTTTTTTTCGCTGTCTTTTTTTTTAACTGTGTCTTTTTTTTTAACTTTGTCTTTTTTTTTTACTTTTAATCTTTCAGCTTCTTTTTTTTTTTTTACTAAACGCAACTATTTTGTTACGTTCTGTTACACATTTCCAATGAGCTTAGCTAAAGATCACAGATTGCCTTCCTAATATGTATTCTTCTGTACAAAATAATCGCACGGTGCTTTTGATTTCCGCATTTTGCCCTCAAAAATAAAAAAAATAAAATATCGGTCTTTAAACAATGGAGAGAAATACGCTTTCCAAAAAAAGATCGTTTGTAAAAAAAGACATTTCTTTAAAAACATGAATAACTCCATGAATATTTACCCTACAAATAAAATAATAACATCGTTAAATTTCTTTATTTTTTTCGCATCTAAATCTTTTTTCAAAATTCGAAAATGATCAATACAGCAAGATTTAATTTTTTTCACGAAAAAAAGTAACAATTTGTTACCCAAACGAAGAGCAATCTTGCGCAATCCGGTACCTAATTGGAACGATTATTTGCAGTGCGGCACTGCACATAATTGTTATTTACAAAGTATGATAGCCCTCAGATATACCTCAGTTAATCGGGATTTATCATATTTAATGCAGCGTTATTGCAGTATGCCAAGTTGAACCAGTTTACGTTGAATGTTAACTATTTCAGTGCGATAACCAAGTATCACTGTTTGGCAACGCGCCGCTTCATTATTCTTTTAACGATGAAACACAAGCATGATGCCTTTCTATTGGACCTTACATGCTTGCGTTTCTCTTTAATACCACTTCTTTATTGGCTTGTTACCTTTTCCTAATGCTTCCTTATTCGTCTGTTGCTCTTTAACAATGCTTCCTTATTGGCTTATTATGGCTATATTTAGCTTTGGATGATTTATATTGGGAAATAAAATAGGCTTAAAACACGGTATTATTGGTCAAAAATGTAGTTTTATTCATTTATTTTTGGGCTTTATTGCCATATTGATTATATATTATTGGTTCATTCCAGTATTACAAAAGGGTAGGGGAAGGAGGGAAAGCGAGCAGGGGATCCATGGAAACGATTAAATATAAAAATTTAAACGGTAGATGCAAAAAAAAAGGAAAATACACTTACCTTGACCATAGAAGCAGCAAACAAAAGAGCGTAGTAAATAAAACCCATAAAGAAAAGCGCGCCAGTAGTAAAAAGGATCCAAAGCTATAGGAGGTTATAGACAACATGGAACAACAGAAGCCAAAGCATCTAAAATTGTATAAAATAAAATATTAATAAAAGTAAACCATGATATACTTGATTTATTTACCTTAAAGCTCTTTTACTAACAAAACAGGATGCCAAGACATCCATAAAGCTTCAGCCACGAACTAAAGGAATCTAATTTTACTTTTAATAAAGATTACTGAAAGATATGAATGTATTTACCTTTTGAGCAGATATACAAACTAAAGGAACTACAGCAGCCATGGATACATGTATGAATGTCTACTACAGCATGTTAGAACTAAAGTTTTCTTTTTTTCTTTTTCTTTTTCTTTTTTTTTTTTTACTTACCTTGCGATAACCGGAGCGATGTTGAAAAAGGAAATTGCTGAACAGAAAGAAAAAAAAAGGAACAAAATTTCGAAAAGGAAATCTTTTTATATTTTTTTTTTTTGCTATACTAAGACTGAGTTTCATTGTAAACTCGATGATATTTAAGAAAGATTCAATTTTGATGCCAAGCTCACTTATCTTTATTTCAAATTACCCTTATAACAATATGTCTGATCGTGGTATTCAATTCAACCCTGCTCCTGCCAATGCTCGTGGCTCTAACTTTGTTGGGCAACCAATCGCTGTTCCTTCTCGTGATGTTGCTCCTGAGCTTGCTTCAAGCGATGCCATTCCTGATAGCTTTGCCTATCCTAGGCCTGGCTTTCCTCCCATGACTCATGTTCAGAAGCGAATGCGTGAAGCCGAAGACATGGAGACTGATGAAGTATCTCTTTCTTTTTCCATTTATATGGAGCTAAGAAAAGAAAATGATGGTTTGAAAGAGATGCTTCGAAAAGAGCAAGAGGAAAAGCGGGCCTTGCAAGTAGCATACAGCAAGCTCAAAGAAGCATACGATGAGCTTGAAGCAGAATCAGGCAAAGGCGCAAAGCCGATTGCTACTGCTGTCAAAGTAAGAACATTAAAATTCAATTTTAAACAAATATACTAATCGCTTTTCTCTGAAATATAGGATGCTGTGAGAAATCACTACAACAACCTACCCCAGACATCTCAATATGTTCTTGAAAAGCCTCTGAAGTCTGCTGAAAATCAAAGAGTATTTAAATTACTGCAGGATTATGTGAATAGCCATTATTCATTTAAAAATACCAACAACCGCGATTTGCGCAAGTACCTCGAGCGCCAATATTATACAAAGAAGGCGGGAATATCCACGGGTGAGGAGGAAGATCCAGTTGAAGAATTCATAAGAAAACGAAAAGCAGCAAAAGTCACCCGTAGAAGCGCTGTAAGTGCCACATAAAATATTGTAATCGCATAACTAACTTTGTTTTTTAGAAAACAAGAGCTCGTAAGGCTATATACGAGCAGTACAAGGATCAAGGCGTTTACGAAAGTTATCCAAACTGTGAGTATTTGCTTCAACAGCAATACATGTCTGAAGAAGAAGACATGTACAACAATGATACAATCGACAAGGTGGAGGAAATTCTTCTGGAGCAAAATCCAGATAGAATAACTTCTTTTACTGAAAAGGAACGCATGTCTGTCTTGTGTAAGGAAACAGTTGATTATTTTGAAGTTCGCGTACCAAAGTACAGATCACCTGCAGTAAGTCTGATTAATATCTCTTTAAGCGTAATCAACTAATTATCCAATATTCAGTGTACCGAATTTTTTAAGCTGTTGGATGATCAGATAGCAAGTGACAAGGCAAAGAGGCAAAGAACTGGAAATAGCAGCATCCAATTTCTTCCTCGTATACAAAGAAAATGCTCGTTGCCTGTTCCTGACTTCATCAAAAAAGAAAATATAACTGAAGAGAGTATCGCTTGGGCTTTTGGTGGTGAAATAGAGTTGGATGAAATCAACTTGCTGCTTTAAAAAAAAAAAAAAAAACTTGTGAAATAAATAAAACAAAAAAAAAATGAAAGCGGTGTTTAGATCTTTAAATTTAATTTTTTTTTTTTACCTTTGTTTCATTCTAGATTTGGTTACAGATAAAATCAGTTTGCCGTTTGTATTGTGGTCTTTGAATCTTATTTTAGATTTCTGTTTGATGCTTTCCACCTTCGTCATATTTGGTCCACTTTTATTTAATGAAAAAATTTCTAAAGTACTTTTTTTTTAAAACCCAAATTTAAAACACTCCTTTTTTTTATTCAAGTTTAAACAATACATTGAATGGAGATTCCTTTTGTAATGTCAATGCTGGGAGTGTAATTTTTTTTTTTTTACAATTTCAACATTGCAACTTTTTTTTTTTTTTTTCAAAAGTACTCAGTAACAATATACTTTTTCTCTTGTTTTTTAACCTTTTCATAGAAATCTCAAGACGTGTAGCATAATAGACATTCATTCCGTTGCCACCTTTTTTTTCTTTACTCTCAAAAAATAAAAATGATTATCAAAAATACTCTGTCTTTTTTATGCCGTGATCTTACTATTTAAAACATATCTTTTTCAGCTTTAAAACAAGTTTAACTTCTTTAGAGCCAAAAGAATCCTTCTTTTTTTTATATATTTTATTCAATCTTTTAAATTTTCTACTATATTCACATTCTTTTTTTTTGTTCTAATTTATAAACACATACTTTTATACTTATTATTATAGCGATATTATGCACTTATATAAGAGTTTCATCCCTCTTATTCATATGTACCTCTTTACTCTTTCTTTTTTTTTTTTTTTCTTTTGTTCATTAGTAACCAAAATAAATCTCCTTTTGTATTAAACAAAGTTTTTTTTTTTGTAAAATACGACATGAGAGCCGAAGAATGCTTGAAAAGAAAACGCCACGACTCAATCACTTGGATTTCCGAGCTTGTAGGCCAATAGAACTGTGTTTTCGATCTTTGTTGAAGTTAAAAAATATTGCACTGAAGTTGAAAAAGCATAGTCTTCCCAATTTGTAATCTTGTATGGCATCATGTAGCACAACAGAAAATTATTTATTTTTTTAAAAAATACAATGTCTTTTTATTCAACAAACATATTATATACTTTTGATTATTTTTATAGATTTACAATCTATTTTTTTCAAGCTTTCTTCTGATATAAAAATCAGCTTTCTAACATTTAAATCCGAGTTCTCACTCATTTAATAGAATTACCACTATCAAAAAAGATCAACTTTATCAACTTGGATAACGGTGATTGGGTGCAGTGCGGGTCGGGGAGTTGGGTAAGGGCTTATGTCCTTTAGCCACGACAAAAGCATCTCCGCCCGGCTAGCTCAATCGGTAGAGCGTGAGACTCTTAATCTCAAGGTTGGGGGTTCGACCCCCCCGTCGGGCTTGATCTGCATGTATTCTTTCTACTATAACACTGAAGGAAGACAAACAGTAAATATTTTGTTTGTACCACGCCAGTGTCGTGCTTGTTCTTGTGTCATGTCTTTTATTTTCTAAATTTGGCAATGTTACAATTCGTTCCTTATCAAGACTTTTGTACGAGTTACTGAAGATGACTCATGAAGTAGACAATAATGAACGAATTGTAACATTGCCAAATTTAGAAAATAAAAGACATGACACCAGTAATGTAACAAACAAGAATGAAACGTCGGAATTTAAATCGTTGCAGTTTATAACGAACGCCTTGCAGTTTACAACAACCACCTTACACTATACAACAACCGCCTCTTATGTTATAACAACCATTCAAAATACCAAAAACAGAACAAAATCATAAAACCCAAAAACATATAAATAACGTGCCACCAAGCTTAAACCTGAAAATTTTTTTGACAATTTTCAAATGCTATAAACTTTTCCACAAATAATCCAACAATAAAACAAAGCCATAACAATTATTATATAAACCTTTCTGAACATTTCTTATGGATTAGATTGTTAATTTTATTAATAATATTTTCTTTTTATATCATTTGAAAACATGCGGTATTTCAAAATTTTAGCTGGTAGTCCTTAGGGAAGACATATATTGAAACAAATTTTTTTAATACCGTATGGTAGAGGACAGATAAACATAACAGTCACATATTACGTAATCAATATGAGAGAGCTCGTACTATAACATAGGTGCCTCTTCTCCCTTATTCATACTCTAAAACTATGCCTCCACTTAACGCTAGAAAACGAGCTTATCTTAAAAAACATAGAAATGAGACGAACCAATTTGTCCCTCATTTAAATGATCAAGACTGGGACATGAGCGATTCTGAGCTTATAGAATTAAGCAACATAACTGAAATGCGTAATGCTGATCCTACAATCAGCATGTCAATCAACAATGTTTTGCTTGATAATAATGTAAAGCGAAACAGACCTTTGTCTTATTCGAAAACCTCTAGGTCAACACGCTGGAGACGAGAAAAAGAAGCTAAATCTGTTAATGATAAGGGCAAACTCGAGAGTTTTGGATTTGTATCTATTGCCCCTTTTGTAGAAGCCAGTTCTCCCATATTGTCAAAGAATGAAATACAACTTTTGAGAATCCAAGAAATACTTCCAAAACTTCAAATGTATGTGAAACCTGTGATGAACTCGAAGGATAAAGAAAACACGATCGAGAGATACAGTTTTATGCAATACTCTTCGATTTATACTTACTTTATTAAGAGAATTGAGGGTATTCCTATTACTTTGGCTTCTCGTGAGGCAGCTAGAATTCATTGGGCAGATAACAACGTTGCGTATCGTGCCATGACTATCGTAAAATGGGCTAAAGAATATTTGAGTCAAGGGGTGTTATCGAGACATCGACAAGGTGTTCATTCAAAAAGAAAGTCTTTTCTTAATGATGCCGATATCAAGGAAATGGTTCTCGAAGAAATACGTAGAATGAAGCCTGCTGAACGTTCCTTGGTTACTATTAAAAAATTCATTGATGAAGTAGTTATCCCATCCAAATTGGGCGTAATAATGCAACCTGTTCCTGAAAGCACGCTCAGTAACTATCTCCATGAATGGGGTTATGTCTATAGAAAGAACAAAAAAACCATTTACTTCGATGGTCACGAACGCGAAGATGTGGTCGAGTATAGAAGCGTTTGGTCGAAGAGGATGCTCGAATATATGGAAAAAATGGATTTTTACTCTGGAGAAACTGAGGAAGATGTATTGGAGCCAAATGCATTACCAGAAGGCGAGAGAAAGTGCGTGTTCGTTACGCACGATGAAAGTACTTTCTACGCAAATGATGGTAAGAACGATATGTGGTTAGCTGATGGAGAAAATTACATCAGAAAAAAGGGTCCTGGGCTATCTATCATGGTGAGTGAGTTTCAATGCCCTTGCCATGGAACAATGAAGATTCAAAAGTGGTCTTCAAGAAAGCTGTTCAAGGCAGGTACTGCAAGAGATGGATGGTGGACTTCAAAACACATGGTTGAGCAGTTAAAAGAAGATGCAATCGGCCTTTTCGAAGCACTTCACCCCAATTGTGTAGCTGTTTTTCTCTTTGATAACAGCTCCAATCATGGTGCTTTTGCTGATGATGCTTTGGTCGCCAGCCGAATGACTCTCAATGAAAAGCCTTGGCCATTGAGTGAGAAATTCCAGTTCCGAGATACTGTATATATCTCAAGATCCACAGGTATGGAGGAAGTCCAGTCCTTCTACTATGAAAAAGAGATCAAGAAAAGGGATAAGAAGGGAAACTTGAAAACAAAAAAAGTACGTTATTTCAAGGGAATAAGAAAATTTTTGGAGGAAAGAAGTCTATGGATTGGACATGATCTGGAAGGCAAGAAATGGAAGTTACATTGTGGGGCTCCAGATAGAGTTAATCCAATTTGCTGCGCTCTCCATTTTTTAGAGAATTGCCCTGATTTTAAAAATCAAAAGTCTGCTTTGGAGGAGGTGATCATAAACTCTGGACACGTTTTTGAGCTGTATCCTAAATACCATTGCGAATGTAATTGGATCGAAATGTACTGGGGTGCAGCAAAAAGAGAAGCTCGCTTGAAATGCGATTACTCCTTTAAGTCTCTTGAGGAAAATATCGATTTATTTTTGGATAAAGCCGGCGATTTAACACATATACGTAGGTATTTTAGGAGATCAATGGACTTTATTGAAGCTTATAATCGATGTACTGATGTCAGAGAAGTTGTTCAAGAGGTGAAAAAGTTTGTCGAGAAAAAGTATTTGTCTCACAGAAAAGTCAGAGTGCCTTCAGGTTTGGTATAGTTAACAATAAATATCATTAAAACTAGGCTTTTTTTCTAAGAAAAAAACGTCATTAAGTCCCTCTAATTTCAGGAAATAAGCAATGTCTACACTAAATGTCATGAGATGTCCAAAAAAAAAAAAAAAAAAAAATACACCTCATGTCCACGATGTCAAAAAAAAAAAAATTGAAACAAAATTAAAATTTTTCAGGTTTAAGCTTGGTGGCACGTTAACCTCACATAATAATCTCAAAAAATAGAACTTCACTTCTAACTTCTTAACTTCTAACTTCCTAACTTCTCTCTTATTTTATTTTTACTTTTTCTTTTTATCAAATAAATATTCTTTTAAAGAGGCAAACTATCTCTTATTTTATTTAACATCAAGAACAAGAAGTCCCTTGAAGCTATTATACTTCATTGTAAATCCCCTTTTTTATTTTACTTTATCTTTTTATTTTTATTCTACCTTAACTAAAACAGTTTGATCTACTTTATAAGATCTGGTGGTCACTATAACAAGCGAATCAAGCCAATCCAACTCATATAAAAGCAATTATTATACCAATTACAACTTAAATCTGTTTATTTAAACCTCAACTCAACACACTCAAGCGAACTAGTAAAAATTTATTACAGTAAGAAAATGAACTTCTGCGTAACAATCTATTTGAAATCGGAGTATCAACTCTTTTGCTTGAAAACCAAAAACAACATAAAAATATAAAATCCAAAAACATATAAATACCCTCATATCTTATCCCTATTTTGACTTCACTTCACTTCACTTCACTTCACTTTACTTTTCTTTATTACAGAATATTATATTCTTTTTATCTTTTCTTTATTTTATAAACCAATAAAACCATCAAGCGTTCAAAAGAAACCCTTTGGTCTGTGTTCTATTCAAAATACTGAAGCCCCTTGAAGCTAAATCAACTTCATTGTAAACTTATTCCTAAACCTCAAGAGTTTAGCCTATTTTAACAAGTTTGATCTACTTAAGAAGATCTGGTGGTCACTACCGACAATACTTATTTACTTACAAAAGTAAACCCACAAACAAGCTATATACAGTAGCGGACAAAACTGGTGCACAAAACTTTTTTTCAGCTTTTAACTACCATTACCTGCTCATGGTAACTGCAATAGTCATGAAACTGTACTAGAAGGAGGATATACTAGTCATTGTAGTTTATGTATGTTCTAAGCATGACATTGTTAAAACTGAGCGATAAGCGTGCTTTAAATTTATAAAATTTTATATTTTCTAAAAACTGCAAAAGTGGCTAAGACCTTAGACTTTATATAATCATCTCATCTCTTGATATCATCGGATGTTCTTCTTTGCATATGCTAATAATATGCGTGTATATCATTTTCAATAAAAGAACCCGGCTCTTTAGCTACTCTTTTCCAAAGATCATCGACCCTTTTTGATCTAGTGTCGTATCATCATACCTTTGCCATCAATTGCCACCTGGCATGCTTAAGCGGACTTACAGTAGGTCAAAAAATTGCTGCAAGGAATCCATTTTTCTCAGTTTTTGTAGCGTACATCCTGTCACAATGGTACGAACTGCTTCTGTTTCTACATAGTAGATTTCCTACATGTCTTGAAAAATCCGAAAGAGTTTAAGCCCCATTGGATAAGTATTGAAGGAAGTATGAGGCGCGCAATTTGAAAATTTGAAAAAACGAAAATTTGAACGAAATGGGTTTATTTATTAATATTTAGTTGGTCCTCCTTTTTTATTAATAACCTCTTGAATTCTTGCCGGCATGCTATCGATATACCTTTGGCAAAGTTCTTTATCAAATTCATTCCATGCTTTTTCTACTCGTTCCCAAAGCTCATCCGTATTCTTTGCTCTACGTTCGTAACAGCTGAGCTTTAACTTCAGTTGATGCCATACATGTTCTATTGGATTTAAGTCCGGACTCTGAGCTGGCCAATCGCTAATATAGCGCACTTGATGATTATCTAACCAGGCTATTGTGGATTTTGCCTTGTGCTTTGGATCATTATCATGCTGAAAGTAAATGTTGGACCAGTTGAAATTGTAGTACTCCATAGTATCACGAAGTGTAGTGTCTAATATATGCTGATAAACATCCGCGTTCATGTTCCCATTGTAAATTTGACAAGCATATCCTGGTCCTTCAGATGTTATGCAGCCCCACATCATCAACTTGCCGCCTCCATGCTTGACTGTAAACTCTAGATGATGCGGTTGAAGAGGATCACTTGGTCTTTTCCAATAATACTTACAACCATCAGAGCCCCATACGTTGATCTTGGTTTCATCAGAAAAGACGACTTTTCGCCATTCTTCCACTGTCCAATCCTGGTGCTTCTTGGCCCATTCTAATCGATGCTGCATATGAGCTTTTGTCAGAAACGGCTTCTTTTTTTTTATTGAAGAATGGAACTCCATTGATTTCAGGACGTTAATTGCTGACTGGTATGAGATATCATAGCCAAGTTGAACCAGCTCCCGGTGTACCTCTTTGGCAGTCTTTAGAACCCCTTCAATGACTTTTCTTTTGATTAGCCGTTTCGTCACTTTGGAGACTAATGTAGGTCTACCAGCTGAGCCCATTGTCCTATTTGAAAACAACCGCCTAGAGTATTTACTAACAGTTGATTCATGTACTCCAACCTCCTTAGCAATATCGTACGTTGATGTGGATCCAGTTAATGCTTGCTTGAGATCGTTTACTTTTTCTTCTGGCAGTCGTTTAGGCATGCGATTGGTAATAAGGTAAAAAAGAGAAATAATTTAGATAAGAAAATTTAAAATTTAGAATAAAGGAATTGTAAGCGCTTTTATATACTGGCAACATTCTAATCATGTCAAGAATGTGAAAAATTATGATAGCAACCGGTTGGGTCGTATTAAAATTTGTTATTCCAAACATATGTAAACAAGTAAAAAATGCCGGATGTTTATAAAATTCCCTTTAACAATATCGAATTCCACCAATAACTATTGCCCATATCAGATAATCGACGAATAAATGCCCCTTCTAGTGAGGTACAAACAATCAATGTTTGAGATAGTTTCATGCAGTATCCATAGACAACCAGCTGTAAAACCGGTATTTTGCAATTCCTTGCAGCAATTTTTTGACCTACTGTACCTTACACTGATACCGTGTACCTATACAGCTATGACTTTTAATTTATACTTTACGCCGCTATCACTCTGAAGGTATACATCAGATGCCTTCAAATGATGATACTCTAACGTATTCATGTAAATAATGCGAAGTACATGCAGACAAGTCGTTGAGTTTATGTTACCATCATAAAGCTGACATGCCTAAGCTGGTCCCTGAGCAGGTATGTGACAACACATGTTCATCCTACCGCTGCAGTGCTTTACTGTAATGTCGATGTGATGAGGGAGCAAAATGTTATTTTATACTACTCTATACTACTTTACTCCATCTGATCACTAGATGCTAGTCTTTGCTTCAGCTGAGAACGCTACTGGTCGTCACTCTTGACTTGGCCAGTTGCGGTGCCTTTTTGCTCATGTTATCTGCTTTTTTCAATGATCCTTTTTTAAAAATGCCTTCTTTTTTTTTAGCTCTCGGTCGCAGTTTATGGAACTCAGCGCGTTTACTCCTGAACGGTACATCAACAAGTAACCAAACTTACCCAACTCCCTAAATAGCTCTTCCGCTATTGTTCGATGACCAGTAATAATACGCAGCTCGATATAGTGCTTCATGGCAGAAGAGACAATAGCATGTCTTTCAGCAGACAGGTGTGAATTTCATGAAAAAAGCTTCCTAGTATATCTTTTAACTGTGCGAGAATGAACGTAATATTTATCTACGATATCCTCTAGCTTCATGCTATTTAGTGATATATCTTTTGTTTCTGGATTGCTTTTCCATTGGTATAGATTTAGACATGATGATGAGAAGTAGTGAGAGAAATTGAGTAAAAAAAAAGAAACCAAGGGCTCTTGAAGTTGCACTTGCTTTTATATGGATACAATGAGTAACGCTCACAGTTCCATACAAGTACGCTATATAGTCTTCCGATATGTTCTTTGTTGATTTAAGTGCAAACATATGAATACGGTACATAATTTAAGCTGGCCGGAAGTCAAATTTTTAAATTCGCATTCACATCTCTCTCTCAATTTCCAGTATTACTACATGAGACCTTTACTGTTTCAAGACACATGGCCCCGAAAATATACCATAGGAGCCCCAAGCCGGTAGTTGGCATGCACCTTTTGATATAGCGAAAAAAGTCGATTTTGCTAAAAGGTTGCTCATATTTTTTCACCTACTGTAAACCCTATAAACTCCAATCTCACAATATAAACCCTACAAACTCCAATCTCACAATATGAACTCCGAAACTTCTTTCAAGTTGTAACGAAATTAGAAATTCTTTTCATCAAACTGTACCACTTGACGAAGAAAGTTCGGATCTGAACTAAGTTCATGTCCTCAATATTTTTGATAAACTCAATGAAATTGAAAAACTCAACAAAATTCACAATTCAAAGGAAAACACAAAAACCTAAAAACATCACAAAATCAAGAAAACCAAAAACATATAAATATCAACAATTTATCAAGAATTGTAATTATTATTATTATCTTACCTTATCAAAATAAATCTCCTTTGAATCAAAATACTTCTTTTATTTTATAAATAGGAAGAACTAATAATCCCTTCAATCATATTCTTCATTGTAATCTTTTTTTTATTTTATTTTTTATCTTTCATCTTGTCATGTTTTGACATGTCAATAAGATACAGTTTTATCTTTCTGGACTAAATCTTTACAAATGAGTTTGTATAACAATAGAACCTGATAATTATCACTGCCCTAAACAGCCAAGTTTCACTTTCATCTCAACAGTTGATTATTGTTTAGGAAAGGGGAGTTTTAGGTAAATATAATATAGCAATCAAAGATAAAGAAATACTGTTAGAACTTGGTATCTCTTTATTAAGATAACTATTATTAAGATTAAAACAATAAATTCTACATGTAAAAAGTGAGAGTATTTATAGACATGATACGGATAAAGAATTAGGAAATATTTATAATCAATTTGACAGAATAGATGATTACGATTTCTAATTATTAGTTTAGCCTGTTCCTAGTTTGTATTGTCAATTATGCTATTGGGATGGTTTCAGATAACTCTGGACATATAACTATTTAAGGAGACGGTACGGATGAATATAAAGACTTTTAGTTCCGATTGGATATCATTGCTAACAATAATATCTCAGTCAGGATAAATGTTTTCATGACTAATGATGATCCGGTAAGTAATCGTCATTCCTTATTCAACATGCTCATACTATCACTAAACTATATTACAACCATGTCATCTTATTTGACTATGTGAAGTTAATATGAATAAAGCTTAATATAAAAATCTAATCAAAGTATTTTATTGATCTGTGTTGGGAATAATGTTATAAATGATTCCAAGTTATGTCAACATAGTATTCAGGATCATATCTGATTCCTTTTACTAAAATAAAGTGACTATAATCTTATGTATCCTTAACAGAATCCAGATACATGAGGGCTTGATAAAATACGTCGCAGGAGCGGCTCGAATGCAAGGTTGAACAGAACCGGCGAGATGGGGTCACCCTGTCTGAGGCCTCTACGCTGGGGAACCGGTGGAGAAAGAAAGTCATTGATATTGAGGTGGAGATTAGTGTTGAAAAACAGCGTTGAAAGGCAGTTGATGATAGAAGAAGGAAAACCAAAGCGGTGGAGGACTTGACATAAATAGGCGGGATGGACCCGGTCATATGCCTTCTCATGATCCAGCAATAGTCCGATGGCAGTAGGCAACGTGAGGCGGGCATGTTCCATTATGAGTTTCACCAATAATCCATTGTCAGCAATGAACTTCCCTCCTAAGAATCCTGTTTGATAAGGATTAATCAGTTTTGAAGCGCATTTCACTATACGGGCATTAAGGAGTCTAGTGAAGACCTTAACATCCGTGTTAATCAGTGAGATAGGCCGCCAGTTCTTGAGATCTTTGAGGTCCTCCTTTTTGGGAAGTAGAGATACAGAAGTACCAAACCATGAAGCTGGGAAAATCCCTTTGGAAAAAGTGTTTTAATCGCAAGATTAAGTAAAAAAATTAAACAAAAAACAATAGCAGCAATATAAAATTAAAATCCTTCTTTATTAAAGATTTCTTTATATTGCGAAAGGGCCTCGCTTTATGGATAAAAAGTTGGCATCTATTTATATTTTTTGTGAGCGTAGATATAAAAGATATAGACTCGGTCACGATGTCGTGCTGAAGAACCAATGATTAAGCTAAAGCTTGTCGATGTTCTAATATATGCATCTGAAGTTGAACAATAGAAATAATAACCAGTCAATTAACTTTGATCTAATTACTTTTGGGGTTGACAATTGATTAGACTCTCTAGGATTACAGATATTGATCTTATTGTTCTAAATTTGGAAAAGTGTGGAATTGTTCAATCATAGTTTAATCTTTTGTGTATCGTTATTTATTTTAATAAATCTGATATCATATAGAAAATAACTATGTTTACAACAATGTTTTTTATTTATAAGAATACATGCTTTTAAAAAAATCTTAAAAATAGTTAAAACCTAAAAATTCGTACAATTGCCTCGTCGTTTGATAACAGCAGCAATTCGTTTTGGCATGCTTTCGTAGTATAACTGCATATCAGTTTCAGTAAAAGAGTTCCACTCTTTATCAATTCTTTTCCAAAGATCTGTTGTATAATGGTTAAGGTAATAAAATAAAAGGTAGAAACAAAAATAAAGAAACAGTGTAGGTACTTTTTGAGACTGATCTTTATTTCAGTTTAAGTTATAGTAAAAATTATTCTAATTGAAGACAGGTATTTATATCTTATTGAGTGAGTGGCTTGATATCTTCTATTGTAAGCGTTCTTCTAATATTCAGGTACTTTAGCAAGTTTCATCTATAATTATGATTATGAAAACTTTTCATTTGTTCTTTTGTATGTTTGTCATAGATTATCTTTTATTCTGGGAATTTCTCACTGATTTGAATAAGGTTATTTTACGCGTTATTTCAATTATGTGAAAGATTAGCAATATTCCTGATATTGGATTGGATTTTGTTATTTTAGTTGATACTTCTTCTTATTAAAGAACTCTCATTAATACAAAACATATTCTAAAAGAATATGTTTAATTGGAATTGATTGTATAATCTTATTTAAATAAACTTATATTTTTATTTTATTTAATTATGATCTTGTATTAAGACTTATGTTTATCGATGTCAATTACAATCGGTTGCTGTTCTACAACAAAGAGAAGATAAGTCAAGAAAAGTCAAAAGAATAAAAAGCTAGGCTTTTTATAGGCAAAAATATAAAGTTCAATTTTTACAAAATGTAAAAATGTTCGCAAAGGTTAAAAACATTGAAGTGGTTAAAAAATTATCAGAAGGTTAAAAAAATATCAAAAGTAAAAAATATATCAAATGGTTAAAAATTTGTCAAGTAGGAAAAATAATGACAATTTATAAAGTGATTTACAAAACGTTGTGAGATTGGAGTTTGTAAGGTTTATATAGGGTTAAATAGGTTTGATTTAAGAGAGTCTTGATATAAGATCAAAAGTTTAGGTAGGATTTGATTCCAAAAAGAGTAATGATTTGAATATAAGTTGCTTGAGTAAAGTGACCATCAGATCTTATAAGTAGATCAAACTGTTTTGAGTAAAGTAAAAATAAAAAGGTAAAATAAAGATAAAATAAAATAAAAAGGATTTACAATGAAGTGTATATACTTCAAGGGACTTCTTGTTCTTGATGTTAAGTAAAATAAAAGAAAAACAAAAGAGATTTACTTTGTATGATATTTATTAAAATAATCAAAAAGTAAAGTAAATAAGTGAAGTAAAACAAAAGTTAAAAGTGAAGTAAGTCAAGAGTAAGTAAGTAAGTATAAGAAATATTGAAGTTATTTATATGTTTTTGGCTTTTCTGATTATATGCTGTTTTTGATGATTTTGTAGATATTCTGTATTTTTTTGTATTTTTCTGGATTTATCTGTATTCATACGTATTTGTTTGTATTTTTCTGGTGTGAGATTGGAGTTTGTAAGGTTTTTATAGTGTTAAATAGGTTTGATTTAAGAGAGTCTTGAAATAAGATCAAAGGTTTAGGTAGGATTTGATTCCAAAAAGAGTAATGATTTGAATATAAGTTCGCTTGTAATAAGTGACCACCAGATCTTGTTAAGTAGATCAGACTGTTGTGAATAAAATAAAGTAAAAAGATAAAAAAAAAAGGGATTACAATGAAGTGTATTTGCTTCAAGGGACTTCTTGTTCTTGATAAAATAAAGAAAAACAAAAGAGATTTACTTTGTATGATATTTATTAAAATAATCAAAAAGTAAAGTAAATAAGTGAAGTAAAACAAAAGTTAAAAGTGAAGTAAGTAAGTTTTAAAAGTATAAGAAATATTGAAGTTATTTATATGTTTTTGGCTTTTCTGATTATATGCTGTTTTTGATGATTTTGTGGATATTCTGTATTTTTTTGTATTTTTCTGGATTTATCTGTATTCATACGTATTTGTTTGTATTTTCCTGGATTTGAATTAGTTGGAGAGAGAAAAGTCAAATGCTGCAAAAGTTTGCTGCATTGTGTTACAGATGCCCGGGGTGGACAAAAGTTCGTCCTCGAACGTTCCATGGCGTGGGACATGTAAGTGGGCCCAAGAGTCTTCTTGTTTTATTACTTTCTTTAGGATGGGATCGATTCGTCCCTCTATGAGTATATCTTTCAATTGGTGATGCTTGGCGTTGAGATATCTGTTGACACTAGCTTGAGTGGCATTAGGGCGTTGGAACACGAAGTGACTCCATCGATTGACTTGTGTCGCTAATTCTTCAATAGCTTTTTGTTTCTTCTTATGGGCACGTTTGAGATCTTGTTGTGCTTTCTTATATTCTGAATATGCTTCCAGGATGTATTCTTTGGTAATATTTGCGGCTTCCATATTACCTTTTTGCCAGTCTTCTAGCAATAATTCATTCCATTCTTTGATACTTTGGTCGGAACAAGGATAATAAGGCAGTGGGTTATGTAAGGTGTTGATATGAGCAATGGTAGGTTGCAGAATTTCTTCAAAAGAGGTTGGAGTTGGCCAATCCATGATTTGTGCTTGCTCCTTTACTCTTTCTTGGATTACCTTTGCAAAATGTATGGCACTGTTATGTGTTGTGGGTTCCATCCCTTCATCAACTTCAAGAACTAGACAATCAAATTCTTTGAAATCATCTTGACAACATTGTAGCCATTGTTCAAGAGCAATAACCAAATCTTCGTATCCTTCTTGCTGATAAAAGGTATGAAAGTAATCCTGCAGCATGTTCTTGTAATATTCATCAGGATCAGCAAAATCTTCTTTCTTGGGTGCATAGGGTCTCCACCAGGATCCCTTGTTATTTTCAGTGTACAGGTTTGTATTCATTTTCCTTTTCTTGAGTTTGTCTTCTTGGATAGATAGATGATTATATATATATTTTTTTTTGTAGTATTTATATTATTTCAATATTTTTGTGCTTGTGAATTTGAATTTTTTTTTTTTTTTTTTTTTTTTTTTTGTTAACAAAGTTTTAATCAAAGAGTTCCTTTGTTTCATCATCTAAGACACTTGAAACAATCCGCTGATGTTCTGTTCTCCATTGGGTATTTGGTATCGAATAAGGTTTTAACCTATTCCCATGTACTCTTCTAATTCTGGTGTCTTGTACTTCGGTATTTTTAATATGGTAAGTTCCTTTGCCTAAAACTTGGTGTATTATGTATGGTCCTTCCCATTTGTCTTGAAGTTTTCCAGACCATGAAGTTGATAAGTAGTCTTTATATAAAAGTACAATATCTCCTAATTTGAATGGTGGCTTCAATTCTTTTCTCTGATCGAGGATCTTGTCTTCTATCGCCTTTTTTTGTGCATTCTGTGTGGTTTTTATTGCTTTGGCTGCTTGTTCCCTAATACGATTGAGACTATGCAACTGATGGGCAGTACGATGGAATAAAGTGGCTTCGAATTTGGGTGAATTTCGTTCATAGATCAAATGCTCCATGTCAAATGGTGTTTTAGGTTCATATCCATATGTCAGGTAGAATGGACTTTGCTTTGTAGTAGCTTATTTCATTGATCTGTAAGCGAATAAGGTAGCGGGTAAATATTGGTCCCAGTCTTTCTTTTCTTCATCTGAACGTCGTTGCAATATTTGTCCAAGAGTTTTATTGAATCGTTCTATGAGTCCATTACTCTGTGGATTGTATGGTGTGGTTGTTTTGTGTATAATTGAGTAATTCCGGCAGACTTGTCGAATTAGATCGCTAACAAAAGGCTTTCCATTATCAGAGACAATAATAGTTGGACAACCATGTCTACAAATAATTTCTTCGTATAGGAATAACGCTATTTCCGATGCAGTTTGGAATCTCATTGGCCTGGCCTCTACATATTTTGTAAGGTAGTCAATTCCAGCAATTATATAACGATAGCCTGCTCTTGATGCTTGTACGTGCTTAACGTCTAATGCTATACGATCAAAGGGTTTCGTCGATACTGGTACTGGATACAATTCTTCATTAAGACTTTTACTTCCATGTACTTGGCATCGAGGGCATTTTTTTACGTATTCTTGGATATCTTGTGACATTTTTTCCCAGTAGTATCTTGTTGTAATTTTGTGTAGCGTATTATTATAGGCAAGGTGTCCTCCTAAAGGATGTTGATGGTAGGTATGAATAATGTTTTCAGCCTCTTCCTTATTTAAAACTTTGCGAATGATCCCATTGGATGTGTTGTAGCGATACAATGTATCTTTATATATTGTATAATTGATTGATTCTCTTTCAAGATATTTTATCATTTTTGTTGATATGTTATCAGGTATTTTTAGTGTGAGTAAATATTGTTTCATCTTTTTCATTTTTTCTTCTTCCATTGTGTGTAACTTTGTTACTGTGCTTTTGATGTGGTACTATTTCTGTAATTTTCTGTATTAAGGTTTTGTCTGTTTGTGTGTATAATTCTTTTTTTTTGATTTTGTTTGTTTCAACTACCCTCCCAGCCTCCTTGTAGACATATTGTTAGTTATTTTTCAAAACAAGCCAAAAAATCGCCTTTTTTAGATTTTTTAGTAACAATCACCTACCATATTCGTAAAAATTCTCGAAAAAATAATATTTTTATTCAAATTTCAGAGGTATTTTTTACATATTTTTTTATCATGGCATTCTTACAGTTCAAAATACGTGTCGTTGGATATCAGTATAGAAAATATGTCAAATATTATAACTACATAGAAAAATAGCTATGTTTCCTTCGCATATTTTTTTTAACGTATTTTACAAAAGTGATTACCAGATTTGGACTTTGACTCCATATAAAGTAATCACAGCCAAAAAATAGTAAAAAAAATCGCTATTGGCCAATATCCTGCTTACTAATAGGTCGGTGTTGCTTACTTGTCATATGAATCTAAGAAAGTACATAAATGTAATAATATCTTACTTTTGTCAAGTCAGGTCTGCCTGTACTAATTCATAAATATAAATACGCTCTTTTCCCACTTACCTCGTTATTTCAATATTTATATTACGACTGCAATTCCTTATTTCGTAACTAAGGACAATGATAAAGCGTTTATTTCTTCAGTATCCTCAAAATTTCAAGAAATTGGACAATACGTCTCTTTTAGTGGAGCTCTCTTGATTTTCCTTTACCATTAGGTATTTTTTAAGCTTTTTTTCGTATTTTTAAAGTTGTTATACTGAGATGTCCATTTTTATTGAAAAGCAAAAAAAAAAAGTGGAAATCATATATAATAATAAAAAAAAAAATGCCGATAATGCTTACTTTTACTAACATTTGACAGTTGATTAACATTTTATTGTAGAAGAATTTCAATGGCACATATTAAAATATTTGAAACAATACTATTTTCACATATCATTTTATTTTGTAATATTTTCTCAAAAAAAAAGCAACTTATTGCCTATAGCTATATATAGATACATATATATATACTGTATATTAAATGTTTATTTTTTTGCAAAATATCGTCATGTATCCATGTGTTATTTATGGTATTGATACGAAATAACGAAGTGAATCGCTTATCGGGACGCTTCAATTTATTAAATGTTTTTTTTATAGTTGAGTCAGCAATCGTAAAGAACAAAAATATTATATAAAAGAATTAAAAGCAGTTACAGCATATTTTTTATAATTAATGTTGATTTTTGATACAAGTTTAATAACTCTACTAGCTGTCTTTCTTTGTAAGGTTAATTATAAAACTGTCCATGGCTCCCTTTCCTTTACGTACGGGCTCTGTTGCTTTACGTGGTCGGCCTCGAGGGTTTTTTTGTCGGCCATTTTCCTCTCGGATTCTTTTTTCTTTTTCTTTTGCACTTAGCTTAGGTCTCCCTCTTCCTCTTACCTCTTGTGCAGAATTTGTATAGTCACTATCACTACCGCTATTGTTATTTCTGGAATTTTCTTCATTATTTCCTTCTGCCTCAGTATTTCTCTCTTTTCCCTGAAAATTTTATAACGTTTAGTAAGATTTGTTTAAAAAACAGTTTTCATCAATATATATATATGTACCTTCAAAGCATTTCTCTTACGTTTCAAAAGAGGTCCACTCTCATTGCGTTTGGGCTGGCTCACTTTTTCAAAAGTTCTTTCATCTATGAATATACGACAATAGCTTAAAACTACATAAAGAAGCAAGGGTTCATTTAAAAGTAAACACTCACGATTAAAATTGTTTGCAAATGAAAAGTTAAACAAGTTTCCAAAATCTTTTGTCAACGATGCTTCCGAGTCAGCAAGAGACGCATCAGATGTAAATGAATGACTTCTATTGCCTTGAAAAGACAACACTGTAGTTCTACTGCCTTCTTCCATAGGATCGTCTTCATTGAAGCGGCTGTTTTGACCATTTCGTATTATTTTCTGAAGAAAATCTTTTTTTTTGTTGTGAGATATACGAAAAATTTGCTTTGAATGCGCTCGCAATTATGTTTCTTACCATTGTAATTGCTTGAGTTATGTCTAGTTTGTTCCGAATTTGTACTATTTGAAGGATTTGATGCCCTTTTGGATGATGGGATGGTCATTCCCTGCCCCTTTGATTCTTTAATAGTATCTTCTGATCCACTTCTACTAGCTTCTAAAGAGATAACAAAATAATCAATTCATGTTTGGAGATTTTATTGTCTGGTTTGGCTATTTATGCATATTGTAATGGCTTTTTAGAAACATACCATCAAACTCTGATAAATTATTATGAGTAAAAACTTCACTATCTCTTGTCTGTTTTGCTCCCCATTGATCTTCTAACTGACTCAGATCCTCATGGTTGCTTCTCAAAATGTCTTCAGGAAAATTGTTTCTCTGATGGGTATGTCTTTCATTTATATGCGAGTTTTCACTTGAATGTCTATCATTTCTTTGCGAGTTTTCACTTGAATCAGACATACGCCTAACATACAATAGGTTTTCTGGAGGTACATAGGGCTCATCTTCATCAGTAAAATACTGATTATATTGTCGTTCTTCGTTGTTGCCAGCGAAATTTGGAATTTCGACATCGTCACCACGAGCTTCCTGATTTCTTCTTCGGCCTTCTTCTAAAATTTCTCTTTCATAATCATCTAGTAGATAGTAGTAATATATTTAAAAATGCGGATATAGCACTTTTTTCAATAAATAAATTTGATCTTACCAAGCTCTTCCCTATTTGTGGTGTTTTCGTAAAATTCAGGTCCATTTGAGAATTCTTGATTCATCGATAGGTTTACATAAAAATATCCCTCTTTAACACCCTCATTTAGTTGAAGAGGGGCAACTTGAGGATGGACCAAATCTTTTAATCTTTCTGGAACAAGTGAGATACCTGGTATGATTGTCAAAGCAAGTGCCTGCATATGGAATTTTTCTTCCACAACCCTACCCAAAAACGCTCTTACGGTTGGCTGCTGCTTCATTACGCCTGTTGCAAATAGTATTAAGGGATCTTTTCTTTCACTTGTTCTAGAGATATCCCATTCGCTATCATATCCACAAATCATCTCTTGAACTAAATTCACATTAGCAATGACTTTTACACTATAGTTGCTATAAAGAAATCTTTTGTGAGCTTCTTGGAAACAACTGAGATTTATTGATTCAATCTGAATTAATTTATCCCATAAACAACTTTCATTTAACCTACGCCTTATAAGGTTCGTAAAGTAAGAAATATCCTTTATCATTATTTCGATCAAACTCAATTGAATGAGGGAAAAATACACCGACAAATGTAGAAGTTATAACAGATTGCATTTTTTTTGTGTTTCTTTAAATGTTAATTGTAATGGTGTCTTTAACTTTTTCAATATAGGATTTATATTCTAAATGCGCTAAAAAAAAAGAAATAATATATGTTGAATGAACAAGCTTATGATGGACTATATTTTTTCTTATCCTACTCTCTTAGTAAGAACGTAAGCATTTTTTTATTTGCGTAAACTGATCAATATAAATAAGCATTTTTTTTTGTGGCGCAAATGTACTACAATCTATGAGGTAGTTTGAGAGCTTTACTCTTGAAACAGTACCACAAAAAGGCTGATATAATTAATTAAGTATGACATTTAATATTTCTAACTAATATATTTTATACGAGAATTTGTGTTAGGACAATGACAAAAGTGGCGAAACCTTTTTTTTGCTATTTACAAAGCTGACTGACTAAAAGGTTTGTAATTTTATAATATGCTAAGAAAAAATGGGTTTTCTTACATAAATAGATACTTTTTCATTTCATATTCAATGCTAAAAAGAATTCAATCAAAAAATATGTAGGGCAGACCTGTTAATATCAAGATTTTTGTTTTCGAAGGGTGGTGGGGAGAGAGGCTTTGAACCTAAATATGGTGGTACCTTTATAGTGCTACTATGTCATCTTTCCTTTTCTTAACCGTGAATTATTGAAATAAATTGGGAATCAATAAACGTAAATACATCATAATCAACCATGTTTGTTCATCCCATCCCTATCAATTACTTTGAATTCACCTATAGCCAAACACCGAGGGACCTATTTTATAAGTGATACACTCAAAAGGAAAATAGGTGAAATGATTGAAAATTGAAATATTATTTTTCGCTACGGCTGCTCGAGTTTTTGTCAGACTGATTGCTTTCTGATATAAAACAATGAGTTTGATAGTTTTTGCATTTCATAAGTCAATTAATAGTATTAATTTGAGGCTTTTGTTGTTGTTTATCTAAAAAATTATTGACATTATCTTGCACATTTCTTTTGTATTTAAAAATCATTACTTATAAACTGGATCACAGACCTCTATTTCTGCCTAAATAGTAGCTCAAATGTAACCAGAAAAATTTGTATTGTTGTTGTGTATAAAAACTGGTTTTTTCTTTTAGATGTTCTTTGTTACATGCATATCGTTTTAAGCTGGTCTTTATGTAACAACTAGACTAAGTTTGTAAAACCCAACACAGCCATAAACGCAGCCATAAACACAGCCATAAGCACAGCCATAAACACAGCCATAAACAAAGGCTTATTTTTCCCTTTTTCGTTCAAACTGTTAAGGATAGGATTGTATTGTGTTCTAACTAGTCAAACTTATACCGCTAGAAAACAATATCAGAAACTTTTCTCATCATGGTTAAAAAAAGCTTTACTGATTTATTTGATCAGAAACCATTTTAAAACATAAAAGTAATCATAATAAAAAACAGCAAATTGATATATAAAAGATATTGTTTATTTGGGTGTTCAAACATCCCCGTTCTCCAATTCCTTTTTCAATCCTTATCGAAATCGACTCTTAATCACTGATCACAAATACTTGATCAACGACGCGGCTTGAAACATAAACTTTTTGTTGTTATTAGTATAAATATAGCAAGAAATATTGACTTTGGCGCTATTTTGTATTTAGTATTGAAAAAAAAATGATTCTGGGTGAAGTAACCGATGCGATTATTACTAGTTCACCTCTGTTCCGCATCAATTCCAGATCCGTATCTCTTGAATCTAAGTGCATTGATTCTGGCTCAAGAGTAAAACTCTATACTTCCCATCCTGCCCTGATGTATTACTTTATAAGATTTGCTGACACAGGCACTCGCCACAGCTTTGCTGGTAAAAAACCTTTGTCTTGTACATCAATTTGCATGGCTAATCAGTTTTCTATTGTAGGCTCGTTAAATGTTTCAGCATATACTTTCGATGACAGCACTAAAGCTTTTGCCAACATAAGATTAAGTGTAACTGATGTACGTCCAATTCTTCAAGTTGACGATGATGGATTGGTTATCACTACTCAAGCCAAAAAAATCAGATCTCGAGATTTCCCAAAAACCCTTAATTTTTTAAAGATGAAATTTATTGTCTACAAGTATGTATGGGAGAACATACATGATAGCGATATAGTATTTAATAGGGGCTTATACGTGGAGGCTTTTGCGCTTCATCTAAGTGATATGTATGAAGATTTAGGTACTTAAACTGTTATGCAATATCTTTTATACAACTGCATATTTTTACTGACTGTTTTGGATATTTTGATAGTTGGAAGACAGTTGATTGATTCAGGGCTAAATCCTGTTTTTGTAGAAGAACGAATCACTCGACCTCAAAATGATCCAAACACAAACAGACCAGTACCTCGGGTTATGAAAACTATTTACAGCTTCAACACTGCTGTAAATAAAATGGACCGTTTATGGGATCATCCATCTTTTAGATACAATGCTCTCATCAACGATTCGTCCTCTTTTGATTCGGCTGTATTTCAAAATGATTCACATGGTGACAATAATGATACGGGCAGCCCTCATTCTTCAACAATGGACGATTAGTTTTTTTTTTTTTTTTTTTTTTTTTTCACAAATAAAGGGTGGTACAATGATTGTTTAAGTTTTGAATGTTATTTATATATTTTACTTTAATAAGTAATGAACGAGACCTCGATTAAAAAAACAAATAATGTTATTACCATGTGGCTCATAGTATTAATCAAGCAAAACAATAACATGATCCTTTAAGTAAATTATTTTATGAATATAAAAGAGCTTCAATTTTAGTTTTTGGAAGGTTCAAATTTATTTTTATAATTTTTTTTTTCAATGTTCTTCGCTTTTCGCTTAACTGATAATAACCTTTCTTCTTTTACCCGGGCTCAGAAAAAGCAAGTCCTTGCTTTTAAAGACTTTGTTATGCAAAAACCTGATGGCTTTTGTTGTGTTTGTCTTAAGGTGCTTTATCCTGAAGATCAATTTTTTAGAAGCATTAGTAATGTTGCTGGTTTGCCTTGTACCGAGTGGAAATTGCAGCCTATATGTAAAGCTGACGATGAAACTATGAAAATGGTTTGTAAAGCTCATCTCGTTACTGCAGAAAGTGGATTTTCCAATTTATCCATGGTTTATCCAGGTACTAAAACCTATATTTGCGGCCATCATATTATGCATTACTAAATGTAAATTTCATAAATAGGTGACCTTATACCTGAAACTAAGGACTTGAACTACAGAGAAAGGTCGGTTCTGTCTCCCATAAAGCTTATGTCTCAGATAACAAGAAAGTCGACATTGTCTCACGGAAGAATTGGGCATTTTGAACTCAAAGGTCCTATGTACACGACGCACAACTATGAGTTTGCCGAGATGGCCTATGGAGGTACTCTGAGCCTTTTCTTTGTTCGAGGTGACCCTGCCATGATCAGAAAACAAAAAGTGGAGGAAGCTTATAGAGCTTTACAAAGAATGCATCCTTTGCTATCTCGCTACGACATGCCCGAGCTAACATTTTCCTTGGTAAATTACCACGTTTCCGAAAACAAAAAGCATGTCAGTATTGATAAAGGCTGGTTGAACAATGCTCTTTTTGCTAATGAGGATGTAAACCCTCAGGCAGCTGACGTGGAGTTCAAGGACCTAATAATTGGAAAAGACAACGTTGGAAAAATGATTAGATACTCTCATCCTAGCCTTCTGGCTTTAGTCTTTCCTTACATATTTACTACTTGTACTGGCCATTATTCACTGGTTCCCCAAAACACCGAGGATTTTCAAACTCGCTCTGGGATTTATGGCATTCCCGAAAATCAAGGTGGCGTTTCCCGGGCAACAATGAATTCGGAAAGCCTTTCAGGCTATGTAAAAAGACGCTTGCTCATCCAAGATAGAAGGTTTGCCAGAGATCCCTCTTTTCTTTTTTTCATGTTAGACTTAATTGAAAAACGAAACATTGCTTCGGCTAACAGATTTGTGGTTTCAACCAAAGGAAGGAACAACTTGAGACAAAGCGATGTAGTCAATCCTACAACTGGAAAGATGAACAAGAATATTGTATCAACTGTACCATCTCAAATAAGATCGTCATATGCTTACAAGAGAAAAAACTTCTTGGACCTTCAATGCATTTTTGATAACTTGGGCGCCCCTCAACTGTTTTTAACATTTACCTGTGATGATAAAAGCGAGGATTTTAAAGGCATTCTTAGTGATGGCATTCGCTTTCCGTGGGAAGACCCAGTTCTTTTTAGCCAGCACTTCAAGAGGAAATGGTTAAAGTTTTTTACTGATTACATTTGCAAGCATTTTGCTCGACAAATTGGCGGAATTAAAGAACATAGCTGGGTAATGGAAATTCAGGATCGTGGCAGTCCACATATTCATATGGTACTATGGACAAATAAAAATGTGCAAGAATTAATCGAAATGAACGTGGTTCATACTTGGTTTCCAGAAGGCTCTTTGTCCAATGATCCAATGATGCATGATCTGGTCAATCGATTACAGCTACATAAGTGCAATGACAAGTAAGTTTAACCACAAATATTTGTTGAGTATTCACTAATCTTCATTTTTTCAACATAGCTACTGCAAGAGAGGTGACCCCACCAAGAAGTGCCGTTTTGGATACCCAAAGCCATATTCTCCAGTAACAGTACTTGACTCCGAACATCGCTGTACGTATAAAAGGGACGTTGGTGATGCGTATGTTAACAACTACAACCCTTACCTGCTGGCTGTCTTTCGCACTTCAATGGATATCCAATACAATGATGGTCCCCAGGCTGTAAGATACCTTGCCAAGTACCTTGCCAAAGATGACTACGAGGCCAAAATTCTACTGAAAAACATTCAAGCTCAAAATCAAGGGTACTACAAACGAACCACATATGTGTCAGAGAGAGAGCACTATTCAACGAGAATTGTCGGAGCAGTTGAAGCTACATACGATATCATGGGATGGAGAAAACACAGTAATTCGAGAAACGTAATCTTCTTAAGTACTAGCCTTCTTGGTCAAGACACTAGACGCCTAAGAGATGATATCAAAGACTTGGCTGAAGATGATGATCAGATTTTTTCTTTGACTCCAGTTGGTAATTTTTTTGAATCATCTGTATTTCATGCATTCTTTTTCTTATTTTTAATTTTTACTAATAGAAATATACGAAAAAAGGAACGGTGCTCCAGAGTTGACTATGCCACAGTTCTTTTGTTTTTATAAAAGGGTCTACCAAAATACAGGAGCAATCACTAACGTCAGAGAAGTTACACGCCCCTTCTATTCACATCCTTTGCCTGAATATGTCAAGTGTTTTAGGCGTCTAACCTACAAGCTTATAAAAGACAAACCAGTTTTTTGGAGAACCTATAACCAGAGCGAAACAAACGGCGAAAGTTTCTACTACCAGCAAATAGTTTTAAATTTGCCTATCTTTGGCACAACATACAAAAATGAAATGGAGCGTTTTGGTTCATATAAAGGTACTTCTTTTTTCCTCTATTTTTTTCAGAAAAAGAAAGAAGCTAAACAAGCCTATTTTTCTAAAATTGTAGATTATTACGAACATTTACTTAATGAAGGCTCTATTGAATCGCACCGAAGGGTTAACATTGAATCTTTAGATGATATTGTAGATGTTGAAAGAGGCCTCGAAATATATCGCGATGAGCTTGCTATAATGCTAAATATGGCCAACCAAAACCAAAAAAGCATTTTTTCCCAAATTGTAACTGAACTTGAGCTAAATTCGACTGTAATTGTCTCTGGTGCAGCTGGAACAGGAAAGTCATACCTCTTGAGGATGTCGGAAAGACATTATCGACTTCAAAATTGCAAGGTAAAAATAAATGCTACGCCATCTATAAAATGTATTGTTATTCAATATATCCTAACTGTTCTGTCAAAAAAAGGTTTTCAAATTGGCACCAACAGGTGTTGCTGCTCATAATATTTCGGGCCAAACTATTCATAGGTTTTTCGGCTTAACCAATATATCTTCGGTTCCCAATTTTGTGATGCTAGACGAATATGTCAAATTATATTCCCAAATAGTTCTATTGGTCGACGAATATTCAATGATAAGTGCAAAACTTTTGGAATCTATCAACGATGCATTGGTAAAAACGACGCAAAGAGCTACAATAATGGGTGGTATAAAAACAATTTTTTTTGGCGACGTTGCTCAGTTACTTCCTATTCAGCAAAAAGAGGGCAATATTTGGGAGTCTGAAATATTTAATGCAGTCCCTCGATATAGTCTTCACAAACCAGTTCGCCAGCAAGACGAAAATTTTATTGAAATTCTTAACAAAGTACGCAACTATCAGTTTGATGAATCAGTGATTGCATTTATAAACACAAGAACTGTCCACAAATCAGAACTCCCCCTTTCCTGTTTGCGGCTCTATACAACAAGACAAAGAGTGGCAATAGCTAACGAAAAAGACTTTGCTGAATTTCCTGGTGATGGCTTAGAATTCCTAGCTCATGACTCTTATGTTGGAAACGAACGTACCGCCAAGATCTCATTGAGAGAAACTAGACTTCTGGAAAACTTGTTCATCAAGCCAAACATGCCAGTAATGCTGATACACAACCTTCATGTCCCCACTGGTTGGGTAAATGGAACTATTGCTCTCGTAGAGTATATGGAGGAAGAGAACATTTGCTTAAAAAAACGATTGCCAAATGGAAATGATGCCATATATTGGATCCAACGTATCAGCCGACAAGTTCCCAACACAAGTTATACTAGAACCCAATTTCCAATAGTTCCAGCCTTTGCGACAACAATTCATAAAGCTCAAAGCGCAACAATAGATTGTGTAGGTATCCATTTAGACAATATGCTTTCGCACGGTCAGCTATACAGTAGCGGACAAAACTGGTGCACAAAAATTAAAATCAACATTGTATCTCCGCCATCTGTCTGCGACTTTTGTGGCATATACCATCTGAAAGACAGTCCAAAATATGCATTATGTTATGTAAACCGGAACTGTACCGGACATTCCCCAGGCAGAAGGTCATTTTTAGTGATTTTTTGCATATTTCAATTTTCGCCAAAAATGTGGTGCTTGTCTAGCCTTCTTTCAATTTTCCCCATATCTCTCCCGTTTGCTTTCAGATTTCACCGCATATTAGTGAATTTTAGTAGCTCTTAAAAAATATATAAAACCGTAGTTATTTTGTATTTCCCATTGAATCCCCCCTTTTGTTTTTACCCTATTCACTATAACAAAGTACTAGCCTTATATGTTTAAGAAAATAAGCAACTGTAAAAACGAAACTCTGAGATCTCGAATACACTTAGTTCGTACGACAACAGATATTTCTAGAATAACAAGAATCTCTAAATGGACAATCAACAGGAGAAAGAGGGAAGAAAGAAACTTAATGTCTTGTGATCATGAAGGTCTCCCGCTTTTAGTCTGAAAAGTTACTAGCTCAATCACTAACCTAAAGCTTGGACAAGGTCCGTTACATACAGTTTTCGATGCTCAGCACATTTTGAGGACCTTAAGATACAGTATTAGCAAATTGTCAGTCTGAAGGCACTGTAGGAAGCTAGATTTTGAGTCTGGAAGTAAGGAATCGAAGAATTTCATCAGCTGTATTAGCCGGAAAAAGCGATGAATGTGGTATCACGACAAGCCATTGTATACAATAGAGGGCTGGAAGTCTGCTATCTTTAGCAATGAAACAAATATGAACATTATGGATGCAGATAGTATACACTAATATTGAAAGCAAGTCGAGCAACCTGAGCGATTTTTTCACGGTGATCAAACAATGAAGCATGCTGGCTGCTCTGTTATGTTTTAAGGCTGTATTAGATATTGAGGACCGGAATATGTGTGTCAAGTATATGATGGTATAATGAACTCAGAAATATACACATATATTTCGCTTACTTCATACCACAAAAGCCTAGCGTATAGTGGTCTAAAACGTCGTAATCTCTCGTTTCAGTATGACAATGACACAAGGCACAAGTCGACGCATGTCACAAACTCAATATTTGATAACAGCGCTTCTGTGGTACAAGTTTAGCCGCCACTAATCCCGGCCTAAGTCCGCTTAAGCATGCCAGGTGGCAATTGATGGCAAAGGTATGATGATACGACACTAGATCAAAAAGGGTCGATGATCTTTGGAAAAGAGTAGTTAAAGAGCCGGGTTCTTTTATTGAAAATGATATACACGCATATTATTAGCATATGCAAAGAAGAACATCCGATGATATCAAGAGATGAGATGATTATATAGAGTCTAAGGTCTTAGCCACTTTTGCGGTTTTTAGAAAATATAAAATTTTATAAATTTAAAGCACGCTTATCGCTCAGTTTTAACAATATCATGCTTAGAACATACATAAATTACAATGACTAGTATATCCTCCTTCTAATATAGTTTCATGACTATTGCAATTACCATGAGCAGGTAATGGTAGTTAAAAGCTGAAAAAAAGTTTTGTGCACCAGTTTTGTCCGCTACTGTATGTTGCCATGTCACGCGTAAGAAAGTTGGAAGACCTGTATTTCTTTGGTGCTGAAACTCCACTCAATATCAAAAGAAAGTTTGGTGCTGATGTAGACGCTATTGAAATAATAAGAAAAAAAAAGCAATTGAACATCAGAACTTAACAAATATATGATATTTGCAGTATTTCTTCTAGTGTATATTTAACAGAAACATTTTAATAAAAAAGCAGCCTTGTTACCCAGGTAAAGCATCCCCGAAAAAAACTATTGTTCAAAAATTTGGGTCATTAAATATACAGTTGCAAAAAGCCAATCATTGGGCTGTTGGAGGATTATAAAGGAGGGACGATTTTTTTTTTTTTTTTTTTTTTTTTTTTTTATAGGATGTTCTTTTGTTCCTTAGTAGCCTAATCTTGACAAGAAGTCGGCACTTTCATTAACTCGGCCTGGCCGGTACTTGATTTCGTACTCATATTCTGCTAATATGGTAATCCATCTTGCAATGATACCAGTAGGATTGGTTGTATTAAGTAAGCCTTTTAGTGCTGAATGATCTGTAATGATGGTGAATTTTCGTCCAAGAAGATAAGGTCTAAATTGTTTGACAGCCCAAATTAAGGCTAAGCATTCTAACTTTGATACGCCATAATTGGTTTCACTTGATTTTAAGCTTCTGCTTGCGTATATTATAGGGTGCTCGTGACCATTGTCGTCTAACTGAGTTAAGATGCAACCAAGGCCTAGTCTAGAAGCGTCTGTTACAAGTATAAAATCCTTGTTGAAATCTGGCCTTGCTAAAACTGGTGCCTGAGTTAATAATTTTTTCAAGGATTCAAATGATTCAGTTGTTTTGCTAGTCCAAGGTATTCTTTTTGTCGTCTTGGCTTGATCATGTAGTGGGCGTGCTATTGCAGCAAAATTTTTTATAAATCTACGGTAATATGAGGCTAAACCTAGGAATCCTCTAATTTGGGTGAGCGTTTTGGGAACGGGATAATTTTTTATTTTTTCTATTTTGCTTGGGTCGGTTTGAATTCCTTCTTTTGTTACAATATATCCAAGGAACTTCAGATGATCTTTAAAGAAAAAGCACTTTTCTGGGTTGAGTTTTAGGTTTCCCATTTTGATACAATTGAAAACTTGTTCTAAGTGAATTAAGTGTTCTTGACAGCTATTTGAATAGACATTTAGATCGTCGATATATGCTACCAAACATTTGTTGATTAATGGTCTGAAGCAGAGATCAATGAGACGCTGGAAAGTTGCGGGTGAATTTACTAATCCCATAGGCAATGTGTTGTAATGATATACTCCGTATTTTGTGGTGAAAGCTGTTAATTCCTTGCTACTCTCTTCCAAGGGTACTTGATGGAAACCAGCTCTCATGTCAAGAGCGGAAAATACTTTAGCTTTTCCCAAAGTGTCTAATAAATCGTCGATTCTTGGCAAAGGGTATGAATCTTTCTTTGTTACAGCGTTTAACTTGCGATAATCAATCACCATACGGTATTCACCGTTTTTCTTTTTAACAAGGATTACCGGAGCAGCCCAAGGACTGTTTGATGGTGCAATTACACCTAACTTGCAGTACTTATCCAATTCCTTTTGTAAATAATCAGATTCTATAGGACTAAGTCGATAGGGTCTATGACTAATAGGCTGAGTATTCTCTTCTATGATAATTTTGTGCTTCAAAATTGATGTGTAGCCAATGGTATTATTATCCCAATCAAATATTTCCTTGAATCTACAGTAGCGGACAAAACTGGTGCACAAAACTTTTTTTCAGCTTTTAACTACCATTACCTGCTCATGGTAATTGCAATAGTCATGAAACTATATTAGAAGGAGGATATACTAGTCATTGTAATTTATGTATGTTCTAAGCATGATATTGTTAAAACTGAGCGATAAGCGTGCTTTAAATTTATAAAATTTTATATTTTCTAAAAACCGCAAAAGTGGCTAAGACCTTAGACTCTATATAATCATCTCATCTCTTGATATCATCGGATGTTCTTCTTTGCATATGCTAATAATATGCGTGTATATCATTTTCAATAAAAGAACCCGGCTCTTTAACTACTCTTTTCCAAAGATCATCGACCCTTTTTGATCTAGTGTCGTATCATCATACCTTTGCCATCAATTGCCACCTGGCATGCTTAAGCGGACTTAGGCCGGGATTAGTGGCGGCTAAACTTGTACCACAGAAGCGCTGTTATCAAATATTGAGTTTGTGACATGCGTCGACTTGTGCCTTGTGTCATTGTCATACTGAAACGAGAGATTACGACGTTTTAGACCACTATACGCTAGGCTTTTGTGGTATGAAGTAAGCGAAATATATGTGTATATTTCTGAGTTCATTATACCATCATATACTTGACACACATATTCCGGTCCTCAATATCTAATACAGCCTTAAAACATAACAGAGCAGCCAGCATGCTTCATTGTTTGATCACCGTGAAAAAATCGCTCAGGTTGCTCGACTTGCTTTCAATATTAGTGTATACTATCTGCATCCATAATGTTCATATTTGTTTCATTGCTAAAGATAGCAGACTTCCAGCCCTCTATTGTATACAATGGCTTGTCGTGATACCACATTCATCGCTTTTTCCGGCTAATACAGCTGATGAAATTCTTCGATTCCTTACTTCCAGACTCAAAATCTAGCTTCCTACAGTGCCTTCAGACTGACAATTTGCTAATACTGTATCTTAAGGTCCTCAAAATGTGCTGAGCATCGAAAACTGTATGTAACGGACCTTGTCCAAGCTTTAGGTTAGTGATTGAGCTAGTAACTTTTCAGACTAAAAGCGGGAGACCTTCATGATCACAAGACATTAAGTTTCTTTCTTCCCTCTTTCTCCTGTTGATTGTCCATTTAGAGATTCTTGTTATTCTAGAAATATCTGTTGTCGTACGAACTAAGTGTATTCGAGATCTCAGAGTTTCGTTTTTACAGTTGCTTATTTTCTTAAACATATAAGGCTAGTACTTTGTTATAGTGAATAGGGTAAAAACAAAAGGGGGGATTCAATGGGAAATACAAAATAACTACGGTTTTATATATTTTTTAAGAGCTACTAAAATTCACTAATATGCGGTGAAATCTGAAAGCAAACGGGAGAGATATGGGGAAAATTGAAAGAAGGCTAGACAAGCACCACATTTTTGGCGAAAATTGAAATATGCAAAAAATCACTAAAAATGACCTTCTGCCTGGGGAATGTCCGGTACAGTTCCGGTTTACATAACATAATGCATATTTTGGACTGTCTTTCAGATGGTATATGCCACAAAAGTCGCAGACAGATGGCGGAGATACAATGTTGATTTTAATTTTTGTGCACCAGTTTTGTCCGCTACTGTATATAACAATTTTCGTAGTTTCTGATTCATTTCTTTTGATATATCTCCAACTTCCACTTTTGCATATGAATCTTTATCTATCATTTCTTCTTTATCACTTTCGGTTTCTGAGTTCTGATTATACTCCATAGTATATAAATCTGCTTCTTTGTTGAATTGATACGCTTGTATGACTTCTTCATCTTGTAGATCAATTTTTTCAAGCTTTCCTATCTTTTCAAACGACTTTAGGTGGATGTTTTTCTTTGATCGGTTGTATAGATGTATTTCGATGCTCTTGTTGTTTAATACTATAGTGGCATTTAAGTCGAAATATCCCATTGCTTGAATAATGTCAGGGTTGGTTAGTTCAAAACTATAAGTGACTGACTTTGACTGTCCAGGTGGTTTTTTAAGCTGAAATGTGTTTGACGTATAGGCTTTTAAGATCATCCCTTCTTTTGGAGCACGAATGATTTGATCATTGTTGTTTGTTATTATCTCAATCTCTTGGTCAGATTCTTTTTCCAATACTAATAATGATTCATCATTGCCTTCTTCTTGATGCTCTTTGTCAGATAGTTCATCTTCAGCACTGTAAATATCTTCATCACTATGTTCTATTGATTCATCCTCCGTACTGTATTCTTCTTCAGTGCTTTCATCGGCTTCTTCTTCAAAATGGACATGTTTTGAATTTGAATTAGTTTGACTGACTGGATTTTTGTATGTTTGCGTATAAGTCGTGATTTTTGGTATTTTTTCTTGCTTGCGTAAGAAGGTAATAGGCAATTCGGCTTTTTGGTTCTTGTATGATACTTTTAAAGATTCGCTATTAAAATCAATCTTCGCTTTAGCTCTAATTAACCAATTGTTTCCGAGGATGAAATGAGTGGGACATGAAGGTAACACTTCCACTGTACAAGGTATAATCATGTTTTCTTTTACTTCCACAGGTACATCATAGATAACTCCTAATCCTGCTTGTTTTGTTCCATTTCCCATAGTAAATATAGTTTCGGAGGCAGCGTCTATAGAGAGTCCAAATTTATCAGCTAAAGCTTTCGACATACAAGTCTTTGCTGCTCCACAGTCGATTAACGTTCTAATCCTATGGTCTCCAATGGTAGTTTTTGAATATACAGCGGTGGTATTAAATTCATCGTCTTCAATTATTGCAACCGTTTGTTGAGAACCTTGATTTTTAGTAGCAGTTCTTCTAGTTCTACAAACACCAGCTAACTGTCTGCGGTATTTAGGGACATCATTGATTAGGTCTCTAAATGTTGCGTTGGTAGGTCGGTCTAATATATCCGTAGCGATATCGTAGGATGGAATTGGTTGTGTTCTTTTAGGCTGTTTCTTTTTGATAGGCTCAATAGGTAAATCAGTTTCCATTTCTATATCTTGATTTGTATGTGTTTGATTGTTATTTGAAGGTTTGATTTCTTCCAAATGACTTCTAGTAGTAACGCGTTTGGTAACAACTGTTGGTTTGGCTGTTTTCTTTTGAGCTGTGGTACGTGTTTTAGTATAAGGAACAGCCCTGGTGACTTCGGGTGGTTTATCAGGTCTGATGGCAGTATACAATTCTTTCTCGTTTCTATTTTCATTTTCTGTTAGGATGGCATTTAAATGTTGTGTTTGTTTTTGTGATTGTTGTTTGGTTTCGTTAATGGATTTTGTTTGATTTTGGGTATTCGATTGACCATTGCTTTCGTTATTAAAAACAATCGACCCATCTAGTTTTTTGAAGGCTGATTTTGTTGAGGTTGTTGCAATGGAAGTTCATCATTTTGATTACTGTTGGGTTGATTACGATATCGGCTGTTGTAATTAGATCTTTCATATCCATTATTATAGTTATTTCTGAATCTATTATTGTGTCCATTATAGTTGTTATTTCCGTTGTAGTCGATGTTTCGATTATTGTTATAACCGTTATTGCTATAATAGTTATGGTTACTATTATTATTGTTGTTATATCTTTGATAATTGTCTTTAACGTTGGGATTGTAATTGTTGAAATTGTTATAGCTGTTGCGAGCATTGCGATTGTAAGGTCGGTTATGTTGATCATGTATATTCAGTTCGTTGCGGATAGCTTGTTGAATCATATTAAGAATCTCTTGTTGATTATTGAGATGAGTATGACCGTGATGATACCTAGTTGAATGATTCACATGATATTGGGCGTCATTAGGATAACCTACTACTTCCATTGTTGACAACCGATTAACTCCTGTTGTAACATTGGTATTGGTAGCTAGATTTCCTGATGATTTACCAAATATTTGAACATCACTGACTGGTAAAATCTGTGCAGGTCTTTCATCAATATCTACAAGTTCAACATTATGATTATTTATGTTGTATCGACCAGTATGTGTGTTATCGTTGTGATATATCAAGGCATTGTTAATGTTTCGAGGTATGAAGGGGTTGTCGACCATGGCAATCTTACGAGGTCTATTTGCGTTCCACCATCCTTCGGAATGTGTGAGCCAGTCTTTAAAGTTCTTGGAACTGCTTTGTATACAGAAATTTTTTATTTCGTTTAGTAATCCAGCACGGAATCTGCTTTCTATCAATGCTTCATTATCAATATTGGCCAAATCGGCTGCTTCTCTTAATCTTGCAAGAAATATTTGTGGATGCTCTTGTTCTTCTTGGAACATATCATTAAATTCCATTTCGTAGCTTTGTATTAGTTCCGGGGTGATATAATGATTCTTGAGTGCTTCTATTGCTTGGTCATACTTGATCTCTGGCTGTTCTTTTAAGATAACACGTTCAAAGTAGACTTTGGCAGCACGTCTTAGTTGTGATTTGAGAATGGCTATTTTTCTTGATTCTCCCTGCGTATTATTAACTGCAAGGTAGGAGTCTAGGATTTCTTGAAAATGACGGAAATCTTCTCCTTCATATCCGTAAAATTCGATGAGTCTTGGTCTATAACCTTGTATTACGCTTTGGTTGCTGACTGAAGCCAACACGTTAGGTCCTGTAGTTGTCATTGCTGCTAATAAGTGTTTTGAGATTGTTGGTTCGATTTTGAGTAAATTTTTTTTTGAATAAGTCTGTTGATTTCTTGATAGTTTTTAAGTAGTTTTCAATTTTGATCCCTCGTAGTGACCACCAAATGTGAGATTGGAGTTTGTAAGGTTTTTATAGTGTTAAATAGGTTTGATTTAAGAGAGTCTTGATATAAGATCAAAGGTTTAGGTAGGATTTGATTCCAAAAAGAGTAATGATTTGAACATAAGTTCGCTTGTAATAAGTGACCACCAGATCTTGTTAAGTAGATCAAACTGTTGTGAATAAAATAAAGTAAAAAGATAAAAAAAAAGGGATTACAATGAAGTGTATTTGCTTCAAGGGACTTCTTGTTCTTGATGTTAAGTAAAATAAAAGAAAAACAAAAGAGATTTACTTTGTATGATATTTATTAAAATAATCAAAATTAAAGTAAGTAAAGTAAAACAAAAGTTAAAAGTGAAGTAAGTAAGTTTTAAAAGTATAAGAAATATTGAAGTTATTTATATGTTTTTGGCTTTTCTGATTATATGCTGTTTTTGATGATTTTGTGGATATTCTGTATTTTTTTGTATTTTTCTGGATTTATCTGTATTCATACGTATTTGTTTGTATTTTCCTGGATTTGAATTAGTTGGAGAGAGAAAAGTCAAATGCTGCTGTAACGAGAATGATGAAGACATCTACAAAATTTTGGACAGTGCAACTGACTTTGAAATCGACTTACTTCAGTAATTTAACTGAAATACACAACAACGACACAAGTAAAAATATCGACACAAGTAAAAATATTAACTCAAGTAAAAATATCAACCTTATTTCCTTTTCTTTTTTCTCTTTCATTTTTATATAAATATCTCTATATCTTTTATTTCAATTCACTTCAGTTCACTTAAATTCACTTCTATTCAAAAACCTATTTTTACTTTGAATAAATAGTCTCTTAAAAGACAAAATCTATTTTTCTTATTTTATAACAAACAAGTCGAATTCCCTTGAAGCAAATTATCTTCATTGTATCTATTTTATATTTTTATTATATTTCTTTACATTTTACTTTACAAATCAAGTTTGATCCACTTAACAAGATCTGGTGGTCACTATATACAAGCAAGCCTATAATTCAAATTACTTACCCTTATTGGATCTCAATTGACCTAATACTTTATCTCAACAACTTATATCGAACCTATCGAAACCCGAAAACATAACGAACCTTACACTGCAAAAGTTTGCTGCATTGTGTTACAGTGTGAGATTGTTAGGCTTTCGGGTTTAAGTAGGTTTGGTATAAGTTATTGAGACAAAGTTTTGGTAATCGAATAAAGTATTGGATAAATTAATATCCAAAAAAGAGTAGATAATTTGAGTTGTAAGTTCGCTTGAGTAGAGTGACCACCAGATCTTGTTAAGTAGATCAGTCTGAATTGAATAAAAGTAAAATAAAAAGATGAAAGATAAAAGATAAAATAAAAAAGAGATTACAATGAAGTATATGATTCAAGGGATTATTGATTCTTCCTATTTATAAAATAAAAGAAGTATTTTGTTTCAAAGGAGATTTATTTGGATAAGGTAAGATAATAATAATAATAATAATTCTTGATAAATTGTTGATATTTATATGTTTTTGGTTTTTTTGATTTTGTGATGTTTTTAGATTTTTGTGTTTTCCTTTGAATTGTGAATTTAGTTGAGTTATTCAATTTCATTGAGTTTATCAAAAATATTGAGGACATGAACTTAGTTCAGGTCCGAACTTTCTTCGTCAAGTGGTACAGTTTGATTGAAAAAATTTCTATTTTCGTCACAGATGCCCCCAGTGGACATAAGTTCGTCCTCGAACTCTTCATATTCTTGATCGATTATAGCCCATGTATCTCCATTCCTAGCAGCTCTCAATAAGGATGGATAGAGAAAGTCATTGGGTATTTCAGCTTTTAAGTTGGCATGCTTTGAAGATAAATAAGCCTCCACACTACCTGGAGTAGGTCTTGGCTGCGTAAACTTCAAGTGGCTCCAATAGTTAACATCTTCAGCAAAACGCAAGGTAAGCTGTTGTTTCATAAGCGTCATCTGTTTCTCATGCTGTACAATTTCTTGATATTTGTAAAAAGTTCTAGCCATTTGTTTTCTTGCTAATTCTATGCCTGTGGTTCTGATTGCCCATTCCCAGTCTTCAAATAAAGAGGGAGTCAAATATTCATCTTGTGCGTCAGAATAGGTGGCTTGGGGTTCTGGTATTTTGTCTGATGGTGGTAGTATAGCTGGTACCATTACCGGCGTGTTGTCAGTAGGGCTTGGTATATCCAAGATAGAGATTATTTCTGCTTTGTCTTTTATTTCTTTGGCAATCAGTACTGCACCTTCTTCTCTTGGTAAAAATTGACCTCGCTCACCATATCCAATGGATCCTGGTCCACCGAACTCCTCCTCGCATTCCAGCAACCAGTTTCCAACGGCCTTTTCCAAAGCTTCGTATCCTTCAAGCTGGCAAAATTTGACAAAGTAGGTATTTACCATCGTATTTACGTAATCTTGAATTGTTTCAAAGTCTTGTCGGTTGGGCACATATGGTCGCATCCAGGTTTCCTTCATTCCTTGGGTTATATAACCGGGGCCACTAACTTGATTGTTCATTTGAGTAATTTGAGCACTTTGCATATTGTTTTGAGTTTTCGTTTTAATTCGAATGGTTTTTCTTTGGTTGTAATATTGTCCCGTATATATACTATTTTCAAACTGTGTACGCGTTCTTCTTTTGGTAGGATATCTGATGAATGTTGTTAAACCTTGTGCTTGTGAAGAATCTAAAAGGAAAAGCTCTCTAGTTTCATCATCCAGAGTTCCTGAACCAATCCTATGATGTTCAGTTTTCCATAAGGTGTTGGGTATCGAATAAGGTTTCAAACGGTTTCCGTGTACCCTCCTGATCTTTGTATCTGATACATCAATGCTCTTGATATGATAAGTTCCTTTTCCTAACAGGTGATGTATGATAAATGGTCCTTGCCATCTGTCTTGTAGTTTTCCTGACCAAGAAGTAGTCAAAAAATCCTTGTAGACTAATACTATGTCTCCAAGATTGAATGATGGCTTCAGTTCTTTGCGTTGATCAAGTATTTTCTTTTCTATTGCCTTCTTTTGTGCTGCTTGTGTTGTTTTTATTGCTTTTGTGGCTTGCTCTCTAATTCTGCTAAGGTTGTGTAACTGATGTGCCGTTCGGTGAAATAAAGTTGCGTCAAACTGAGGCGATTTCCTGTTATAGATCTGGTGTTCCATGTCGAATGGGGTTTTAGGTTCATAGCCATACATCAAACTAAAGGGGCTGTGTTTGGTAGTTGCTTGTTTCATTGATCTATAAGCGAATAATGCAGCTGGTAGATACTGGTCCCAATCTTTCTTCTCGTCGTCTGATCTGCGTTGTAAGATTTGTCCTAACGTTCGATTAAATCTTTCGATAAGACCATTGCTTTGAGGGTTGTAGGGAGTTGTCGTTTTGTGTATAATAGAATAATTTTTGCAAACTTGGCGTATTAAATCGCTCAAAAAGGGCTTTCCATTATCGGTAACAATTATCGTAGGGCAACCGTGTCGACATATGATTTCCTCGTATAGAAACAATGCTATCTCAGATGATGTTTGGAATCGCATTGGCCTAGCTTCCACATACTTAGTCAAGTAATCTATCCCAGCAATTATATAGCGGTATCCTGCTCTGGAAGTTTGTACATGCTTAACATCCAATGCTATTCTGTCAAAAGGTTTGGTTGATACTGGCACAGGATAGAGTTCTTCGTTTAATGATTTGGGCCCGTGTACTTGACATCTTGGACAATTTTTAACATATTGTTGAATTGTGTGGGCCATCTTATCCCAGTAATATCTGGTGGCTATCTTGTGTAAGGTATTGTTATAAGCAAGATGACCTCCCAAGGGGTGTTGATGATAGGTATGAATGATATTTTCTGCCTCTTCAGTGTTTAAAACTTTACGGATGATACCGTTTGATGTGTTGTATCGATATAGAGTATCTTTATATATTGTATAGTTGATTGACTCTCTTTCAAGATGTTTTATCATTTTTGTTGGAATATTGTCAGGAGTCTTCAGTGTGAGCAAATATTGTTTCATCATTTGTATTTTTTCTTCTTCCATTTTTGTGTAACTTTGTTATTATGCTTTGTGGTGATACGATTTTTGTATTGTTCTGTATTAAGGTTTTTGTTTGATTGGTGTGTGTGTGTGTGTGTTTTTTTTTTTGATTTTTTTTTTTTTTTTTTTTGTTTCTTTGTTTCAACTACCCCTCCCTTCCTCCATGTGATTTGATAAAATACATTGGTAGTGTGATTTTGTTGTGTTTTTGCGAATTAATATCCTAATCTGGAAAGAAAGTCGGCACTCTCGTTAACTCTTCCAGGTCGATACTTGACTTCATATTCATATTCTGCTAGTATAGTTATCCATCTTGCTATAATTCCAGTAGGGTTTGTTGTATTTAGAAGCCCTCTTAATGCTGAATGATCTGTTATTATAGTGAATCTTCTTCCATGCAGATATGGTCTAAAAAGCTTTACAGCCCAGATTACGGCTAAACATTCAAGTTTTGAAACACCATAATTCACCTCACTTGATTTAAGGCTTCGACTGGCATATATGATTGGATGTTCATGTCCATCGTCGTCTAATTGTGTGAGAATACAGCCAAGTCCTTGTTTGGATGCGTCTGTTACAAGTACAAAGTCTCGATTGAAATCCGGTCTTGCTAATACTGGTGCTTCTGTTAGAAGTTTCTTAAGTTTTTCAAATGATTCGGTAGTTTTGTTGGTCCAGGGAACCTTTTTAGATGTCTTGGTTTGATCATGCAATGGTCGTGCTATTGCGGCAAAGTTTTTGATAAACCTTCGGTAATATGAGGCTAATCCCAGAAATCCTCTGACTTGTGTGAGTGTTGTTGGTCTCTCGTAGTTTTTTATCTTCTCTATTTTTCCAGGATCAGTGTGTATTCCTTCTTGAGTGACGATGTATCCAAGAAACTTGAGATGATCTTTGAAAAAAAAGCACTTTTCTGGATTGAGCTTTAGATTTGCTATTTTGATACAATTGAAGACTTGTTCTAAATGGGTAAGATGTTCATGGTGATTATTGGAATATATGTTTAGATCATCGATATAGGCTACTAAGCATTTGTTTATCAGTTTTCTAAAGCAGAGATCTATGAGACGTTGGAAGGTCGCAGGAGAGTTGACTAATCCCATTGGCAAAGTATTATAGTGATATACACCGTATTTTGTTGTAAAAGCAGTTAATTCTTTGCTACTTTCTTCTACAGGCACTTGGTGAAATCCTGCTCTCATATCTAAGGCTGAGAATACTTTTGCTTTTCCTAAAGCGTCAAGTAAATCATCGATTCTTGGCAAAGGGTATGAATCTTTCTTGGTAATAGCATTTAACTTGCGATAATCTATCACCATGCGGTATTCTCCGTTTTTTTTCTTCACTAATATTACTGGTGCTGCCCATGGACTATTTGAAGGCGCTATTACTCCCAGTTTACAATACTTTTCTAATTCCTTTTGTAGATAATCTGATTCAATTGGACTAAGTCGATATGGTCGGTGACTAATTGGTTGGGTATTTTCTTCAATAACAATCTTGTGATTTATCAGTTGTGTATGGCCAATTGTATCATTATTCCAATCAAATATGTTTTTGAATTTGTGTATGAGCTTCTTCAATCTTTTAGCGATATCGTTTCCAATTTTTCCAATTTCTAACTTAGTATAAGTTTCTTGATCTAGAGATTCATTATCTGTAGTGTGGTGTTCAGCTTGATCTTCTTCTAATACGTATAAATCTGTATCTCGATTAAGTTGATAAGCTTGGACCATTTCTTCGTTTTGTAAATCAAAAGCTTCTAGCCTTCCTACTTCTTCGTACGGTTTAAGATATATATCGTAGTCTGACCGATTATATAAATGTACATATATACTCTTTTTGTTGATGACAATACTTGTACTGATGTCAAAGTATCCCATGACTTGAGTGATGTCTTTATTCGTGATTTCAAGGCTGTATGTGTTATTCTTGGTTGTTCCGGTTGGTTTCTTGATTTGAAAGCTATTTGAAGTGTGTGCTTTCAACACCATCCCCTCTTTTGGAGCTTGTATGACTATTTCTGTATTATCTCTAACTATATCCAGCTCCTGTGTATCATCGTTGTTTAATACTAGTAAAGAATCTGTATCGTTTCTTTCTTCTTCAGATGACTCATCCTCTGTACTATAGTCTTCCTCATTCGATTCTTCCGTTAATTCACTTTCAGATGTGTCTTCAGAATCTTCTCCTGTCGAATTATCTTCCTCAGAGCCATCTTTTTCAAATCGAACTTTCTTTTCAGTAGAATTTGTAAGACTCGTAGGATTTTGGTACATCTGTTGATAAGTAGTCATTTTAGGTATGTTATCCTTTTTCCGGAGAAATGATATAGGTAGTTCTGCTTTTCGATTCTTGTAAGATACTTTCATGGATGCACTATTGAAATCGATTCTAGCTTTCGCCCTGCTTAACCAGTTGTTTCCAATAATAAAATGAGATGGACACGTAGGCAGTACTTCCACTGTGCATGGTATGACTAAATCTTCACTGACTTCTATTGGTACATCATAAATCATTCCCAATGCAGGTTGTTTAGTTCCATTTCCTAAGGTAAAAACGCTTTCTGATGCAGCATCAATATCTAGTTTCAGAGCATCTGCCAAAGATTTCGAAATACAAGTTTTTGCGGCTCCACAATCTACTAATGTCTTTATGCGTTGATTTCCAATGATTATTTTTGTATATGCAGCTGTAGTGTTTATATCTTCATCCTCAATTAAGGCCATAGTTTCCTGTGATCTTTTTTTATTTGGAGATTTTCTTTTTAGTCTACATGCACCAATGAGGTCTCTTCGAAGTCTTGGTGTAGTGGTGATTAAATCTCTTACGGATATATTTGCTGGTTGATCAAGTACATCTTCTACAATATTATATGAAATGGCAGGAGGTTCTCGTCTGGGATTCTTTCTTGGTGTTTTTGTCTGTACTTTTTCTATAGGTAAGTCTGTCTCCATTCGTATTGCAGTATCATTAAATGGTGAATTCTTGGGGCGTATTTCTTCAAGATGCTTTCTTGTAGTAATTCTTCTGGTAGTGACAGCTGGCTTTTTCTGCTTATCCTGTGTTGCGGGTCGGTCTTTAGTATATGGTATTCCTGGAGTAACTTCGGGAGGTCTTTCGGGTCTTATCGCAGCATATAGATCTTTTTGTCTACTATGTCTGTCCTCGCTTTGGGTTAGTATAGCGTTGAGGTGTTTTTGCTGTTTTTGCTGCTGCTGCTGCTGTTGTTGTTGTTGTTGTTGTTGTTGTTGTTGTTGTTGATTAATGGATTTTTGCTTATAATGGGTGTTCGATTGACCATTGTTTTCATTATTGAACACAATCGACCCATTTAGTTTTTTGAAGGTTGTGTTTGACGTACGTCCCCTGATGGATAGTACTGATAGTCAGTCTGTGTGTCCTTTCTCCTATCATTGTTGTTGTTATTGTAATGCCCATTATTGGTATTATTGTTGTAACGTCCATTATCGTTGTTATATGAACCATTCCTATTATTATACCCATAATTCCTATTGTTAGTATATCCACTATTTCCATTGTTGTAATTGTTAAAGTTTCCTTTATAATTTCCATTGTTATAGTTTCCATTATTATTGTTGCGGTAGGTTTTGTTATAAGGTCTACCGGTTGATTGTTGAGTGTTCAATTCATTTCTTATAGTCTGCTGTATCAAGTTAAGTATATCTGACTGATTGCTATGCTGAGGTAGTCCATTGCTATGGTGCTGCAGGTTATGACTTGAAAGATATTGAGAATTGTCGAGTTTTCTACTGATGTCCATGGTCGATAGTTGTGGTTGATTCATTGTTCTCGTAAAAGATAAGTTTTGAGAATCACGTCTACCATTCGTGTAAGGATCACTGACTGGAATGTACTGGATCTGATGTTCTTGTCCATCAATAATTTCAAGATTGTGATGGTTAGGCAAATATCTATTGGGATGCGTGATTTCTTCATTGTATATCAAAGCATGGCTCACGTTTCTTGGTATAAATGGGTTATCGACCATTGCTATTTTTCTAGGTCTGTTGGCGTTCCACCATCCATCAGCATGATTTGTCCAATCTTGAAAATTTCTTGAACTTGATTGTATACAGAATTGTTTTATGTCCTTAAGAAGACCAGCACGGAAGCGACTTTCCACTACCTCTTCGCTCGTGATGTTTGCTAAATCAGCAGCTTCTCTAAGCCGGGAAAGGAAAATTTGAGGATGCTCCTGTTCTCCTTGCATCATTTCGTTAAATTCCAGTTCGTAGTTTTGTATGAGCTCTGGTGTGATATAATGTTTCTTCAATTGTTCTATGGCTTCTTCATAGGTGACCGTAGGATTTTCCTTCAATATGACGCGCTCAAAGTAAATTTTGGCGGCACGTCGCAATTGTGATTTTAGGATAACCAGTCTTCGGGCATCAGTATTTGTGTTGCTAATGGCTAAGAATGATTCCAGTATTTCTTGAAAGTGACGGAAATCTTCCCCTTCATAACCATAAAATTCAATTAGTTTAGGACGATATCCTTGGGCTACGCTTTGGTTGCTAATCGAGGCCAACACGTTTTGTCCTGCTGTATTCATTGTTGCTAATAAGTGTTCTGAAATTGTAGAGTCGATTTTGAATAATTTTCTTTTTGAAGTTTTTCTGATAGTTTGATTTGTTTACTGTTTTAATTGATTTTCCCTCGTAGTGACCACCAAATGTGAGATTGTTAGGCTTTCGGGTTTAAGTAGGTTTGGTATAAGTTATTGAGACAAAGTTTTGGTAATCGAATAAAGTATTGGATAAATTAATATCCAAAAAAGAGTAGATAATTTGAGTTGTAAGTTCGCTTGAGTAGAGTGACCACCAGATCTTGTTAAGTAGATCAGTCTGAATTGAATAAAAGTAAAATAAAAAGATGAAAGATAAAAGATAAAATAAAAAAGAGATTACAATGAAGTATATGATTCAAGGGATTATTGATTCTTCCTATTTATAAAATAAAAGAAGTATTTTGTTTCAAAGGAGATTTATTTGGATAAGGTAAGATAATAATAATAATAATAATTCTTGATAAATTGTTGATATTTATATGTTTTTGGTTTTTTTGATTTTGTGATGTTTTTAGATTTTTGTGTTTTCCTTTGAATTGTGAATTTAGTTGAGTTATTCAATTTCATTGAGTTTATCAAAAATATTGAGGACATGAACTTAGTTCAGGTCCGAACTTTCTTCGTCAAGTGGTACAGTTTGATTGAAAAAATTTCTATTTTCGTCACAACAGTACAAAAAAAATTACTGTTTGTCTTCTTTCAGTAAAATATAAGGAAGACTAAAAGTTATGTCACAAGAACGACATTGATCAGTTAATATGCCTTCTGCCAGAATCGAACTGGCGACCTTCTGCTTACTAGGCAGACGCTCTGCCATCTGAGCCAAGAAGGCACCTTTCTTTTGACCGGCGACTGGTAATTCTGGGTGATAAACGCAACTCGGTTCGCACTGCACATAATTGGTGATTTTCAGCGTTCTCAGTCATTGACAATCATTGCTAACATCAAAAAATCAACGATTTGAATACCTTTGAGTAAACGAAAAAAATTAAAATACTCTGTATTGCACCTTTTTGAATTTTGAAAGAAGATTTAGGTGCGAAAAAAATAAAGAAATTTAATAATGTTACTAATTTTTTTGTAGGGTAAATATTCATAGAGTTATTCATGTTTTAAAAAAGTGTCTTTTTTTTTCAAATAGTCTTTTTTTGGAAAGCCTGTTCTCCTCTATCATTGAAAGACCGATATTTTCTTTTTTTATTTTTGAGGTCAAAATGCGGAAATCAAAAGCACCATGCGATTATTTTGTTCAGGAGAATACATATTAGGAAGGCGATATGTGATTTTTAGCGTAGCTCATTAGAAATGTGTAACAGAACGTAACAAAATAGTTGCGTTTAGTAAAAAAAAAAGGAAGCTGAACAACTAAAAAAAAAGACAAAGTTAAAAAAAAGACCTAGTGAAAAAAAAAAGAGAGCATAGCAATAAAAGGTTCCTTATTCAAATGAAAACAATAATTTAACAGCAAATATACTTTATAGAAATGCAAATGCTTTTATGTTATAACAAAAGAATACGTGTATATTCTAAAAAGAATAACAAATAAAGAAGCTTTGATAACATCTTATTACAAGGCAGTTATAATCGACAGATACAAGCACAGCGTTTTTGTTTTTTAAGTAAATAGATTGCTTTATTATTTTTTATGACAAATAATATAAAAGAATATATGTTTTTAAGCTTATATTGGTTCATTACTTACTTTATGTTTGCACATGGGTGTAATTTGCAATTAGCCATTAGCCATCAGCCATTAGAGATGTCAACATTACCAACTTTATCAAAAACAGCTTTTTAACAACAAGCAACAATAAAAGTTTGATATTCTTATAGCTTTATCGTGTTAAAAAGAACAACTTTGCTCATGAGGTTCATGTTCGTCATCCGAATGTGTCCCATTAGGAATTCCTAATGTAAAAAAAAAAGAAACTGACATTAGACTTGGTTATTACCTTTTTTTTTTATAAACTTACATATGACCAATACTTGAGCTTTCTTTTTTATCTTTTGTATCTTCAATGTTAAATATGTTCTCTGAAACAAAACAAGGGAAAAAAAAATTCTTTAGAACACGTAAAACTGTTACTGTTTAAGAACCGACATCCAAATTTAGTATATTTGCTTTAGTTTTTTTTGATCATGCATTTTTTTCTATCTTATTCCTCTACTAAATCCTGAATATTTTTTTTTTGAAATGAACGCCACTACTGGCATCCAAGTGTGGAAGAATCAATTTGATCCAGTTACAAGCAACAATATACTTCCAATTTACAGGATTTTCAACCCTGTTGCTATATGTCCATATGTTGATAATCACCTTCTTACTCTCGCTCTGCCAAGAAGAATTTATATGTAACAACTATGCTAAATTATTCAAACATTCTTTTATTATTATTATTATTTATTTTACTAAAGAATCATTCAATAGACTATTATTGTTATTTTTCTTTGAAATTTTTATTCAATTTGTACAGACAACAAAAGAGGCAGCAAAAAAAAAAAAAAAAAAAAAAAAGAGAGGGGGAAAGAGAAAAGAGAAAGTAAACGCTTACTGCATAGGATTAGCAGCAGCAGAAGAGGAAAAGCCAAGGCCAGGAGAAGAAAAGGCCCAAGAGGGATAATCCTCATGGTCAAGGTTTGTGGGGAACTCCTTGTCGAAGTAGTCCACCACCCTTCTTGTTCTATTGATGGTGCCTCTTTTCGACAAGGAATCTCTCCATGCTTTTTGAAGAGAAGCATGGAATTCGTCCACCTGTAGATTAATTAAAGGTATATTAGAAAATAAATACTATAACAAAAATACTACTTACTGCTTTACTTCGAAAGAGTGGTCTTTTTACCACAAACACAGGACCATGTTCATCCTCAGGGCCATCTTCTTCCTCTGAGGTCCAATCGGCTATCAGAAGCTTTTTTCCAAAAGGAAAACGAGCTTCAAATTCCTCTGGGGCTGCATTGTAAGCATTTCGCCTCATGGCGAGCTTCTAATGTAAAGAAGTAATGTAAGTACTTCAAACACTATATATTTCAATTTTTCAATATTAATTACTTACTGCATGCACACGACTACGACGCGTTGATTCTTCTGACGTAGCCGTCAGCCCCTTACTTTCTCTCACCATGTAGTTGAATTTGTTTCTGACCATGCTGCGCATGTCAGAAACAGTAATGCCAGCAGAAAATGGCTCCTTCTTGGCAGCTGCTACAAGCAAATCTCTGACCTTTGCGTTTTGCTTGTAGCGCAAGACCTCCTTCAGGTCAAAGGTAATACCACGAGGGACCAGATGCTCTTTGTAGTACTTCAATATGAAAGCCTATATTTCAAAAAGGGTAAAACAAAAATTTAGTTATTATTTTGCACATGCTAATTTAGCTTTTAAATTCAAATTACACTTGTGGAGGCCTTATTCTCTTCGACCTCAGAAGGTTGCTGCTGTGGAGGCTGCTGCTGCTGTTGCTGCCCTTGTTGCTGTTGTTGCAGCAATTGCGTTAGCTGCTCAATCTTCAGCTCCTGCCGACGTTGATTCTCCTCCTGTCGGCGTTGAATCTGCTCCTGCTGCTGCATCTGAGCAAAGATGGCCTCAAGGGTTTGGCCATTTGCAGAAGAGCCAACTGGGCCATGAAGGCGAGAAGGCTCAAAGCTGTCAAAAGACGCAACAGCAGTGGAAGCAGGAGAAGAGGACGGGAGAACAGTGGATGATCCAGTAATGCTTGAAGATATTCTTGCCCTTTTAGGGGCATTGCTGGGAACGTTGATGGGAGTGGCAGCACGACGAGACATTTTTTAAGGCAAATTATATAAAAAGGAAGAAAAAAAGAAAAAAAAAAAAAAAACAGGGGTTTAAAATAAATTGAAGATGAATACAAAACAAGGTGATACTTTCATTTATTTTACAAAAAAGCAAAGAAAAAAAAAAGCCTTTGGAGTTAAAGATATTACATTTAAATAAAAAAAAAAGAAGAAGAGAAAGTTTAAACTGTTTATGAATAGCCTCTCTGAATATTTCAATAGTTAAACAGTATCAAAGAAAACTTATTGTTAATTGATAATAGGTAATTGTAACACAGGTAAAATGAGGCTATAAAAAAAAGTCCTTTTTTTTCCTTTTTTTTTTTTTCTTTTTTTTTAAAAAACATTCTTTCTAAAAGGTAAGTTCTTAATATTATATAAATCGTATTCCTGTTCTAACGGTACTTATACTTTAGTAATATTGTATAGATTGCTTTCTTTATGGTTTAAATGGTCTTTATAAAGTCTTTTTCCCAGAATTATTATTGCTTCTTCTTTTCCTTGTTGGTATAAGCTTGACTGGTTTCTTTTTTTTTTTTCATGGTCCATCTAAAGCAAGGTACTATTACTTTTACTACATACACTCAATAGCTAATAATTATTATAGATGTGTGCTGCTTTTTTTACTTGTGAGTATACGCTTAGCTAGTTTACTTCCCATGGTCTATCTAAAGAAAGGTACTATTACTTTTACTACATATACACAATAGCTAATAATTGTCATAGATGAATGCTGCTTTGCTTTGGCCTCCTCTATCTCTTTTCTGTCTTTGCTTTGGTTCTTAAGTACTGATGTCTTTTCTTTTGCTTTGAGTGTCCAAGTCCTTGAATCCTTTGAATCCTTACGTCTTTGAATCCTTGGGCTCGGCTTTTTTTTTTCTTTTTTTTTTTTTGAAAAATTTTAAAGTTCCACAAGGTTAATTGATGTATTTTTAGATTAGATGCTGCTATTCTGGTGACATTAGGTAAGTCAAGTACACTTTTAAAACGCTACAAGCAAAGAAATACTATGTATTGTTATTATTATTTTATTTAAATAAAAAAAACGCTATTTTTTATAAACAAAATCCCTATTTTTTTGTGTATATAAGAAAATAAAAATAAAATAAATATAACCCAAAAGTCCAAAGAGAACAACAAAACAAGAACAAAAAGCACGAGCGGCGCTTTCGCATCGAAATGAAGCTTCTTCAGGTGACTTAAACTTGCTCTTATATATCTTTTTCCACAAACTTAAAATTCTAGATAAGATAAAAAACTTAAACTAAAAAATCTGAAGGGAAAACTTTTAAATCTCGCCAAGACGTAATAAATTAAAAAGAACTTTCTTTTTAATTTATGTAGTGTAACAGGACCTGGAACGGGGCAGCGATGGGGCTGAAACGTGGGACCTGATTCGGTGATGTAACCCGAGATGACGAGGTTACAAAAACGTTCGGCGATGTAACCCGAGATAATGATGTTATACAAAAGGAATGTACGACAATGACTCGGGAATGGTTTCACTTACACAAGGATCGAGACCATGATTGTGGTTACTGGTTGTGTTACAGTGAATGATTTTGCGGCTAGGATCGTGGCTGCAGTTATGGTTGTACCCTAAAATCCTGTGGTTGCCCGCTTAATTTCAGAGTTGTGGTTGTACCCTAAAATCCTGTGGTTGCCCGCTTAATTTCAGAGTTGTGGTTAGGGCACTTTTCTTGACGATAACTAAAGCTAGAGTCACGGCTATAGCGTAAAAGTAAAATCCAGTGTTGTCCGGTTACTTTTCGGAGTGAGAACCAACACTAGGCGCACCCCATTGGGCATATAAACGAGATAAAGCGATTTTTACACATAGCTCACTATTTTCGTGCCTATGGATAGGCTTATAGTTAAAATTTGGCTTATGGCTAAAGTTAAGCGGAGTAATAACCAACACTAGACACACCCCATTTGGTATGCAAATCATACAAAGAGATTTTTACACATAGTCCACTATTTTTGTGCCTATGGCTAGGCTTATAGCTAAAATTTGGCTTATGGCTAAAGTTAAGCGGAGTGATAACCAATACTAAGTGCACCCCATTTGCTCTATAAATCACACAAAGCCATTTTTACACATAGCTCACTATGTTTATGCCTATGGATAGGCTTATAGCTAAAATTTGGCCTATGACTAAAGTTAAGCTTGGATCTCTGATTATTTCTATCGCTATGGTTAAACCCCAAAATCCTGTGGTTGCCCGCTTAATTCCAGAATTATGGTTGTACCCTAAAATCCTGTGGTTGCCCGCTTAATTTCAGAGTTGTGGTTAGGGCACTTTTCATGACGATAACTAAAGTTAGAGTCACGGCTATAGCGAAAAACTAAAATCCAGTGTTGTCCGGTTATTTTTCGGAGTGATAACCAACACTAGGAGCACCCCATTGCGTATATAAACGAGATAAAGCGATTTCTACACCTAGCTCACTATATTTAGGCCTATGGATAGGCTTATAGCTAAGATTTGGCTTATGGCTAAAGTTAAGCGGAGTGATAATCAACACTAAGTGCACCCCATTTGCTCTATAAATGCGATAAAGCCATTTTTACACATAGCTCACTATATTTAGGCCTATGGATAGGCTTATAGCTAAGATTTGGCTTATGGCTAAAGTTAAGCGGAGTGATAATCAACACTAAATGCACCCCATTTGCTCTATAAATGCGATAAAGCCATTTTTACACATAGCTCACTATGTTTACGCCTATGGATAGGCTTATAGCTAAAATTTGGCCTATGACTAAAGTTAAGCTTGGATCTCTGATTATTTGCATGGTTAAACCCCAAAATCCTGTGGTTGCCCGCTTAATTTCAGAGTTGTGGTTGGAGCACTTTTCATGACGATAACTAAAGTTAGAATCACGGCTATAGCCAAAAGATAAAGTTCAGTGTTGTCCGGTTATTTTTCGGAGTGAGAACCATCATTAGGCGCACCCCATTGGGTATATAAGCGAGATAAAGTGATTTTTGCATATAGCCCACTATGTTTGTGCCTATGGATAGGCTTATAGCTAAAATTTGGCCTATGACTAAAGTTAAGCTTGGATCTCTGATTATTTGCATGGTTAAACCCCAAAATCCTGTGGTTGCCCGCTTAATTTCAGAGTTGTGGTTGGAGCACTTTTCATGACGATAACTAAAGTTAGAATCACGGCTATAGCCAAAAGATAAAGTTCAGTGTTGTCCGGTTATTTTTCGGAGTGAGAACCATCATTAGGCGCACCCCATTGGGTATATAAGCGAGATAAAGTGATTTTTGCATATAGCCCACTATGTTTGTGCCTATGGATAGGCTTATAGCTAAAATTTGGCCTATGACTAAAGTTAAGCTTGGATCTCTGATTATTTGCATGGTTATACCCTAAAATCCTGTGGTTGCCCGCTTAATTTCAGAGTTGTGAAATGAATGGAAAGTTTAGGAAGCAAATCTGTTCCAATAAGAATTTTACAGTTGTGAGAGGAAGCATGATCGTCAATAAGATCAAACTTATATTTAATAATGTGGTCAATGTTGTCGTATTCGACATTCACATAGTCAATAGATCTCATTCTGGGAATTTGGTCGCCATTTGCTAAAATTAGGTTACCAGGAACTGAATGAAATTTAATATTATTGTCTATTGCAAATTTTTTATTTATGACAGAGACACGTGCACCAGTATCTATGATACCATAAGCGTTCACATTATTAAGCGTGATTGGAGTAACGGGGGAATAAGCCACATTATCCGATTCGAATAAACTATCGTCTTCTCCAACTTTATTGTTACGAATGGCAAAGACATTTTTGTTATACTCTTCATCAAAACTAGTATTTATATTTTATTTGGACAGATTATATTTCTGTCATAATGCTTATAAAGAAATTCAAATTCGTCATCAGATGATTCACATTGTTCATATGAGTGCGAGGTAGATTCATTTTTACTAGGAGATAAAGATAAATTAGTAACTCTGTTTTTAGGAGATTTATTTATCTGACTAATGCTAGTGATCGAGTTGGACAACTCTAAATTGCTAACAGTTTTGTCATTCCCTTTAGAAGAATTACTTACAATTTGTTTGCCATGTTTTCTTTTGATATGTTCAAGTCTTACAGAACAAGATGAATAATGACCAGGAGAGTACTTGGCAGTTTTGCAAAATGTGCATATACCTTGTTTCTTTAAATCCGCAATTTCTTGCTGAAATTCAACAGATGTTTTTGAAACTTTTTGGTTCTTATGTTCACTTTGATGTACCATTTTTCTTTTTTTAGTATTGGTGTTATCGTCCTGTTCAACGAGTTTTTTAGTATTGTCTTCCTTTTTCTTATCCTTAAGGATGTTCAACAAAGCAGATTCCAAGTTAGCCATTTCTTTAATTAGAATTGACTCCAGAACATTCCATTCCTTAGGCAGAGGAATAGGCAAGTTGCGTGTTGAATAAATACTTTCTCCAGTGATATTGGAGCTAGTAGAGACAAGCGAGGGAAGATTTTTTTTGACAGTAGCTTGGACCATTTCCTGAAACTTGACAGTGTGAACCCTCGAAATGAAATGTCCAATCCAGAAAGTGTTATCATGCATGTTAACCTTTGCACCAACAGGGAAAAGACGATATCGATCCATTGCTTGGGTCAAAGTTTCGTAACGTTCTTGCCTGAAGTTGATAAGATTTTTAAACCACATCTCTGGTGTAGTTTGTGAAGCAAGATCGAAGCGTTGTTTCAAGACTTCTTTTGCCTGATCCCAATTCAAAGCGGTTTTCTTATCCATACAACGTCTTTTGATGAATCTTTCGAACCAGTCATGGTCGGTATCACTGTCAGACTTTTCAAAAGAAACTTCCAGGTAGTGCAACCAATGATCCTCTACAGATACATCATAATCCAAGAATTTTCTTTGGAAATCTCTAATAAACATATCCAAAGATGGTTCATTACTTGGTCTGACGTTTTTATCACCTTCGCGAAGAGTGAGCTGATACAGAGCACTAGCGGTAGGGTTGACGTTGAATTTTGGGATTTCACGGCTTGGGATAAGTCTATCATTGGATGATGAATTTCTAGATTCATTGCCCTTCAACTCATGATTACGCAATTCTAACTGGGAAGTAATAAGAGCATTAACATCATTTAAAGCTGATACAGCATAGCTCAATTGCTTTTCGTTTTCTTCAAGTGAAGTTAGCTTATTTTCTAAAATAAAACTCGCTTTATTATTATTTAATTTTTCAATTAAATCAAAGAACAAGGATTTTTGAGCCATCAACCTCTCCATATAATTGGAAGGGTCCGAAGAAGGAACAGCAGGAGAAGAGTCAGTAACTTCATCCATCTCAGCATCAGTTTCAATGGATGCATCATCACGAGGATGGATGGATGAGTTTGACGCTCTACTTTCGAGGGTTTCAAGATCCATTCTATCCAAGGACTTAGCTACTTCATCAGCTGAATCCTTTTCAACGTTTTTGGCAGGGGATTGATTAATAGAAGAATTCATTCAAAAAAATGAGATATTTGCAGATAAAAGTGAGAAAAAAGAAAGGAAATAGTACTTGAAAACTAGTGAATGAGTCTCTATGTAACCTTGTTATTAGATTTCAAGACGAGAGACAGAACCCATTTAATCAAACTACGCCTTTATATAGGAAATGAAATTATTCAGGGACCAAAGTGAGTTCAAGGTCAATTTTAGTATTGAGCTTGAACAATATAAACATTGTATATGAGCTTTAAGGAATATGTAATAAGTAATATTATGTCTTCAGTACTTGTTATTTCTTATATAAGATCTGAGTAATCTCATACGAATAATAAGTATTTAATAATGTAAATACGACACAAACCAAGGGGTCACTTGTTTAAAATTTGTCGACCATGCTTTTTTAGGAAGTTGCAAATGCAATTTTATGGCTGTGGTTCTTCTTTTCAAAAATTAATGCTTTTATGTATCGTTTTATTTTATATTCATATTGTGACGATGCCATTGATAATCAAAAAATGATGAGGACGCAAACATAGTTTAATTTTAAGTTGCTAATTACTTTAAAGAAAACCTTTTTATTTTGTATTAACCAACTCGATTCAACTTAACAAAGCGAATTGAAGACATTAACCCAAAAACAATCAAAAGCAACTCGGAAGACAAAAGCCCTACAAAACAAATTATGTATAAACAGCCATCTTTTCTTTTTTTTTCTGGTATGAAAACATACAATTTTCTTCACTTTTTTTCTGTAAAATAATTTTTTTGAATCGAATGCTTGTTTTCTTCTCAGGAACAAGTCCTTTGAAGCACATACTTGATTGTATTCCCTTTTTTGTTTTGATATTTTTATTACTCTTCTGTAATAAGCTTGATTTACACAACAGAATCTGGTCATTACAGTTTAAATGCGAAATTGTGCTGAATACTGTATTATTTTTTTGGAATCAAGCTTGTTAAGACTATTGGTTCAGCATCTAATCTCTTTAAAATGAATGTATTTAATATTGTGGACACACAAAAACGAATGTTATCGCAATATCTTTTGTTTAATTGATTATCTTAACACTTTGGCTATTTTTTTACATAAAGTATCTATAGTACTTGCTGCAAATGATATTAATAACAACGTTTCAACAAACGTTTATATTTTTATTTCGTATTATTAATGTTATTTTTCTGCAGCAAGTTCTGCAAACCAGGCTGGATTATGTTGAACTCGATCAAAGCTAACATTCTTAAGGCAATTTATTATACCGTTAAAGGTATTGTTATGGTGCTTTCTTCGCCAAATAAATTCAATAAGCAACCAAGGTATCATTTTCTTTGTTCTGAGGGCAGGAGTTGCATTCATTTTTATTCCATTCCAAGTTCCTAAAGAAATTTTAGAATGATTTTGAGCTATAAACCTTTGTATATAGTAACCTTGTTCTTACCCTCAATTGTATTGGTATGAACATCGCCATCACGAAATGTTACACTATGGCTGACAGTTCGATGTATTAAGTTCATTCCAAGGTTTACCATACTTTCATATGCTCGCCAACAGTCTGTATGTACTATGGATGCATCTGCAACATAATTTTGGATAATTGTATTTATCGTTTCCGTGTTTCTGTTATTCACCACAACAAGGAAGTACTTTCGTTCAGGTGTCTTTTCCACACCACCAAGCATCCAAACACCCTCCACATGGTGTCCACGATGACACTTTCTTTTTCCAAACTTTGATTCATCAATTTCTACCACGATTGGATTTCGATCCGCATCATAGTCTCCAATTTTACAATCATTTTGCTGTAAATCTTCTTGTAAGACTTGGTACCAATCTTAACGTTTTGCGTACTGTATTAGGAGAGCATCCAACCATGGTAGAAATTGCTATGCGGCGTATTTTCAAACGCCAAAAGTAAAGAATGGATAGAGTGTCATAGTTTGGTAAGTTTCGATGAGGAAAAAAGGAAGCGTTTCGTACAGCTATTTGACGTCCATTACAATATTTTTCGCCGGTTTCCTGGTTTATAGTTATGTCATTACATCTCCAACATGGATTACTTCTCGCTTGTTCCAAGTACATAATACTTCCTTCAGCACCATTTTGTGGACATAATGGGAACATTTTGCTCTCTGCTCCAATTATGTGGCAAAATGGTACTGTGATGTAACTCTTCATCAACTTCAAAATCTTCTTTTTCCAGTCATTCTTCAATATCGTCGTTATTGATAGAAATAAATGCTTCATCCAAGTTTGAATTTTGTTCAGTTTATAAATGTGTTTTTTCTACTTCATCATCAGAATCAACAATAATAACAGGGCTACTTGATGAAGCAACAGATAACGACACAGACGGTGGTTAAACCCCAAAAGAGTTATGGATACCAGCACAAAACGCTTATAAAATTGTGGTTGTGGTTTTCAACGCAGAAACAGAACCAATGGACCACAAAAACGCAAAAAAAGAAAATTGTGTTTACGGTTAAAATCCAAAATCCTATGGTTGCCAGCTTAATTTCATAGTTGTGGTTTAGGCACTTTTTATGACGGTAACTAAAGTTAGAGTCACGGCTATATCGAAAAAGTAAAATCCAGTGTTGTCCGGTTACTTTTCGGAGTGAGAACCAACACTAGGCGCACCCCATTGGGTATATAAACGAGGAAAGCGTTTTTTTTACAGACAAGTTTCTTTTGTGGTTATGATTGGGAAGAAGAAGAAGAAGAAAAAAAAAAAAAAAAAAGAAAGACAATTGTGGTTAAACCCCAAAATCCTGTGGTTGCCCGCTTAATTTCCGAGTTGTGGTTTGGGCATTTTTCGTGACCATAACTAAAGTTAGAGCCATGGCTATAGCGAAAAACTAAAATCCAGTGTTGTCCGGTTATTTTTCGGAGTGAGAACCATCACTAGGCGCACCCCATTGGGTATATAAACGAGATAAAGTGATTTTTGCATATAGCTCACTATTTTTGTGCCTATGGTTAGGCTTATGACTAAAATTTGGCTTATAGTTAAAGTTAAGCGGAGTGATAATCAACACTAAGTGCACCCCATTTGCACTGTAAATCACACAAAGTGATTTTCACACATAGCTCACTATGTTCATGCCTATGGATAGGCTTATAGCTAAAATTTGGCCTATGACTAAAGTTATGCTTGGATCTCTGATTATTTGCATGGTTATACCCTAAAATCCTGTGGTTGCCCGCTTAATTTCAGAATTGTGGTAGAAACACTAGCCGCACCCCATCCATCGCTAAATGGAGCAAAACCACCTAACAGTATGGAAGTAAGATTAATATTGGCTACTGGATTCGAGCTCTCGCCTAATGGCTAGCATCACCGTAGCGTTGCCACTAGGTCAAAAATAGTCAAGTCTAGGAATGAACTGGAGAACATTCAGTATAACATTTGAAAAACTTTTGGCCAACAAAATTTATTTTTGCTTATTATGATTAGAAGGATTCCAGTGGTTGTAACGGAAAGCAATATGCACTCTTGCGTTCTGATCTCTTTGTGAGAAAAGGTAAGATGTAACCTGCTTAAGCTCATTATGTAATTGCTTATAAGGTATGGGGTTTTTCTTCCTTCGATCGATGTCAGATTTGATATCAAATTTATATGTTTTTTTTAGAAGAAAGCTATAATAAAAAGTTGCTTTTTCATGCATCATGGAATAATTGCCTTCTTGATGATGATTTTGTTTTATAGTAATCATTTTTTATTTGTAATGAAAGTTAACAAAGTATCAAAATTGTGGATGTAGAAAGGAAATGTGGACTTTTATTAAAAGTAAAAATGATAAAATAATCATATCCATCCATCTATTACTTTTTACTGTATAACGATAAACAATTATCACTCTTATTTTTATCTTAATGTACAAGACTGAATTTTAGTAAATAAAAAAATGGAAACCATCAATGTTAAGGATAACTTACGAAGAGAATATCAAATTTTAACAAATGAATACTAGAAATTCTTAAATTATGGTTGATTAATAGTTAGTCAAAAAAATACTTGGAGCAAAAAGACCTACTCCTATTAGTAAAGTTAACGAAATTAAAAATATTCTATTTGAAAAACCAATAACAATATCAGTTTATTTCTTTTTAGTTGTATTATTTGGTGTTCAGGATTATAAGGAGCCATATAATACTTTAGAAAAAGGCTTATTGATATTATACTTTATTATGATTGTTGTAAACATAGTTATTTTCCATATGATATCAGTTGTATTAAAATAAATAACGATACACAAAAAGATTAAACTATAATTGAACAATTCCACACTTTTCCAAATTTAGAACAATAAGATCAATATCTGTCATCCTAGAGAGTCTAATCAATTGTCCGACCCCAAAAGTAATTAGATCAAAGTTAATTGACTGGTTTTTATTTCTATTGTTCAACTTCAGATGCATATATTAGAACATCGACAAGCTTTAGCTTAATCATTGGTTCTTCAGCACGACATCGTGACCGAGTCTATATCTTTTATATCTACGCTCACAAAGAATATAAATAGATGCCAACTTTTTATCCATAAAGCGAGGCCTTTTCGCAATATAAAGAAATCCGCAATAAAGAAGGATTTTAATTTTATATTGCTGCTATTGTTTTTTGTTTAATTTTTTTACTTAATCTTGCGATTAAAACAATGGAAACATATAATTTTCTTCACGTTTTTTCTGTACAATATTTTTTTTGAATCGAATACTTGTTTTCTTCTCAGGAACAAATTCCTTAAAGCTCGTACTTCATTGTATTCCCTTTTTTGTTTTGACGTTTTTATTACTATTCTGTAATAAGCTTGATTTATACAGCAAAAGCTGGTCATAACAGTTTAAAACCGAAATTGTGCTCAATACTGTTCTATTTGTTTTGGAATCAATCTTGTTAAGACTATTGGTTCAGCATCTAATCGTCTTAAAATGAACGTATTTAATATTGTAAACACACAAAAACGAATATTATCACAATATCTTTTGTTTAATTGATTATCTTAACACTTTGGCTATTTTTTTTTTACATAAAGTATTTATAATGGTTGCTGCAGATAATATTAACAACAACATTTCAACAAACGTTTTTATTTTTATTTCTTATTATTAATATTATTTATCCTGCAGCAAGTTCTGCTAACCAGGCAGGATTACGTTGAACTCGATCGATGCTAAAGTTCTAAAGACAACTTATTATACCGTTAAAGATATTGTTATGGTGCTTCCTTTGCCAAATCAACTCAATTAGCAACCAAGGTACCATTTTCTTCGTTCTGAGGGCAGGAGTTACATTCATTTTTATTCCATTCCAAGTTCCTAAAGAAATTTTAGAATGATCTTGAACTATAAACATTTGTATATAGTAACTGTTATTGTTACTCTCGATAGTGTTAGTATGCCGATTGCCATCACAAAATGTTACATTATGGTTGACAGTTCGATGTGTTAAGTTCATTCCAAGGTTTACCATATTTTCATAGGCTCGCCAACAGTCTGTATGTACTATGGATCCATCTGCAACATAATTTTGGATAATTGTATCCATCGTTTCCGTGTTTCTGTTATTCACCACAACAAGAAAACACTTTCGTTCAGGTGTCTTTTCCACACCACCAACCACCCAAACGCCCTCCACACGGTGTCCACGATGATATTTTCTTTTTCCAAACTTTGATTCATCAATTTCTACCACGATTGGATTTCCATCCGCATCATAGCCTCCAATTTTACAGTCGTTTTGTTGCAAATCTTCTTGTAAGACTTGGTACCAATCTGTTAATGTTTTACGTACTGTATTAGGAGAGCATCCAACCATGGTAGAAATTGTCATGCGGCGTATTTTTAAACTCCAAAAGTAAAGAATGGATAGTGTATCATAGGTTGGTAAGTTTCGATGACTAAAAAGGGAAGCATTTCGTATAGCTATTTGACGTCCATTACAACATTTTTCACCGGTTTCCTGATTAACTATCATGTCATTACATCTCCAATGTTTAATAGTTCTTGTTTGTTCCATGTAGGTAATACTTCCTTCAGCACCATTGCAATGGTAAACAATGTTGCCTCCATAATAAATTCCATTATTAATAAAAAATCCACTTTATAAAAAAAATAGAGTTACCAATATTGTATACAGGAGTATTTTGTTATACTTTTATACTTACTGCTTACTCGCTTCTTCTGTTCCAAAAGTTAAAAAAAACGTTCTGGTGGACATGATGGGAACATTTTGCTCTCTGCTCCAATTATGTGGCAAAATGGTACTGTGATGTAACTCTTCATCAACTTCGAAATCTGCTATTTCCCAGTAATTCTTCATTATCGTCGTTATTGATAGAAATAAATGCTTCATCCAAGTTTGAAGTTTGCTCAGTTTGTAAATGGATTTTTTCTACTTCATCATGATGATCAACAATAATAATAGGGCTACTTGATGAAGCAACAGATAACGACACAGACGGTGGTTAAACCCCAAAAGAGTTATGGATACCAGCACAAAGCCCTTTGAAAATTGTGGTTGTGGTTAAACCCCACAATCCTGTGGTTACCCGCTTAATTTCAGAGTTGTGGTTAGGGCACTTTTCATGACGATAACTAAAGTTAGAGTCACGGCTATAGCAAAGATATGTAAATTCAGTGCTGGCCGGTTACTTTTCGGAGTGATAACCAACACTAGGCGCACCCCGTTGGGTATATAAACGAGGAAAGCGTTTTTTTTTACGGACAAGTTTCTTTTGTGGTTATGGTTGGGAAGAAGAAGAAGAAGAAGAAGAAGAAGAAAAAAAAAAAAAAAAAAAGAAACACAATTGCTGGTATGGATGTGGTTATGGTTAAACCCCAAAATCCTGTGGTTGCCCGCTTAATTTCAGAATTGTGGTAGAAACACTAGCCGCACCCCATTGGGCATATAAACGAGATAGGGCGATTTTTACACATAGCTCACTATGTTTACGCTTATGGATAGGCTTATAGTTAAAATTTGGCTTATGGCTAAAGTTAAGCGGAGTGATAACCAGCACTAGACACACCCCATTTGGTATGCAAATCATACAAAGAGATTTTTACACATAGCCCACTATTTTGGTGCCTATCGCTAGGCTTATAGCTAAAATTTGGCTTATGACTAAAGTTAAGCGGAGTGATAACCAACACTAAGTGCACCCCATTTGCTCTATAAATCACACAAAGCTATTTTTACACATAGCTCACTATTTTTGTGCCTATGGCTATGCTTATAGCTAAAATTTGGCCTATGACTAAAGTTAAGCTTGGATCTCTGATTATTTCTATCGCTATGGTTAAACCCCAAAATCCTGTGGTTGCCCGCTTAATTTCAGAGTTGTGGTAGAAACACTAGCCGCACCCCATTGGGCATATAAACGAGATAGGGCGATTTTTACACATAGCCTACTATGTTTACGCTTATGGATAGGCTTATAGTTAAAATTTGGCTTATGGCTAAAGTTAAGCGGAGTGATAACCAACACTAAGTGACACCCCATTTGGCTATGCAAATCATACAAAGCTATTTTTACACATAGCCCACTATTTTTGTGCCTATCGCTAGGCTTATAGCTAAAATTTGGCTTATGACTAAAGTTAAGCGGAGTGATAACCAACACTAAGTGCACCCCATTTGCTCTATAAATCACACAAAGCTATTTTTACACATAGCTCACTATTTTTGTGCCTATGGCTATGCTTATAGCTAAAATTTGGCCTATGACTAAAGTTAAGCTTGGATCTCTGATTATTTCTATCGCTATGGTTAAACCCCAAAATCCTGTGGTTGCCCGCTTAATTTTGGAGTTGTGGTTGGAGCACTTTTCTTGACGGTAACTAAAGTTAGAGTCACGGCTATGGCCAAAAAATAAAGTTCAGTGTTGGCCGGTTACGTTTCGGAGTAATAACGAACACTAGGTGCACCCCATTTGCTCTATAAATGGTATAAACTGATTTTTACACATAGCCCACTATTTTGGTGCCTATGGCTAGGCTTATAGCTAAAATTTGGCCTATGACTAAAGTTAAGCGGAGTGATAACCAACACTAAGTGCACCCCATTTGCTCTATAAATCACACAAAGTGATTTTCACACATAGCCCACTATGTCTATGCCTATGGATAGGCTTATAGCTAAAATTTGGCCTATGACTAAAGTTAAGCTTGGATCTCTGATTATTTCTATCGCTATGGTTAAACCCCAAAATCCTGTGGTTGCCCGCTTAATTTCAGAATTGTGGTAGAAACACTAGCCGCGCCCCATTGGGCATATAAACGAGATAGGGCGATTTTTACACATAGCTCACTATGTTTACGCTTATGGATAGGCTTATAGCTAAAATTTGGCCTATGACTAAAGTTAAGCTTGGATCTCTGATTATTTCTATCGCTATGGTTAAACCCCAAAATCCTGTGGTTGCCCGCTTAATTTCCGAGTTGTGGTTTGGGCATTTTTCGTGACCATAACTAAAGTTAGAGCCATGGCTATAGCGAAAAACTAAAATCCAGTGTTGTCCGGTTATTTTTCGGAGTGAGAACCATCACTAGGCGCACCCCATTGGGTATATAAACGAGATAAAGTGATTTTTGCATATAGCTCACTATTTTTGTGCCTATGGTTAGGCTTATGACTAAAATTTGGCTTATAGTTAAAGTTAAGCGGAGTGATAACCACACTAAGTGCACCCCATTTGCACTGTAAGTCACACAAAGCCATTTTTACACCTAGCCCACTATTTTTGTGCCTATGGATAGGCTTATAGCTAAAATTTGGCCTATGACTAAAGTTAAGCTTGGATCTCTGATTATTTGCATGGTTAAACCCCAAAATCCTGTGGTTGCCCGCTTAATTTTAGAATTGTGGTAGAAACACTAACTGCACCCCATCCATCGCGAAATGGTGAAAAACCGCCTTATTGCATGGAGGTATGGTTGATGTCGGCTACTGGATTCGAATTATCGCCTAATAGCTGGCATGACCGTAATGTTGCTACTTGGTCAAACAGAAGTCTAACATTGAACGGAACTTGGAAACATTCAGTACAGAATATAAAAATGTTTGACCGGCAAAATTTGTTTCGGCATATTATGATTGAAGTGTTTTAAGTATTCAAAAATAAGATAAAGAAGAATTAACGAGACCGACAATAGTTCTAAAGTCCAATACTTTTATTAAAGAAAGATTTCAAGGCTATTTATATTAGTTGAGCAAGACCTGAGATTAGATGACAAAAATAGTTACGACCGATATGATTTGACATGTATAAGAAAAATCTTATAGACTGATGTTAATAATCAACTGTTGAGATGAAAGTGAAACTTGGCTGTTTAGGGCAGTGATAATTATCAGGATCTATTCTTATTCAAACTCATTTGTAAAGATTTAGTCCAGAATGATAAGACTGTATCTTATTGACATGTCAAAACATGACAATGATTAGAAAGGTTCCAGTGATTGTACTAGAAGGTAATACGCGATCTTCTGCTCTGGTCTCTTTGTGAGAAAAGATAAGATGTAACCTGCTTAAAGCTCATTATGCAATTGCTTATAACGTCTGAAGTTTTTCTTCGTTCCATTGATGTCGGATTTTATATCAAATTTATATCTTTTTTAGGAGAAAGCAAAAATAAAATGTTGCTTTTCATGCATTATTTAATAATTGACTTCTTAACTGATGACTTTATTTTATAGTAATCGTTTTTTATTCGTAATGAAAGTTAATAAAATATCAAAACTGTGGATATACAAAGAAAATGTGGACTTTTATTAAAATAAAAATGCTACAATAATCATATATATCTATCTATTACCTATTACTGTATAATGATGAGAAATGAGCACTTTATTTTTATCTTAATATACAAGATTAAATTTTGCTAAATAAAAAAATGGATATTGTCAATATTAAGGATAATTTACTAAGAGAATATCAAATTTTAACAAATGAATACTAGAATTTCTTAAATTATGGTTGATTAATAATTAGTCAAAAAATACTTGAAGCAAAAAGACCTACTCCTATTAGTAAAATTAACGAAATTAAAAATATTCTATTTGAAAAACCAATAACGATATCAGTTTATTTCTTTTTAGTTTTATTATTTGGTGTTGAGGATTATAAGGAGCCGTATAATACTTTAGAAAAAGGCTTATTGATATTATACTTTATTATGGTTGTTGTAAACATAGTTATTTTCTATATGATATCAGTTGTATTAAAATAAATAACGATACACAAAAAGATTAAACTATGATTGAACAATTCCACACTTTTCCAAATTTAGAACAATAAGATCAATATCTGTCATCCTAGAGAGTATAATCAATTGTCAACCCCAAAAGTAATTAGATCAAAGTTAATTGACTGGTTTTTATTTCTATTGTTCAACTTCAGATGCATATATTAGAACATCGACACGCTTTTGCTTAATCATTGGTTCTTCAGCACGACATCGTGACCGAGTCTATATCTTTTATATCTACGCTCACAAAGAATATAAATAGATGCCAACTTTTTATCCATAAAGCGAGGCCTTTCGCAATATAAAGAAATCTGCAATAAAGAAGGATTTTAATTTTATATTGCTGCTATTGTTTTTTTGTTTATTTTTTTTTACTTAATCTTGCGATTAAAACAATGGAAACATATAATTTTCTTCACGTTTTTTCTGTACAATATTTTTTTGAATCGAATACTTGTTTTCTTCTCAGGAACAAATCCCTTGAAGCACATACTTCATTGTATTCCCTTTTTTGTTTTGACGTTTTTATTACTATTCCGTAATAAGCTTGATTTATGCAGCAAAATCTGGTCATAACAGTTTAAAACCGAAATTGTGCTCAATGCTGTACTATTTTTTTGGAGTCCAACTTGTTAAGACCATCGAACTTGTTAGACAATCCAACTTGTTAAGACTATTGGTTCAGCATCTAATCGCTTTAAAATGAACGTATTTAATGTTGTAGACACACAAAAACGAATATTATCACGAATATGTTTTGTTTAATTGATTATCTTAACACTTTGGCTATTTTTTTTTACATAAAGTATCTATAATACTTGCTGCAGATAATATTGATAACAACATTTCAACAGTCGTTTTTATTTTTATTTCTTATTATTATTATTATTATTCTGCAGCAAGTTCTGCTAACCAGGCTGGATTACGTTGAACTCGATCGAAGCTAACATTCTTAAGGCAATTTATTATACCGTTAAAGGTATTGTTATGGTGCTTTCCTTCGCCAAATAAATTCAATAAGCAACCAAGGTATCATTTTCTTTGTTCTGAGGGCAGGAGTTGCATTCATTTTTATTCCATTCCAAGTTCCTAAAGAAATTTTAGAAAGATCTTGAACTATAAACCTTTGTATATAGTAATCTTATTCTTACCCTCAATTGTATTTGTATGAATATCGCCATCATTAAACGTTACATTATGGTTGACAGTTCGGTGTATTAAATTCATTCCAAGGTTTACCATACTTTCATATGCTCGCCAACAGTCTGTATGTACTATGGATGCATCGGCAACATAATTTTGGATAATTGTATTTATCGTTTCCGTGTTTCTGTTATTCACCACAACAAGGAAGTACTTTCGTTCAGGTGTCTTTTCCACACCACCAGCATCCAAACACCCTCCACAATGGTGTCCACGA